>OX461808.1:106983719-107583719 GCA_949802685.1 Dicyrtomina minuta
CAAATCGGACTCAAATTTCCAGTCCTTGAACGCTGGCACGAACGCCTGGGTCATTATCCAAAACGCAGACTTGATTTGACCTTTCTTAATCAAGCTGTTGACACTCATGGAAAAGAAATCACAATAGGCGCAGAATCCAACTGTGACATCTGTCGTCGCCCAGGACGACTAACACCTCCAGAAAACCTCAATGCACCATATGACGGCCCCACCCATCCAGTAACAATTGGCGCTGTTCTCATTATCAAACTGGTACAAACCTCAATAATCTCAACACATGGCAATCGCAGTGCCCTCCTAATAATGGATGCATCATCAGAATATGTACAAGTTACATTCCTAACCCACCTCAATATGGACCAAATCAAAAAGGGCTTTACAAAAACAAATCAATGGTTTCAATCCAAGAAATACAATATCTCCGCCATTGAGATTCACTCCCAGTTACCCTGTGACCCGGAGACCCTACTACAATGGAGCACCGATAACAAACTGACAATACAAACTCCCAAGTACACCCAACTCATGGAGCGCGTTACCTACCAATTGAAGGACGCCACCATGGCCATGTTAATACAATCAAACATCACAGATCAATTTTGGGAAGACGCATTTCGCACAGCCGTCTATACCCACAATAGGATACTCAATCACACAGACATTATCACTCCACACGAATGCATACTCGGATCCGCCCCCCGGATCTGCCATCTACAAATATGGGGCACCCCTGCTTTCGTGAAAATCATGAAAAACAATAAAATGACTGGTGACACCAAACAAGGGTACTTAATGGGATATGAATGCGACAAAAAGCGCTCTTATTTCTTTGACTCATCAAACGGACAATACTCCTATGAGTCTCATTTGGACTTCTTCCCATCCCGTATTCCCGTAGCACCTCCCCAGGAGTTGCTACACAGAGAATGGATCTTTTATAAAGTTCCCATTATACAACAAACAACCTGTCATCAAGAAATGACCCCAGTCACCGTCCACCTAGATACACAAACAATGCAACGATGCTTCCGGGCGGCTATTCATGAAGAAGTTGAATCAGTCCACCAGACACCCATCACTGAGGAACCCCCTTTAACGGATCTCTCTATCACAATTACTCCTGATGTTGAAGACCCATCACCGGCGTTTTCCCCAATTTCCATCAGGCCTGAACCTTCCTACAAAAGAGACCCCATGTGGACTGCACATCTGGACCAAAGAGACATAGACTTTAACGATGACGTTCTCTGTCTAGACGCCCCCTCAATCGACCTACTTGCCCTGGTCAAAGACACGGACATTCCAAGAAAATACCGAGAGAAGTCGGACAGACTACCCGACAAGGTTGCCGTAGCGAGATGGCTTCAAGACACCCCGTCTACTCAGTCCACTAGCTACGTACCAGCTTCTCCTCCGTACTATGGAAACTGTGAACCCTTGTCTATACAATGCACAATCGACAATGATGACGTCCCACCACAAGAGGACCCACCCTCAGTCATCACTCCAATCCACATCCCAAGGGACTATGACGAAGCTATCTGCTGCTCTGACAGAGACGACTGGAATGCCGCCATGCGCCACTCAATGCTGATCATGGCTGGACAAGACACATGGACATATGTAGACTCCAAAGTAACCTCAAGACAAAACCTACATGAACCAGTCTGGATATATTCCGCGGATAGCGCCACAGGCCAATTCAAGGCTACACTTGCCCTTAATCTCGGTTCAAGAGACCACTGGGGCACCGAACTCAATCCGTTTCCCACACCACCGGATCTTACGTTAGTCAGACTACTCCTATCCGATGCAGCAACATATGGGAAACACATATTCAAATTTGTGATGGACAAACAATTTCAATCAACAAGGACTCCTCACACCCCTACATACATGCAACAACCTCCTGGCTTCCGGCTTCAGGATCCTCATGACTTGGTATGTCTTCTCAAAATACTACCAAAACGACCCAATCAAGCTCTACAAGTAAGCTTGTCCTCAATCCTAGCCGATGACCAATTCACAACAAGTGACCACGCACCCAACCTCTTTGTCAAAAAATATAAAGAGGGCACAATTACCCACAGGATATTCATCTACTGGCATGAAGATATCCTTCTGGTCACCACAACGGACGATCAAGGACTCCACTCTTTATTGGATCAGTTGAACTTTCTTCACTTTCATGAGGAAAAACAATTCAAATTTCTCTTCGGCATGGATATCTCTGTACATCCTGCCATGATACAAATAAGCAGCACAACTCGCATTCAAACCCTCAGAGACTTGTTTATCATAGAACCACCAAAGGACCAAGATGAACCTCTCTCATTCACCTTCAATATGAAAGTAACCAGCCGCAAGGACTATGAATGTGTCCATCACCGAGTCCTTGGATGGCTATATCAAATTGCAATCGGTACCAGACCCGACATTCTACTAGCAGTACAACGCCTAGCTCTGCAATTCACTTCTTGCTTTATACTACACGCTAAAGCAGCCATTGGGATACTACAATACCTGATCAAAAATAATCTTTACTGTATCCAGTATCATGCGAAACTAGAAACCCCGATGGAAATAGTACTGATGTCAAACTCAGCACTAACACGTGACTACGTAACAAAAAGCACTACTGGAACGGCAATCACCCTCAATGACACCGTCATTTCGTGGGGATCTACTGTCGAACCCACACAGTCATACTCAACAAACAAAATGGAAGTACGATCCATTTATGAAGTCACCTGGCGTGGCATGCGGATCCACAACATACTAGTTGAACTAGGAGCCAGACCTCCTCAAATGCCGCTCGTACATCGCACCCACTGTGACCCTGGATGGCAGCTAATTTACGACAAACTTGACAAAGCTCCTGACTACATGCGGTCTACACTACAGTGGCTCCAAAAACTCATTGAAAACAAACAACTCACACTGGACGTTCGAGATGGGAACTTACTACCCATCCATCTACTTTCCTCTCATGTAGGAAAAATATCAATACAAGATAAGCTACATAGCTTTGGCATGGTTAAGCCTCGAAAGGATTCCCCACATATACTTCAAGCGCAACCCTCAGCACCACCTAAGTCAATCCTGATCAGAACAAGGAAACCATATTCAGCTCCAGTGGACCACTTCCCACCATTTGTGGTAGAAAACGCCCAAGTTACACCACAAGCTCTTAACAAAATATGGAACTCCGGACGACGACAACGCCCTCAACCAAGATTTCCCCGCAAGGAATCACCTCCGGAACCTCCACGCAAACGATCCAAGAAATCTGACACACACCCTCAAATGGACAAACCCCAAAAAATGGACAAAACTCCCAAAATGAAATCTACAATCACTAAGGTCACTCCAGCAGCCACAACCAATGAGCAGCCTAAAAAGAAGTCAAGACACAAGGACTCAAAATCTCGCTCCACAACTGACGAATCAACCTCCAGAGCAGGGATTAGCACACTAGCACTAGCAATGACTGCCCTCTGTGTACTATCTCTTCTACCGTCAGCGCAACCCACAATCATCGACAACGCTCCACCCATCATATGGCGACGCTCAGACCACCCTGCTGTCACAGGTTACAATCAAGTCCACCTCAAACTCCGACTAGTTTCCCCCTGCAAACTTCTCGTCTCGGATAAAACGGAATTCTCGGACATCAAAGCAAAATGCAACGATGAATACCGTCGCATCTTCCTGGAACCATTCCAAAAAATGTGTCCCACCCAAGTTGGACGCCCAAAACGATTCATCTTTACAGCTATAGCCCTCCTAGCTATATTCGCTGTCACAAGTGCTGGCCTCGGCATGGCCTATCAAGCCCATGAACAAACACAAGTAAACCATGATCACATCAACGACCTGGCCCATCACTTCACACGATTGGAAGCGAAAGTCAACAAAGACACCAATCACCTCAATATGTTAAAACAACAAATGCTCACGTTGGCGAAACAAGTAAACAGCTTAACAATGAAAGTCAACACCCTCAGATCGGAAACAGTAGAACTCGAATTCTCCATTGCCTACCTTATGTCTCGACTCACAATCAGCCAACAAGTTCTCATCCGCACAGCAAAACTCTGGAAAAAGGGAGACATGGACGATAGCCTTTTCGAATATCTCAATTTTACCCTTCCATGTGGGACGGACTGTCCTATGGAACTAGCGGATTTTCGCTCATGCACCTTTGACTCTGACCAAGAGGTAGCCAACATCAAATTTATCCTCCCACTTATTGACACATCTCTCACCGTAGTGGAAGCCGATCCTTTCAAACTCATCACAATTCACAACAATCGGACCTGTGATCTACAATACACTGGTTCTACAAATGCTCTCATTTCAATCAAGGAAGACTGCATATACGCCACAAATCTGGAACTACAATTCAAGAAACGTGTACTGGCCACGACTCACCAAAAATGTCGACCACGCAGTACCTTTCAAGGCGGCAAGGAGTTCTACACTCTCACCAATTGTCGACCTCAACAACCTCATGACCTAGAGGACAATGTACAAGTTAAGGCCTATGATGGAAAATACTACATTTATTGCCCTGGCCTACCCATTACTATTGGAGACACACGTACCACTGACTGTCCCTCTGGTATCTTCACACAACCCATTAGCACCACCTTCAGGATCCTGAACCAAACTTTTCGTGGAAATATTCTGGACCTGATATTCATTGAAAGAGAAGACCCCATGTTTCTTGCTGGACTCGACTGGCATCTCACTCCTAAACTAAACATGAGCAAATTACATGAAACCTTTCCTGAGTCTGCCGATAAGAACCCTATTCCCTGGATGGACTCATCTTTCTCCTCTGACTCCACACCATACATCTAGACAACAACAATCCTCGTTCTTCTCTTGCTTGGACTCATTCTATTCATAACCAGGACCACCTGGACCAATTTCTATTCTAAATGGAGACAAACAACCCGACAACCGGCTCTTACTCCTTCTCCAAAGGATAAATCAGTGGAGATGACTACCCTACCTCCTCTGTTGGACAACTCTCCTCCTAAACCATCACCCAGAGTCCCCTCACGCAATTCACCTACACCACCACCCTACCAACATACCGGTGCAAGCCTCAAAGTACTCCTTTAGCAAACCAACAACAAATCAACCTTACAATTTTTAGCGGAGAGACGACTTTCTATTAAAGGCGTCTCCCCGAGGAGGGTATTATTACATACAATATATGCAAATTATTCTACAACAAATTCATCAATACAATCATTATATGTAACAAAAATCTTTAAAATCAAAATCATTTATCTGAAATTATTTTCAGTTCACAATTCTTTGTAAGGGCGGTAGTGACTCACACTACCGCCCCATCTCACAAAAATAGCTACACACACAAAATACTAATACGCTGATAATTCTCCTTCTGAGAATTATCCATGCATCAGCTCGTTCTCACTGACCATACGTGCTTAAGCACTGTAATTAAGAACGTTGCACCGAGTCACCCCACTCGGCCCTTTTCTTTTTATGGCTCTGTTATTGCTAACAGAAGCACATACCATAAAACAATAAGAAAACCAATTCACTAACAAAATCAATACAATTCATTACATACATATTCTTTATTTTTGTCACCAAGACTGAACTTTGGATGACTCCACTATTTAAGTAGAGCACCATTTCCTTTCATAAAATTAAACAATTCATTCAAATTATACATTGGAAAATAAAGAACCAACACAATTCGATTACGATCACAACGAGTCGGACGTATTCTTTTCTTTCTCATAAAAGAATCATAGAGATTTTTTATGAAATTTCTCACAGAGATTTTCATAATTCATATCTCATCCACAAATACACAGTAAAATTCCTCACAGAGGTTTTTACAGCTGTATCTCTCAACAATACCATACAATTCACCATTCATGAGTACATAACAAAGCTATAATATTAAAATTCCTCACAGAGGTTTTTAATACGAAAAGCTCATGGATATATAAAAACGGGAACCGACTAACCGGATACAAATACAAACTCTACCCGCTTTTATACAAAAACCCCAGCCACGATTTTAGATGATATTTAAGTTGCAAATTTCAAAAACCGACTTCAGTTCAGTATTTTCGGGATAAATATTTTATTTAGTAACTGGTATTTTTGGGTATTCAAGATTTTGAAATAAGCTACTGCACATTTTACTTTGGCTTTGGCTGTGAATATGGAGACAGAAGTGAGGCACCCTGTACTTAAGTACAACCATACTTTCGGCACATCACATGACTGACTTTTATTTTATTAGAACAATTTGTGCGATGAAGGTCTGGGGCAGTGTGCATCGGATATCGTGAGCATATAAATTCCATATATGTATTCATAATTCATGGCCATGCCTGTGCGCAGCCAGTAGTTCTTGTTATTGTGGTGTCATGATATGAAAAATCGTACGCTGATCACTAATAAAACTAACATATTTTATAAATCAAGATAATTAATAAAAACGGGTACATTTTTGGAATAAATATGGTGTACTTTTTTAGTGTAATAGATTTTTTGTATTTAATAAATTCGTATTCATACACATAGTCAGATTACAAACATCTTGCACATCCTCTGTAACAAATATTTAGAATTTTTAGCATATACATACATGCCCCATAAAATAGATCATATCTTTAATTTACAAGAATGTCATCTTTCAATGCTGCTCCACAATCATAATAATATGTAATAAAGTAATAACACTAATATAAATTTTGTTACCGTAAAATTTGGAAATACATATAAAATGAAATGTTTTAAATTTTTGTCAATAGACACACTATCAATCTTATCAATTCAGCTAAATTACTAAAACCGTATAGTACATAAAATAATAATGGTTAAAGCAGCATATAAATATATGGTTTTACATTTTACATGTGGCGAGTGTTTCCAAAGTTAATACCAGACTGGGAAGCTCCCTTATTGGAGCCATATTGAAGACTAATGATAGAGTCTCCTTGTTTCAATTGTTCATCCGTGAACTGACGTACGTTCTTGGATGCTTCCTTGGGTCCAATACTCGCCTTACCGAAATTACCCCCCTTTCGCCCTAAGGACTGAAGGCAAATGACGACGGAGTTCAAATTTTGTCGCTCCCACAAATCAACGGTTTGGAATTGCTCCTGTGTTGGAACTCCAAGGGTAGTCACAGCAGCTAAGAAATTATTAATGTTCTCCATGCATTTAAAAGCCATGGTGGAAGTGTTCACTCGCTTCACAGAGCCTGCTTTCAAGTCATTCACCAATCTAAAATTAAAATATTAATTTTTAGTTAAAAAAAAATAAACCATGAGAACCACATTTTTAATTATTCTCATTAATACACAAGGAAAAGAAGTGTATAAATTATGGCGCTAAAAAAATTTTAAGTATATTTCCTCATTGTCTTCCCATATGTATAATCATCTCTTAACTCACTTGCACAAAAGTAAGCCATCTTTCAAGAGTTCATAAAAGTTGTCCATGTCTCCGGATGTATTGATATCGTCATTGGTGACACTTTTAATCCATTCCAAAACTTCATGGGCATGTTCCTCACTGTACTTGCTTTGGATCTAAAATATTTAAAATTAAACATAAGCATTATAGACCAGTAAATTTTAATCGTCTCTACAATTATATTTAGTTTTGCTTTGCAGCATTTAAAATTATAAATATAAATATTCTTCATAATATATCTGAATTTCATTAGAATTAAGCTCAAGAATTTTTAGGCATAAGTCATGAGTATATTGATACATTTCTTAAATATTTCACATTCCAACTCCTGGAGTTTTGAAATGGAAGAATTTCAACGGCGACTCTAACGATAAGTACGTGGTAGGCGCATTTGACATTCGTAGATACCTACATTGGTTCAGCAAAACATATACCATTTACGCTTTGCATATTATTATCTCACAAGTCAATCTCCAGAGTTTATGGATATACACCTAATTATTATTTCTGTGATTATTGGGTATTTGTTCACTGCGCATATCTCTACTAATTCCTTTCTCAGTATGCTAAACTAAAAATTACATACTCTGTATTTTAAGAGCCGTGCCATGTTGTCACTACTATATGACTGAAGCAAATACCACAAAAACCGCACATTGCATATATTATATATGAAGTGCATTATATATGTTGTATGTAATTGTACCTATGCATATTTATTCCCCTACTGATGTCACCCAAGACGGAACTTATTTATAAATCTATATGCTTTTCTATTATTTTATTTTATATTTTATAGTACAATATTTTTTATTATAGAATAACCACAAGCACTGGAATAAATTTGGAACTACACCTTTACATTTAGATTCCGTTCTGTTCCTGTCCATATAATTTACATGTGGAGGCGTTTCACTTCCCATTTTACTTGAGAGCATTGCTATACCTCTACAGATATTTGTGGAAGTAGCATCATTAATGATTATGTCATAACTATAATTATTATTATGCGCTGGATTTGAATATTGAATGAGTAATTGAGTCCTTCATATAAGTGACTCAATCATTATGTATTCATAATACATACGAAAAAGCCATTAGCGCCGTAAAAAAATAACAACTGACCCACACACACACAGTCGTCGTTTTTTTGTATCAGCACCAGTCACCAGCACCGGCAACAGCAAAAACTCTTCTATTTCCTCATATCAACCCTACAGTATACGTATTTAATTATTACATACACAACAAATTGGAACATTTGGCAAAGGCGAAACCATCCCATAACTCAAATGATCCTGCAACATTATTTCCAATAGCAGACAGATCGACCAACTAAATTCGAATGGTTGCGATTTTGCTATGTTGTTCCCAGCAATGTACTATTTTTTCTGCTCAGATTTGTATGTATACTTAGGCACCCTTACGGATACATACTGTATTTACGCTGAGCCATTACGTAGCGTGAGACCATTAGTATTAAATTTGAGTGAAGCTAATCGAAATTGCAAATGAAACAAAGTGGAGCATGAATGTCAATGTTTGATAATGTAAATAATAAGCGGATGTTAGTGTCAGCTGTAATGCAATGTAGTCAGCGTAAAATCATTTGAGTAGTTTTTCCCCCAATGTATATATAGCTATATAGTATTAGTGTACACTTCCTCCTTGTGATCTATATATTATTTGTACAGGATAATTGCATATACTAAACTTCTTGCAATGAAATACTGACACTATAGGCCAGGACCAAAAAAGATATAACAACAGGCCTAACTATGTACATACAATTTAGTATAATATATTGCATGTATTCGAAACTGAAAACTTTACTAATAACGAAACTCACTCACTCAGATGATTTTCTGCTTGCCACCAATGTGAAAACGATGCCTATTTTAATTGGTTGATAAGCTGAACTTAGCAAGTTATAACGCTAATCGTAAAGGCTATGAAACAGTATTACTGAAATCGAAATGACAAGTCAAATACTCATCACCACCGGGCCTAAAATAAAAAATAACTGTCGCCTAGTGTTAGTGCTCAATATCCTATAACGTGCATATAAGCTCAATCAAGCGCTCATAAAAATACTAGCTATTTTACTCGAATTTTCCTAACGACAAGTAATTTAGTTTTTTTTTCACTTTGCTGGAAATGCTGGGCCTAAATTAGAAAAATTAATGATTATTTCTCAAACTAGAAAATGTATGTTCTCACGCACCACTTGTTAATTTCCTATCATTCCCGATCCCGATCGTCAAGAACTCACCATTTAAATTCAATTATGTAGAAGGCGATAAAAAACTTGGTGAAAATACTAAATTCTTAACATTGTCCTCTGCTTCCCCATTTAGAATAAATGTTTTAAGTTATACAAGGATTTGTGTGTGTGTGTGTGTTAACTACGTACATAATATAGAGTTTTGCTGTTTGGTTTTGGTAAATTACCCTGCATATCTGAGCGCTATATCACAGAGGAATGTGAAAGGTCAACATTTTAAAAATTTCAAAGTCACATTCCCTTGTGAAATAGTTTGATAAACAATGCAAAGTGAAACAATAACTAATCGAGATGGAGAATTTATTTTTTGAGTGGAAAGTAATGTAGGTATGCGAACTGATTACGTCTGTCAATTTGTTCTTCTCCCCCCTCACTCACTTACTCATAATAATGTATGTATAGTTTTTTATAGTTATTATACATACTTTAAACTTATTTGTTTTCCCTACTTAGCCAATCCAATCTAATCTTACGAATGACTCTGTAAGTAGTAACTTTTGCAACTTCCGGCGACGTGGCGTGACGGCTGAGAGGGTGACAAAGTCATATTTATGTTGGCATTTATATAACTATATTATAGCTCTCTTCATATTGTCTATTGTAGGAGAATTACTTACACAGATATATATTGACTTTTTGTCACTATGTAGCACTGGCTCAAAAATTCATTAAAAAAGCAACATGTAATTAAGTAGAGACATGAATTCAAGCCAGTCAATTAGTTGCCACATCCACATTTTACAATACATTTTTGCACGTAGCAGCGACAAACACGATGTTTTTATTCGATCAGTTCGAACGATGGGAAACTACGTAGGTACCTAGGTACTTTATACCCTAAGCAAAGTTGTATCTAGACAAAATATAATATGCGAGTATTGTGGGACCATTAGACAGACTTTACTTAATTGAATTCAAAGTTAATTTAGGTACATTATTATTATTTATTTATGTGCTTAACTCCATTATTATTGCGCTGCTGCTTTGCTTACACAATAAGGGAAATTACTGCTTTTAGATTTGATTTTAAGATATGTCGAGCCTTGACCACAAATTCAAATTCATTACTTTCCCTCAAACTAAAGTAAGGATGGTCTAGCATGACACAGAGTAAGTAATAACTTTATGAAAAACAAAATAATTTGAGTTCTAAACTGAAACGGGAAACTAAAACGCTGCAGCAAGCTGTACTTCTATATTTTGAAATTCATAGAAAATGCTAAATATGAGGTGTGGAAACATTTTTGCTACGGCTACAACCCTGAGCCCTGAGCATATACAAGATAATACAGATCCTAAGGTAATGTAGTCTATAAAGGCATCTTGAAACGGTCATGAATGAAGCTCAAAAAGTCATTTAAGGTCTAAAAGCATCTGTATTTCTATAGGAATAGGAGTGACGTCTGATTCAACTTTCAACCGTTTCAAGTTCACACTGACATTAACATGAGGAGTGGAGAGCTGTGAAAAACACTTGTATCGCTACTGAAGAAGCAAAATTGCTTATTCTCCATTTTTTTAATGCATTTGATTGTGTATAATTTTGCTAAGTAAAATAAGCAAGTAGGGATTTTTTTGTATTGTTTATTGTGCTTGAAAACCAAATTATAAATTTGAAATTACATAAGTTAAAAAAAAATTGATACTAGCAATTTTGCTTTTAGCTTGTTGTATTGAAGAAGGGCAATTTCGCCATTAGTGAGAATTGGAGATTAGCAATTTTGCTTCTTTAGTAGCGATATAATGTGTCTGAATATAAAAGTAATTATAATCACAATAATGTCAAAACAATTTATATAGTGAACACAAGAAGCGACCAGTATTTTATTATTGTTATTATGGCGAGCCCACTACTTATATATACCCATGAGCTATCTGTCATTCCAGTATTGTTATCATCAAAATCAGCAGTAGCTCACTTCTCGCTGTTTTGACAAAATGATTTCCTGTCATACGTACCCAAGTAGGTAAGTAAGTAAAAAATGTGAAATGAAAACAACAATTTTTACTCCGCTCCTTCTATGTACTTTACAAAATACATAATACAGCAACAACGCACACTTATTCAAGTGCGTGATACTTGTATATCATGAAATTCATCATAATATAATAAAATAATATTAATAACTGCTATAAAGACATAAAGGTCAATCTTCCAATGTGATTATTTTATCATGATCCAAGACTAATTAGCATATTATGTGTTGTGTGGCTCATGAGCAATAATAGTTAAAGTTAATCATCATCAGAGAATGAATCAACGCACATCACAACCCATCCCATCCACAGTCACAGTCAGGATGATGTCATCGCGGGAAAAAAATAGTGGCTAACAAAATAATTAATTGCGCACAAATAAATCACTTTCAGATGACTTCATCTAGCTCATGACGCTCACGCTCACACTTAAAAAAAAGCGAATAGGGCTGAGTGAGTTGCTGAGTACGTGGAGAAACCGTGTGACCTATATTATATGATATTTGAAATTAAATCAACTTAATTATTTATGACAATAGCAAGAACATCATCGAGATTCGAGAGTCATCATTGTAATTTAAATGTATATATAATTAAATGCACTATACTAACGATAAGAAATAAAGGCCGCCCGTATAGGAAGTTAACACATACATATGTAATATACTACTCAGAATTAATGGGACAACCGACATGAATTAATTTTTGACGGGCTACACATATTATTGAAATTATTGCATTTACAAAAATTCAAAAATAACTTTTCTACAACAATTAATGGAAACTCTCATTGCACTCAATGACTCTTGCAATTATTGCATTATCGAATTAAATCCTACGGTATTACAAATTGCAACTTACAACAGTTACAACTACTTATTGTGAAATATGTGCTTTCAAATTTAAAAATGTCTCCTGTCGGTATTATCATTGCTGCCCGTCAAAAACATTTTGAGGATTACTACATAAAATTTGAAAAAATAAACCGATTGAAACCGGTTCGGTTGTAAGTTGGTAGTCATCTCCATCGCTTTAGTATCTCACTGTATAAGTTGTCAGTCTCAAGTCCTCAAGGTAAAACCCCATATCTGTCAGTGGCAGTCAAAGGAACCGTCTCACCTTCCTATCTATATGGGTGTACCTGTCCATCTATAGTTCACAGTAGTACGTTGAAATATTCACTAAATAACAATATGTAGTGTCGCCGCGTCGTAGTGCAAATCGACAATCGAAATCCAAGGTGTAAGTACAGGCGCATCGTCATTCATTGTGTACATAAATGGTAAAAATCCTTCCTAACTAAACTCTAAACAATTAAAAGTATGACATGCAGTTGAATCACTATGCTTCTCATGAAAAATAAAATTACAAATCTGTAAATTTTACAATGATCAGCATTCCAAAGATGAGGCGGTGATTGTGATTGTGACTGAGACTTGTGACGGATTTCTAAACAAGCTATGCTATGCCTAGAAATGAACACAGTTGGTCTTGTGTTCGTAGTTAAATGTAACTATTAAATTGGATAAAATATAATATAAAATGACTATACGCAATTAAATATAAATATGAAAGTAATTCATCTCGCTTTACCACGAGGGATACAACTACAAATAAATATAATAAAGTAAAGACTCAAATCCCTGAGTATAATTATATTTATTCTTGGTGCAAGACAAGACAAGAGACAAATTATTACAGCACAATTTACTTAGCGGAGGTCTGGGTTTATATACCCCCTTGGACTGACGAGCGACCATAAGAGAGACACATTAATTAGCATTAATTTACAGTTATGTTTGGTACTGGACATATCAATTGTAAAATACAAGGCATGGATTAATTGTATACAAAATACAGGTGAGCGGTGGCGAGCGGTAGCCCAAACCAATGTAGCATTGATTTGGGCTAGAAACAAAGCATTGGATTAACATAGCAATGGAGTTGACATTAGTTTACATAATTAATAATCATGTGAAGCAATGAATTAGGATTCTATTCTAATGCAGTACACAAAGCATCATATATTAACAATAATATTTGCAGAGGCAAGAATGAAGTTCGACCGACAATAACATACAAATGAATTGGATTTAGCATAGGCAAATACATTACTAGAAGCTAACGTACATATGTATACACGTGTTTAAGACACAAAATCATGCTTTAGTAGAATGCTTATAACTTTCTAATTCCCCGTAATATTTCAACGCGCTTATAACTATAGGAAGCTTACATGTTGGGCTACATGACCAATATCTGACCTGACTCCTCGCTCTTCATTTACGACTGTGACATTAATGTAAAGTTGGTACGAATTACATATATTAATAAATGTAGGCAATAACATGAAATACTAAAATACCTATAACATTGTATATCGCCATAGCATTTCAAGGCGCATGTAAATTATAAGTAGCCTACATGTTAAACTATAAATACAGTATCTAACCTCAGTCTCCGCTCTTCGTATACGAGTGTGACAATAAGGCAAAGATCATGTAATTCACCTGTATTTACTATGCATGCATATACATACGTACATTAGAGCTTACGACCAACTATTATCATAGAACTTTACATATAGCATTATGACGATATGCAAATAATCGTCACAGACTATAATTATGTGAAACAAGGACGAGGATCGAATCGATCAGCTGTAAAACGTGCTTGGTATTCCCCTTTGATCTCCCATGTGTAATTGAATTATGCATAAATAATTAATTAATTATATTCATAACTCATTCAAATCCACAGTAGGTACCTACCAACCTACCTACCGACATAGGAAGGTGCTATATAGCGTTGCAAATCAATGGAAATTCCACGGTTAAACAAGTCTCACATCATTTGTCTATGTAAACAAGTACTCTGACTTGGAACTTGTCAATACTGAAAACTGACTCCAAGATTATACTTCACGTTTAAGTAGGTACCTACCTACTTAGGTAGGTACTTATGAATTATGAGCCACACGTGTGTGTCCTCGTTGCTACAACAGTATTCCTTTCTTATATTTAAGGTCTATATTCTATACGCTTTAAATTTTAAACTAAATCAAAGCGGTTGTCAAACTTATGCAATTAGTACCATTTAAAGTTTTAAAGTATTGCACTATTGCAAATAAATTATGCTGGAAAAAAATAGGTAGAAAAAAATTAAAATAATATATACCTATACATCAAAATTTGTCAAATTATCTATGTCAAGAATCTACTACGGGCCATTCTTGTACGTTAAGAGCTTCTAATAGTACTACACCAATATTTATTAACAGGTAATTTGAGATCGGAGCAGAAGTAGACACTAATTGTCAGTACAGAAAAACATCATGGATATATTTTATGATAATAGGATTTAGTAGAAATAGAGCGCAAAAAGAGTGTCCCTCTTTTGCGTCAGCGATCGGAAAATATTAGCAGCACCAGTATACCACACAATACACGAGTCTACAAAACACAAAGGTACAATGGGAAACTGGGTGATCCTTCAACTTCAACGTAACTAAAACTTGACTATACATGATAATATATCTATGTACGTTTATTGCAACATTGGACGTAATTACAGCTGGATACTTTATACTTTACATGTTCTAGACTACCACATATCTCTCAAAAACTCAAGTATGAACTTCTCCATCTCAACCAGTTTTCAGTTCCAGGTATCGTTATCACCATCATTGTTGATCCGTTTATCGTGTCTGTGTGTGTGTGGACTACACATGTAAGGTAAGGTACGCGGTTTATTATCGGCAAAAAACGTGTTTGTTTGTATGTCTCCCTTGAAATGCGACTTGCAATTTCCCCCATATATTATAATTATCTATATGTCTATAGTCAACTACTTGAAGTGCGACTATCTAAAATCCTGTAAGTATAATATTATGTATATCTCTGCCCTAAAATTCTGAGCCTGACTTGGTTAGATTCATTGGACTACCCTCGGCACTTGGATTGGCTATGACGTATTAAAATTTGAATTTAGGATAATAAAAAACAGCATGACATCACTCCTTATAATAATTTACAACCTGCAACAAAACATACACATACATACAATACATCTTACCCCTCCTGCTGCCCTGGGCCCTGTGGGTTATACGAACTAAATTATTCTATATACATTTATGATATAATTAATAATAATCACGAGAAAAAAAACTAATCGTGCCGCTTATATACTATTCTCCAATTTGACAGACTTTATATCTTTTCCATATCCTGATTATGACTACAGATATATTATTATTATTAACATTTTGAGTGAGTCGAGTGTGAGTATCAAGTACTTGGCTGGCTTATGACTTTTAGGATTTGAATTTTTGAATTTGAATTCAAATTTTTTATCTGGTTGTACGTACGCTGTATAAACAGTATTGTCTATAGGCTTTAATTAAAGTATATAGACAGGCAGGGTAGGATATACGATGTACGAAATACGATACAACTGACTGATACAAGTTCAAGAGTTGACTGTATGTATGTGTGTTGATTGTGGACTAAAATGCTCACCATATTATTATTACGATATTATGATGATCGACGGACGAGTGGAAAGTCGAAGTGGAACCAACAACAACAGCACAGGGATAGGGACAGGGACAGGGCACACACACACCTTCACTTTTACATTTTTTTTTATATTCCACATCGACATCCCCAATCCACATCGACATCATCGCAAAAACTATATAGAAGAATAATGCTAATGGAAATGCTAATGCTGGGATCATTTTCATTCTTGTAGTTTTCCTTGTCTCGACATCTTAAACCCTAATATGTAAACCTCTCTCAAGTATCTTGTTCTTATGTTGTGTATAATATTCTAAGACTATCTTGTATATACTGTAGTATTAAAGGATTTATCTATTTACTATTTATTTTACATACCCTATCTATCTATCCTCTATATACCGACAACTAAAACGACAACTGACTATATAGTCAGTACTCATACTTAAATGCAACAAGGGGTCGTCCATAAATGATATCATCGAAATATCGCCATTTTTAGGACCCTATGACTCCCCTGTCATCAGCTTAACAATTGCGTAAATGGCTATATTTAACATTGAATGTCATAAATATCCACGTAGACCCATTGACCCCACCCATGATATCATTTATGGACGACCCCCAAGCAACAAAAAAAACCTGTATTCTTTCAAGTCGGTAAGATTTTTTATATATTTATACCTATTCCGTATATAGTTACTTACAACCAGGACGGACGTTCGTACTTGGGCTATAATAACAAAATGAGATAGCATACCTCTAAGGAAAAAGACAATTACAACGGCTTGCAGTTTTTTAATAGCTAATGACTCATAAGATTCATCTCTGTAAAGGCAGATGAGGTGAGGTACCCACTTACCTACCTATTATTCTGCATAGCATTCTGAATTTTTTTGTCTCCTTTTTATTTTCCTTGTAATATGCACACATACACACACACTATTTTTCACTTTTCAAAAAGCGGTACAGTACTCACTGTACAGTATATAGTTATACGGTCCTCATATTATTCATATAACTACAACTACGGACTTTAAAACGGACGGACGACGGACACGGACCTATAGGTAAAAAGTAGATACCAAAAACCAACTGCCAACTGACGTCCTCCTAACGACTTTGACTTTTACCATTACATTACATTTATCTCTGTGAGCGAGACAAAAACGCTCCAAGAAAATAAAATACAGGGAAGAAACAAACACCTTCTTAACTGAATAATACAGAAAAAAGAATAGAGATTTAGGAGGTATGGTATTATAGGTGCCTGAGTGAGTATGAGAATTGGAATTCGAAATTACATGCTACTGTCAACCATTAACAACTATCTATAAACCAAAACCAAAGCAGCAGAGAGACACAAGAATGAAGGAACTCAAGAACGACAATTGCAAAAATGACAATGACAATAATAAACTCAAATCGTCACATCCTATAATATAAAATGTCAAACTTAATCATATGCATTTGGGATCGTTCCGGTTTACAAGTATATTATGTTGTATTTTATATTTGTCTTTGTATTGTGTGATTGTTTGTTTTGTTGCGTTGTCCCTTGTTGTATAGGTCGTATCTACTATATACCTACAAAATTCTTCTCACTTTTTTTGTTTTTGAATTCCTCTACTATAACAATGAGCATCGCGTTCAGAAGGAAGGAAAGTTTCTTGAAAGTTATAACGAAATGAAGGAAGAAATCCACACGCCCACGTGCCAATGTCATTTACTAATATAATGACTAATGATGTAATAGAGTAAAATATAGTGATGACGACAATTTACAATTTACAATATAAAATTTAACGATAAAAAGTTGCAAATATTCTAGCACGTAAGTATCGAACACAGCTTTAACAGAAAATAATAGACCACAAAAAAAAATCTCAAGAGTCTCATCTGGCAAAACAAATATATGAATATACAAAAAAAACAAATCTTAATAGAATCGTAATTCAACCTTTGTTACACCACAAAGTCACATTATTCGACCAAAAATCTTAAATCCTCCGAGTTTTCCTTTGAGAATAGATTTTGAGACTTCTTTTAATCCTTTAAGTCACAACTGTCAATTATTTGACATTTATAAATGCTACCAAAAATTGTGAAACTTTCCAACTTCTAACAAAATTCCAAATCCAGATTTAATTTTGAAAAAAATAGGTTTCGCACACTATATAGAGGGAAAACTGCTAAAATTCCGAGAGCGAATAATGGAGAAATTAAAAATCTGAAGATTTTCCATTTTCCCCCCTCTTTACTACTAAATATACTACACACGTACAGCGCCGCGTTTGCTCTCGTAAAAATATTCCATAATATAAACACACAAGGGCTTTATGACGTGCTAATTAACTACATTAATAATTAACTACAGATATGACAGAAATAAAAATAAAAGATACTTTAAAGGTTAATAGAAAAAACAAGGCAAACGAATTTTTTTGTAATTATTACCTTTCTTTGAGCTTCCGCAGCAAATCCGGATTTTGTAGCACGACTGGCAGCCATTATTGTATTTATAAGAAATTTGTAAGTTAATTATGAAAAAAATTAAGATGAGTACGGAATGTGATGATGAGGATTAATAGCACTGTAATAATATAGTAGGGTTCGGAACAGTAGAGCACGATATGTGTCCGGTAGGAAGGCTATCGATGGAATGAGAATACTCAATACTGAACAAGGAAACCGCTTTGTCAAAAGTCTCTACTACCTAGTTTAGAGTTGTGCTGCAGTCAGTGAGTGTCTCTTATGCTAGTTAGTTACAAACCGTACTTAAAAAAATACATTACCACTTTCCATACATGCTCATGCCATTTTACCACCATTCGAATTCCCTAATAAAAATCATACAGTTTTTAATGGCGAACGGCAAACGGCAACGGCGAAAACTGCGCCCTGTGGCCTGTGCCTGTGCTGTGGTGTATGAAATGGTGGTTGGTATGTTTTGCATAGTTGTAAGTGTGCATTCGGTAAATAATTTTCCTCCCTATAATATTTCAATTTTCCCTGTTCATCCTTTTGCACTGACTAATATACCATGTACAGATTTAAAACATACTTAAAGTACCTTGGATTTGGATTATTTTACTAAAGGTATACAAGCAAATTAAGCTATATGTTATACCTACAAAGATACTGCACTTAACTACACTACTACATAGGGAATTTACTATATGTATAATATTTCCCCCTTGCATAATTACCCAATGAATGCCGAATGTCGTGAGCATATAAATAAATTTACATTCTTAGATTTGACTTTATTTAACGACTAATATTTTTCTCAACGGTACTATACGACATGTTATTCTTTCATTTATTTTTACTACTTTTGTACTTGTACATAGTTGGGTTGGGAATTAAACTGCAGTTCTAAATGAATTTAAAAATCAGCAGCTCTACACAGACACTGATAACTTTATTCTTTACACTACACTGTATAATTTTTAGTTGTAATGCCTACTATAGGAATATAATATTTGTTCAGACATCCGTAGCTGACGAACCACGTTGACAGATTGGCCTGGGATTTGGAACTGATTGTACTGTATAGATTCTAGATAAACAATAATAATTGTCGGTCCTGTGTAAACTATAGCACTAACTGGTACTGCTGTTAATTGTTCATAATACATATGTTCCAAATGCAAAAGTGTCGAGCTCAGAATTTTGCGTGTTTCTCATTTCGATTCTTTCGATACAGATATCGACGTGAAGTATTTTTAAATGTATTTTTTTTACACATTGTGAAAGAATTTTGCGTGCTTTTTTTGTATTATTACTCTTGGATTGTTATTCCTGTTTGATTGGGCATGATTCTATTAGAATAAAAGGTGACAAGAGGATACCAACTTAGTTAGTAGATAGTAGATACCGGTATCAATAATTTCCTACCAAAAAAATGTGATTTCTACACTGCCATTGTAAATTATATCTAGACAGAAGATATGACGAATTGTATAGATAGCAAAAACCCAGGCCCTTCCATAGAATAGTAGACTGTAAAAGTGTAGAGGCTAGTGGGCTATAGAGACGCTTATGTAGGTACTTACATCTATAAAGATAAAATAACACTCGAGTATCTATCAAAATGACAAATTTCATCCGTGATAAATAATAGTTTTAATATAAAGCATTACATGCAAGGCTTACAGGAGTATTAATGACGAGTATAATTTTATGTTTATGATGAAATAAAATTCCATGTTTTTCATGGATAGTTAAATGGTGCAAAACTGCAAAGCAGAACTGTGTTGTCAGATGCAAATGCAGACGACGACTTGAGACTATTCAGACAGCAGCAGCTGAAGGCCTGTATACGAATTCAACTCATATTATATTATTATAATGAACACAGATCTGCATTTTCTTCGCATATGCAGATTTCACACTCTCACAATCAGACTCATATGGTATTTATTATTTTACAGATATCAGCAGTACTTGAATCATAAAAATGCACCGACCGATCGTAAAAATAAATTTGATAGTAAAAAATGTACATCTGTAACTTTAACGAAAACGAAACGAGGATTATAGTGGTACATATACTGTAGGCATATAGGGGTTCATAGTAGTACATAATATAGTGGATACCTCAGATAAACACTATACGCAGTAGTTTTTAATGAAGTCTTTGCCGGTATTAAGCAGAATGTCAGCAGTCACTTATTACGTACAATAATTACAATGTGATTTTAAGTTAGTACCTACATTAAATACCGGTGGTGATAATATGATGATGGTGCGTAAGCTTAATGTCATGTCTGAGGAATATGTGCCATAAAAATAAGATAAATATATTATACTGTTATAACTATTATTACATTTTTATATCTTTATAATCATTTTAAAAGGGCTTATCTACATTTCCTATATACTTTAACCCAAAAGTCCAAAATCCAAAGACGTCCTATATTTATGAAGCATTCCAAAGTTCAGGGTTTCTTCTCTTATTTTAATAGGTAGGTATGTGGGAATAGGTATTTATGTCAATATGAATTATTAAATTAGTTTAAAAACAACATTTTGTTTTAAAATAAATTTTACGTTTTGACAAAAACCCTAAATAAATACAATTATCTCACACATACAAGTACATAATAAGTATGACCATAATTGATTAATAATTATTACATTACTACTTACATACGTGTTGGCAAAAGGAGACATAAAGAAAGCTCTCAATGATTAAGAAATTCAGAATGCATCCAATGTAATTTATATATCAGCATAATCAATATGCACCACCGTGAGTAAAAGAATCCTGCTTCTTGCGAGGGATTTTATACTTACGACGAGCTGTGAGAGAGTTATTAAAGTGACTTGCGAAGTTGCGAAAGAGTATGTCATCGCCATGGATTTAGATTTTGGTAGTGTTGAAGAAAAAAAAACATTATGATGCAGTGCGAATTAGATTGACTATAGAAGGGATTAGTGGGAGGAGCTGAGCCGGGAAAGGACTCATGTGTAAATGGTGGCCTTTTAGGGAAGCATTAGATTGATATGCCTTTTTATTCATAACTTTTTGAGCTGCTCACATCACAACTAACAACAAGGCAACAAAGAAAAATCAGTGTGCTGGTCTCTGGCTCTCGTTGTGGTCAACCAACTTATCATTCATTCAAAGAACTATTAATTCCCATCAATAATCCTTCAAACCCACAAACCATACAATAGCACACTACTACAGACTACAGAATACAGTACAGTATAAAAATTGACGCATGTGTTACTTACTTAAGTAACATGGGCAGATTTAGTAGAACCTACATACTTACGTACTTGTACTTTATAATATGCCAAATGATAATAATTCTCACAAAAATTATGGTTTACGGCTTTACGGTCCTTGTCGTTGGTGTTGGTTCGCCTTTTTTCATCGCCTATTCGACTTTCCACAAGTGGACCAGATGAGGGCCGACTACTGAATTTCCAATATACAGTATAGTTATAGACTCTGTGGCCACAATTTTTGACCGTATGACAAAAATTCTGAGATACGTCAAATTCGTTGACATGCCTTCCGGTTTTTTTCTTATTTTTTCTCTCTATATCTCTCTCTTATTCTTGTGGTTGGAATAATTTCTATATCATACCTTTACTATTCAAGACAAGCCGGCAACCGGTATCGGCATCGGCACTGGCACAAGTCACCGGTCCGGCCGGTCACCGGTAACCGGTACCAATCGAGATGACAGCGCAACGGTCAAGAATCTTTTAATTCTTATAATATTATTATCTGCGCAAAACATTTTTAGCAAAATGCTCCGTTTGAATTTTTTGGATATTGTATATGTGAATTTGAAAGAGCTTTGAGTTTACTGGCCGCAATTATTTTGTAGATTGTACAGAGGAGTAGACAAACAAAAGATGGCCAGAATCCCTATACCCTATATGACTACCTCTACCTACCACAGACAGACTCTTTTATTTTGAGCATATTTGGCATCTTGAAGCAAACCAAACCAAGCCAAACCAGCCTAGACCAGACCAACTGCCAACCTGCCCTCACACGGCGAAACGAAGGAGAAAAAAATGCCTTAAGAACAGGACCAAGTGAGAAACTGATATATAATATATATATAGTAATAATCTAAATAAATCTCCGCACTTCTCATTATTATAATTGGCTTGGCTCATGTAGAATTTATTGTGTTTGTGTTTTGTGCAAATATAACATGGTAATATGTACTCGTGGGTTCTGCTGTCCTTATATTATCCTCTCCTGGTCTCGGGCTATATACTGACTGAAAACTATAATTGCAACTTAACGGTAACCATTAGCCATAACCATAGTCATCCTCTGCAAATTAAATCATATATGTATTCCCCTACTTTTATTTTTATTACAGATTTGCAATATAGTACCTATACTGGTGCCTATATGCTATATAGTGACAGAATTGTCCAGTATTAAATACATACCAGAAAAATCTAATATCAATATACCTACCTACCTACAATGCTAAAATCTAAGCTACAATAATGCAAAGTAGGTTCCTACCTATAAGTTGTTTGTTTGACGTTGACCATGATTTAAATTTGAAGACAAAGTGGACTGAAAGAATGACCATTTTAGATCTATAGACTCTGACTTGCCACTCGCTGCCCTTCTTCGTCTATCTCTCTCCTTTCTTGTCATTGCCATACTTGTCCATGGGAATTGAAATTGGAATGGGAAAGGACGCTGCTTGTATCATTGTAGCTCTGAGGATGACCAAACATGACCAAGTCAGAGACGAAACTATTCAGGATTGAGAAGGAAAAATACATATGAGTGAGATTAAAATTATGCTACAGTGCTACAGATACGTACTTACTTACCTCTATACTTATACCTATCCTACCTACTTACTTACATAATAACAAATTATACGACAGCACACAAAGTAGAAATCACAAACACAAACTTAATCATAAAATAAGAAAGTCTCTTTATTCCAAAACATTGCTCATCCACCAAGACCAAGAAACCAAGATCAATCCTCTATATCAATTCTATATTCAGTCTCAATTCTCTCTCGTTGCCAAGCCAAAAGTAATGCTTTACCTGTAGGTATCTCTATTTAAATGCTTCACCTCCTCTGCCACTTAGGCATTCCCATTGGCTAGGATGATGAGAGGATGACGGACGGATCATTACCATTACATTATACACGTACCTACCTATAAGTGAGATCTACTCTGTGTGGGCCGTCACAGCTAATTTCAAATAGAGACTAACGAAACTTACAATAATTAATGACAGGTCAATAACTATCATCATCTGTCTGGTCCTGGTCTGACTGTGTGCGTGTAGAAAAATTGAATCTAGTGCCAATTATACTTTAACTTTTTTAATTCTAAATCATACAAATTTATTCACAGTGCACTCAAGAAATCAAGCACACATTTTAAAATAGGAAACCTTCCTTTAAGTTATTATTTGCATTGGGTATAAATATATAAGTATTTGTTTTACATTATTCACTGAAAGTCCTGTTCATATATTTTATGTCAGTATTGGAAAATAAGAAACGTAAATAGGGCATTTCTTCAATTGGGAGTAAGACACTATTCATTATTATTGGAAAGGACAAGGTGTGACACATGGTTATAATATTATGTCATCAGAATCATAAATTTAACCATGTAAATGCATTAACAATAAAATCAAAATCGAAGAACCAAAAATAATATACGTATGTAGGATATGAAGTACTGTTTCTATGTAGTCGCGAAGCACAAGTATAGGATTCCTCATGCCCCACTTTAACTTTCAATTCAATTGTTCGTAGATTTAGTTGACAAATAAGGAGATAGCGCTCATGGACGGTCTTATCTCCTCTACAGATTATTAAGTCCTACATATATGCAACATATGTATAGCTGTCAATTGACTCGAGAGAGAGAAAGAGAGAGAGGAGAGAAAAAACGATGCAAAATGATGATCGGCCGGTGATTGTTCTCAAATTGCAAGCTCAAAAACCACGCTACTTGCTAGTCTATTCTATAAATAGCATTTATACAGTCTAAGCTTCCCAGCCCGTGTCTTGTTTTGTATTAGATAATTCATATGAGTAAAATTACATAACTTGATTGTATGCATGCGTATACCTATGCACCACCGTCCTGAGTCCTCTTTTCTTATCACGACGACGATAGGTACAAAGCGTGCAGTTTTTCTAAATGACATGGACACAATCACAATATTTGTTTTGTAATCAGAGAATCTGTAAAGAATAAGAACTGAGGGATAGAGATAAACATCTCAAAAACTTCACAAGCTCCCTGACTAAAATATTAGTGCTTAACAGTGTATAATTTGCACAATTAATTCCATACAAGTAGACTACAGAAGGGTGGGCCGAGATTATAGAGACAACGTTTACCTTTAATTTTTAGTATGTAGAACCCGGCGATGAATAAACTTAGTATTTTCATTGTGTTCTCCGTTCAATTTCGATACAGTAGGTAGTCTTTGTTTCCCTGATTCGAGTACTTCTCGGCACTTTTCAGGGGTGACTTTGTTCCACTTATCGTTTAATACTTTCCAAAGCCCTTCAAGGGTGGATGCCTTTCGTTCAAATAATTCTTGTTTTAAGCAACCAAAACCAAAAACGTCCATGGGACTTACATTGGGTGATTTAACGGGAATTTCTGAATTTAGAATTAATTTTATCCCGAGTCTTTCTTCCAAGTCTATAGAATACCACTGGGTTTCCCGGGCAGTGTGTGAACTTGCCATGTCATGATGCACAAAGAACTTGTCGGTGTCCTCCCCGTAAGTTCTTGCGACATAAAATTCCATGATAGGTTTTAAAACCTTGTCCACATAGTACTTTTAGTTTACCTTGACCTTTCGTGCGACTTTAATAAGTGGCAGCACTCCACGACCCGTCATTGCACCAACAACCATTATCTTGTCACCGAACTTTTCTTTCTTATTCACCACCAGATTAACATCTAATTCTTTATCCTCAGTATAGACAAATCTCCTCCCCTTATAACAGTCCTGAACGTGAAAAAATGCCTCGTCAAGAGTTACAGCAAATTCGGACTTACTACCTGCAAGATGGTCTTCATACAGCTTCCGGGCGTTGTTTTTTCGGACTTGTTTGTGTTTATCAGACAGCCGATGCACATGCGTCTTTTTTAGAATAGTTTTACTTAGATCTATTTTTATTATTCGCCTCACAGTTGTACGAGATACTCCTACTTGCTTTGCCATAGCAAGTTGAGATAATGGGTTGACATTAGAAGTCATTCGGTCAACTTTTTTATGATACCCGGATTTACAACTTCACGAGGGTACACGTTTGGGGGCCGAGGAAACCCTACATCTGCAGCTGCTCTTCATTTTCCAACAGAATTTACAACACAATTAACAGTGCTAATGCAAACAGGTATTACTTCATTGGTGAGCATCGCTGTTTTTTTTCTACACGGGCATTTAAGTTCGGAAAGCACCCGGATGCGGGTTTCCACTTTAGAGTCCATTTTTGGGCCCATTTTAAAAGCTACCGTTACGAATTTTTGCACACGTAAGCCTAAAAGCCTTGTACATAGTATTGTTAATTGCCGCGGTTCTTCTGTAATTAATACTGTCAAAATTTAGTATTCTAGTTTGTCTCTATAATCTCGGCCCACCCCTGTAAAATGCTCTTGTGCAAACCACCAACACCACCACGTAATATTTATATCTACCAGATAGCCATACCACAGACACAGACCAGTGAGACCAGGACAGAAATAAGAACTATAAAAAAAATAAAACAATCGGAGGGGGGAGAAATGAATCCATTAAATACGTTTTTAATGACGAAATCATTATCATCATCATTACTGATGCAGAACATGGTGGACTTAAACCAGTCACAAATACAATAATTCAATCATTTCATTTATAATATATTGTATATCCTTCGGAGCATCATCGTATAGTACACCTGTACATGTATAATTAACTATACTTAGTATCATATATACTCAGTAATTTAATTGTAATTTAATCATCATATATATATAAGATACATACATAATTCTACCTATATATATTACAATTATCCAGTAACTTATTTCTCATTTTATATATAATTACAAGATAATTTAATAATTATATAGGTGAACAATCATCAGAGTCTACAAGTAGTAGTAGTAGTAATTAAATATCAATAAATTGTAAATCATTTTTATAGAATATTTCCAGTGTTTTAGGTAATTATTCACAATTCACATAGCATATAAGTATTTATATATATTACATAGCTAACTGTAGAGTAGTAATCCCCTCCTCTAGTCTGTATTTAATTGTAAGATATTTATATATATATAATTATGTAATTATATATTATGTGATTATAATAGCTGTAAGCATAGTTTCTTTACTATTTACATAACCTACATATTAATCTTAACTACACTATTAATTACCTAACTCAATTAACTATTACATATTATTCACATAATTTATTTTCATGGTTTTTTTAAAATTGTTCTCAATTGTTTCCTCTGTTCTGTATGTATGTACACGATAATTCTTCCTTGAACATATATTTGTAATCGTATTATAGTATAATATAGTTTAATAATAATGCTTTTGCTTGATTACACTGTAGTTCTTTGTCTCTAATACTAATAGTATGATCTCTTTATATTCAATCATACTAATTATTGACAATTTAGTCTATATCAGTGGGTATATGCAGAGTTCCATTTTAATCAAATCAACTTAAATTATCCTAGCCTAGACCTCCCTAACAGTGTTATTCTTGATTCAACTAATATCGTTAAGTATTAATTACCTCAGTAGTGTTAACTCGTACATCCCCTTACTAAAAACTATCAAGACAGACACATGATCCCAGTTGCACCGTTCAACATCCTTCCACGTCAATCACACACAAAAAACATTCTACTTACAGCCGGAATTTTTATTCAATTTATTTTTAGTATAATATTACTATTATATCTCATGATCGTAGTCACTTTGTTTTTATTTTTATATTTCAAAATTTCACTGTAACCATGTGTTGATAAAATTTACCTTATGCATTATGAGTTTATTTGTATTTTTTTTAAAATCAACCCCAGCTTACTACACTAGGTAGCAGTTACATATTATGGCGCTATTTAATTGTATTGTTGTAGCAATGCTATTTCTGCAGCCTGCACTATCATCCCAATTTTAAAAGTAATAGTAACTTACACTTTTATGTAATCCCTTAATTTTATATTTTTAAGTATCTCTATAATATAACATGCTTGTTTTAATATTCGCTCAACAATGTATCTGCACTTTTGTTGTGTTTCGCGGAGACACTTGGATATGTTAGACAAGATTAAGACTGCATGTCAAAAATGTACCCGGAATTTAATTTAAAACATGACAACCTTACCTCATCCTCACAAGTGGTCACAACTATATATATAATAAATACTACCTTGCTTATAAAACTAGAATATAATTACATTACGTTAAATAGAACTCCTAAAAAAGCCCAGTCAGTGAAGCTGATAGAATCCACATATTATAATTGCAATAATTAACAATTATTAATTATTATCGTAAGTTGTAAATTGTTTCGTGCAAAACTGATAACTAAAAAAGAATGCTCTTGAAAGGCTCCAAGTTCAAACTTTCACACATAATGTTCACTCTGTCCTCCTCTTTCTTCCTTTCCTTTACACATGATTTGCATAGGTATGTACAAAGTAATAATAGTAATAATTATTTTAATCTATTAAGTTATATAAAGACGACGCAGAGCACAACATGAAAACATCACAATGAAAATAACTTTTTTTAAAGGATTTTTTCCAATTCTTTTAATGTTTGTTTGCTATGTTTACGTTTGTTTCTTTAGCTTCATCTTCAGTTCAGTCCAGTCGTCCCATTTATAAATCGCTATTTTATTTTTTTATGTGCACAACTGGGAGAACTCTAACGGTAAGTCGGTAACAAAAACAACAACAACAAAAAAATGCTAACTCCACATCTACAGTCTAGCTATGCTTGTAGATGATTTTTTATATGAAAGTATATATATATTATGTAATTATGTACATTGAAGTTTCAAGATTATCATGACAAATTAGTGTCACAGAGAATATATAACTATTTACATGTTTTAGCGTTAAACTAAACGGATGAGACATTCATTGCTTTAAATTACACTACGTTAATTGTAATTTAGTTAGTTGTATAAGTATCTTACATGTATGCATATATAGTATATTTAATATTTATATTTATAGTTGCACCACGACACAATGATAAAGTAGATAATAATATTTTTAATACGTAGTCTCTCACAATAATTGTAAATAATAACTGAATACGGTTATATATCAGTCACTGCCACAACAGTTTTTACAAGAGACTGTTCTTGCTCAAATTGTATTAAAACCTGAAGTTATCATATTATATAAAATCATTTTTATTAGGCAGCACACAATGGCCACTTAAAGTTTTGCACTAAAAACACAGATCAGGTTGTTTGGAACAGAAGAGAAGTTCACTCGCAAATGTTAGCAGCATGTATAAAATTCCAGTACATACATGATCACCTGAAACTGTCAATGCACTACAATAATGCGCGTCAACAAATCCTACCCAAAACCACTCCAAGTGGCCAAAGTCGAACCAATACACTGAGAAGATATTTTAACCAATCACGACTCCAGAACTACTTTTTCTAGAGGTAGGTGAGGATACTGACGTGTCCACATTAAAGGAAGGTGTGGGCGGGATGCTGGTTGGGCCACGGCTCCGACTGAGTGACGGAGTGTAGAAACTGTCATTGTTGGAATTTCCGTAGTAGTTCATGCAAGAATTTTGACCTTCCGGAACGGAGCACTGGTATAACACTTGGGCGACAATTGCCGCTACTTTCTGCTCCAGAATTTGACTCATGACAAGTTGCAAGAGTCTAGGCTCATGTTGAACAAAGAGAGCACGGTTGTCCGGATGTTTGGCCAAATTGAGCAATGTCGTAGCTGCCCGTCTCAACATATCCAAACTTGTACCCATGGACTCGGGATTTTCACGTAGGACGGAAAAACCGTGATTATTGGCAATGTTCATAGCATTCGCCTCCGCCTAGAACAGATACAAAACATTCGATTAACTATACAGACAAATATCAAGGGAATAATAAACATAAGCAATGGCAAAATGAGTGCAGTTTACATGTAATGCAATGTAATAGGTTAAATGAAGTAATAATTATATAATGCACTACGTCATTACCTGCTCAATAAAAGAAATGAGGAGAGAAATACAGGGATTCTGAAGGGCAATAGTTCTCGCAACACCAGAGTCCGCTCCAGATAGATAACCAAGAAGGTTGATAGAAAACTCCCTCATGACTTGATCTTCAGCCCGGCACAGGAACCGAGTTAAGAGAGAACAGAGTCGTTCAACACGGAAATAAGGTGGTGTCGCCAAGAGTAAATCAACATTTCCTTGAGTCACACTCAGCTTGCACAGTGCTTCAATGGCCAGTCTCTGTGGTGACAAATTTGAACCTGGACCAACTGTAGGAAATGGATCTTGTCCATACGCCGAAGGACATATTGCCCAGTGAAGTAGTCCATCTAATATTGGTCTTGATATTTCTTCTGAAAATGGAGACAAATCCATCTGACCAGCAATATTAGCAATAATTACGAGGACATGCTCTCGAATGTGATGCAAATAATCCCACCACCATTCTTCCTCCTGATTAAAACTTGAACAAGAGTCAGCATCAAGATCTGAAGCGGCGGCAGCCGCAGCCGCCGCAGCATTAATCAAATTTTCGCTATCATGTTCCATGATTTCGTCTGCTGTACGCTCGACATCACAAGACGAACTTGCCACAAGATTACTTGGATCAACCTCGTCAATTAAATTGATTTTCTTGGAGCAAGGCTTTCCTTTGAGTGGATGGTCATGATGCAGGAGGATGAGTTTTCCCAGTAAACTTAAGAAGGCAGGACTTTTTCCAAGTTCAATATCATTGCCAGGAATAAATGTCAAATTTCGTAGAATATTAAAAATGGACAGACAGCGTCTTCCGAGAGCATCTTGACTTTCCGTGACGAGATGTAAACTAGGTTCATCCCGAGTGTAGCACTCATCCTCATACTCTTCCAGTTTCCTCCTTTTCAGGGTACATCCAGGATCATGAACTCTGATGGCGATCTTTTTATTTCCACTCTCTGTATTTGTGCTCGTAGTGGATGATGCCTCATCTTCGGGCTTTTCAGCTTCAGCCATCGTCGTCTGACTCTGACTCTGGCTTTGACTCTGACTATCACAGATATCCGAATTATTAGAATCGGACAAGTTTGAATTATTATCCTCCCCTTCCAACATAGTAGCATTGTCACTACTATTCACGATTAGTTCCTCAGTAGCAGTATTCCCACTATCATTCCTTTTCTGAGGTGATTCACTCAGAGCATTTTCTTCCTCCTGAGAAACAGGTGCTTCAAATCTTAATTTCCGTTTTTTACTCTGCTTCTTATTTATAATCTTTGTTCCATTTGTAGGGTTTGGAGAAGGAAATGCGAAGGTTTCACTTTGGCAATTTATTTTCTCAGACTTTTGCTCCCCAGAAATGTCCTTATCTTTACATACAAGTTCTTTTAATGGAATGACTGGGTCCTCAATTTGTTCTTCTTTAATTTTAATGCTAAATTCATTCATTGCTTCAGCTGAGTCTGGTTCACCAGCGTCATCACCAGTTATTTGTACCTCGGTTTTGATTGTTACACATGGTTTACTTTGCTCATTAATGCGATTTTTGATTTCACTGCTTTTAATATTCTCCTCTCTTGACATAACACGCACAATAGGAACGATATTTAAGTCAGACGTGAAACAAGTCACAACGTGTTTAGTTAGTTCCATCGTATCATTTGATTGTCCCAAGTCCTGATCATTCCGAAGTTTTTCATCCGCATCCCAATCCCTAGGGCCTGGATATATAAAGGGTTCGTCGTCTCTGTGAACGTATCCTACAGCTTTATTCCCTATCCGACTAATGTTTGTGTAGTTAGTTCCAGTAAGGACAACTGTTCGTGTTCCCTCCACTTGGCCATGTCTCACAGGAATACCAATGTCCGGTTCTTCTTCATCCTCTTGGTAGGCAATCTGATACCATTTCTGTGATTTCTTTTCCTTCATATGACTGGCTTCTTCTAATTTATCACCGGCAGTGTCAATGCCGACACCCTGACCAAACATGAGCATGAGTGACCGCCTTAAATGCTCTAACAGAATGTCCATCAAACCGGGAAGGTAGGATAACGAAAAGTAGGAAACAGAGTGATCATCGTAGAGAAGCACATTTAGAACATCCAGAGACCACGTCGTTTCCGCCAACAGACCAGACTTAAGACACATCATAATTCTCCAAGCTTCTACAGGAGCAACATCATGCTTGTGAAGTTTTTTACGTTTTGTCAAAACAGGAGTGACAGCTTCCACGCTGTCAGGTGGGAAGACAATTTCTTTTTTAACTGGGGCTGGTGGAGGGACTGGGGGAAGAGACAATGGGCCTACAGGTGGGCCACCGGGATAGTGTTGCTGTGAGACAGGTGAACCGGGCTGAGGTGACATGGATGGAAGGACTGGTGGCACTGGATTGATTGGTGCAAGTTTGCCAGGAGCAGGAGATGCTGGTGTATTTGGGGAAGGTGGAATTACATTCTGAGGAGGAGAAGCAAATCCTTTATTATAATCTCCTTTAGTGGAAGGAAATGGTGGCCTTGCCCGGGGTGGCATTCCTGGCTGTTGAAGACCCTGAGGACTCCACGTTGAACTTGAACTAACGGGTGTGCCACCGATTTGTGGAGGTGGTCCTCCAGCCACAGGTGGGCCGTATCTTGAATGCTCATTTGGCGGCGGGGGTGGCCAACTACCGGGCTGTGACGCGGGCGGTAGAGACGCTAATCCAGGAGCTTGATGACGAGGTGGACCCTGAGATGCATTATTATGAGGTGACCAAGGCTGGGGAGATGGTGCTTGGTGTGGAGGAGTACCAGGAGGTCCAGGAGGTGTAGGTGTTGTTGATGGAGGTGGAGCGCCATGTTGTCCAAGTGGTGGCCCTTGACCACTTGAGGATGGAGGTGGCCCTGGTGGACCGCCAGGGTAAGGTCTATGTGGCGACGGAGACGGATAAGGTGAACTACTATTGGGCCATCCTGAAAACAAATACGCATAATATTTAGTACACACTTTAAATTAAAATCTAACGTTCTCAAGCGCAACAATGTTTCTTTAGGGTTCATTCAAAACAAGCAATCAATTCAAATTCAAGCGCAAACTCAAACCAAAATACGGCCACGGAAGATCTTTGAAAGGAAACGATGGGTAACAGCTAAAACAACAGCAACAACAACGAGGATTTTCATTTCCACTTTCCGAATAGTTTTCTTTACTAATTTCAGCTTCTGAGCTAACCACTAACTCCCAAAGTGAAACTGAAGACGACTCTTCCTGCGTCATAGTGTACCCTACAGATAATCCTTAATATCACGTTACTAAATTATAAATTACAATTACTCACACAGCGAAGTATTTGACTAAAAAAGTTCAAACTTTAAAATCCTTAGCTCACAAAACAGCATTTGTCTGATTAAAAATTTATTGTCCCCAAATTTAATTCCGCTGACTTCGCTATTACTCTCAATATAAACAATAACATTTAATTCTTTGTACAATCATAAAAACTCGTTCTCAAATTACGTGGAAATATATTTATTGACTACCTAATTGGTTTTACATTCTTCCATGTACGTATTTAAGTTACTTACGTATCAGTTCAAACTGAAGAAATTTTTATCCAACAACATTCATACGTGCAATTCAACAGAAGTAAACCTACATCATGCCAATTTTCGTGCTATAAAAGAGTAGAATAGGATAGGTAGGTAGATTACTTTTCAACGCTACAATTCTTCGAAACTACCACTACAGCTCTATGCCAGTTTAATATTTACATTTAACGCTACGTTCGTCTATTTGACTGTTTGATGAAATGCAAGGCAAACATTAATGTCAGAATTAATTAAAATTATATGGCTATACTACCATACTGACTCATGCTTTTTTAGTAGCTACGCAATAGAAATGCGTAAGAAAATTATATCGACAGAGGTGAAATAATATTTAGAAGTTTATAATGCGTTGATCTGAATATTTCGTAGGTCTTCAAACTTTCTCAGCAGTCATCACTAAAACTACGCACCTTCAGGGGGTATCCATTGTTTTGAACTGTGAAGTTGTGAAGGCGGTGCGAGTAAGCTTCCATGTGCAGGTGCAGTGGGAAGGGGAGTTTGCTGAGATGATGGCGGAACAACGCTAGGTGACGGAGATGACCTAATACTTGAGACAGTTCCTAGATCTCTCCCACTTGTCCCGCTTCCGCTGATCCCTCCTACTCCCGCGGAGCCAGGAGCCCCAGGAGGATACATAAAACTTTGCCTCCCACTCGGAACACCACCACTCCCATCTATTTCAACGAGTGAGGACAACTTATTGAGAATATGTACGTGTTACAGGAGCCAAGTTAATTAAAAATTAGTTACGGATTAGTCAACATTTTGGGCGCTTTGCATGCAACCTATCCATTAGTAATTATAACAATTTTCTACTAGACCCAGACTATGTGTGGACCACGGTTTTCTACACTGCTGTTAATCGTAACAATATTATGTAGGTACCTACATTCATAATAATAAATTATATTTCGTTTCCTAAATTATTTACGTACCATATGGTGGCATCCGTTGCTGTGTTGGGGGTTGCTGAGACTGCGGAGGAGGCAGATAACCTGGATAAGATTGACTTGTAGGAATTCCACTTGAGTCCTTACCCGCCCCACTGGTTGGAGGAGGGCCAGGAGGATACTCTAGCCTTCGAATCTGGTTTGGGTGAGGTGGTAAATGTTTTCCCGACCCTGGAGAAGGTGCTCCTGACGGTGGTACTGGTACACTTGAAGCGCTGCCCGGCATCGGTGGGTAACCCTGCTTGAGTATAATAAAATAAAACTGAATACACGCGGAACAGATGTGAGTATAGGTAAACGGATTGCCTACGCTTCTCATAATGATCACAACAAGTAGGCTAGAATTGGGTGCAAATTCGAATACGAGCAACACGAGTTACACATGAGATAATTATTATAGCTTAAAACAAACACAATAGGAGCGTAATAAACATTAATATCGACATCGTGCCCCGTGGAGAGAGCACCATTTCGATATAATATCAGTCACTACTACATAAAGGTTAACCAAGCAAGAAATTTAAAAAGACATAAATGGGAGAGTTGGAAGTATTATGACATTAACTTGAGCTCAGTGTTAATTAGCAATTCTGTATAGTAACAATAATGTTATTATTATTGTAACAACTGCTATTCAAAGCATTTAGCATTCAGTATACAATATTATAGCAGTTAGTATTACTGTGTACACAAAAGGAATCGGCACTAATCAGTTATAAATATTTTCTGTATCATTATTAAACACAATCATAAAATGAATGGCAGGATCAAAACCACAACGATTCCACTAACCAGCAAAAAATAAACAAGGTACTTAAATATTATTTTATTTTAAGCGAGGTATACATACTTGAAGAGTGGATTTAAGAGTAGAAGATGGACTTTCATTGTTAGGTGGTACTCTGGGAATCTGTGATGCACCCGCAGGAATTGATAACTAAAATGGTTAATCATAGACAACACAAATAAGAACAATTACAACTAACAACCTACAAACACCATCACCTGAAGCCAAGTTAAAGTGTGGTGTTATTTATTTATAAACCATGAATTAGTACGGATATTATGGAATTTTAAATATTTACAAATTGTCCAAGACAAAAACAATTAAAGCACATAATTTAAAACACGAAATAAGTGGGTTAGTCAACGTCGGAGGTAAAACTGAACACTATAGTTATAAAACACTAACCTGATCAGTCTGTTGTTGAGGGTGATAATAATCTTGATTAGGATAACCATTTGGAGGAGGGGGAGGTTGCTGCTGACCGGGAGGGGGTCCAGCATTGGAAGTGCTGCCTGGAGGTGGGTATGGAGATCTTCCACTATGAATTGCACCTGGAGGTGGAGGGTAACCTCCTGGAGTTGATGGCGGGGGTGGTCCTCCTCCAGTACCGTGCGGAGGGCCCATGTTATATCTTTGCCCCTGCTCTTCTTGTGCATTACTTGATGAACTACTACTTGGTGGTTGTACTCCGGACGGAGGACCCTGTCCACTCCCTGGTTGTTGTGATTGTTGAGAGGGAGGTGGGGGTTGGGAAGGGTAATTTGGATGAGACGCAGGCAGTCCGGGTGCTTCCGCTCCACTGCCATATCCATACATTGGTCTACCCGGTGGGCCTGGAGGTGGGTATCCTGAGCCCATGGGTCCACCATAACTTCCAGTTTGATTATATCCTTCATGTTGCGATGGTGGTGGTGGTCCACGTGAATACTGGTCACCCGGTGCTGGTGGATAGGGTGAGTAATTTCCTGGAGGTCCACTCGGATAACCTTTAAAAAAATAGCCGAATTTATTATGTTATTCCAATAACTTTTGTAGTTCAAAAAGATTGAAAAACATTCAACAACATAAGGAGCGCTTTAACAACGACGGATACATTGTAATGCATAGAAATTTTAAGCACGTTTTCCACTTAAACAATCATGCAGCAAAATACATGTACAGTGGCAGCTGAAGCAATGTGGCTGCGATGATTTTAACACACGTTCTACATAATATAAACAATTGATAGGTAGCCTATTATATTATGCAAACAAAAATTATCAGCAAGCTGAAAGTTTCTTCCGAAAATGACTATACAATCAAAAGGTACATAACATAACACGTAAATTTGTTCATTATTGTCTTCATATCCGCATTAATCTGCAACGCAACCTTCAGCTCTGCTGTGTCGATATTTTTAAAATTACGATAATTATACTCATATTTGATCGTGTATTAATCAATAATGATACAATTAGGCTTTCTTTGTACGGCGTACGGCGGAGCACGACATGGGTCTACATGACGACATTTAATCACAACCAAGAAGAAAATTACTGATAGAATTGTAAAACAGTTGACACTTTACACATATTTTCGAAGAAATACACACGTTCCAAAGAAACCAAATGTGTGCTCTTAAAAGTCACTATTATAAATCTAAACCGTTCACGAAACAGACTGTGACGAGAAAAGGGTTACAGATAATATTTAGAAGAGCAAACTGCAACGTTAATAATTTTAGCCTACCCTGTTGTTGAGTATGAGATCCATGAAACTGATGCATGGATGCATACTGGTTAGTTGAGCTCATGTCATCAAATGGATTCGACACACTGATTTGATTCTTATCACCTACCAACCAGACACACATATAGAGTCGTTTAACATTGACACAATAGAAGAAAACAACGATGGTATTAATTTTGGATTTCCTGACCACAGTTATTCAAATAAATACGATTTTTCAGTTCAGAATCTAAGACACCAGCAGAAATAAATTAAGCTTAGGGTACAAAAAGATTTATCTTAGTCATGAGGAACATTCTTAGCAGCAAAAAATTGCAGTGTAGGAAACTACAATCAGTGAGCATGTAACTTTGGATCAAGGTACATAAACATGAGTTGTCTAATAAATAACAGCGATACTACCATTCCAAATGGACATGAGATAGGTTTAAGATATAATTATTATATCACACTAAAAATATTCTTAAACTCAAAGCTACTATAGATCTTTACAAGCTAAAAACACACTCCAAACTTATCAAATCTATATAGCCAAAAAATGCTGCTGGTTCAAAAGTCAAATTCAAAAACATCATATCATGTGAAACGCAAACCAAAAATACAAGCAAGCCATGAGTAAAATCTTGCTTCTGTAAAAACAAATTTAGCTATCAACTGATCTATTTAAGCTATCCAAATCTGGTTAAAAATCAATTTTCAGGTATGAGAACAATTTGCACTCATACCAATGCTGCACGACATATACAACTATAGCTGTTCAACAACTCACCTGGATGTTGTTGGGTGGATGGTGGCTGTTGTGCAGCTGGTGGAGGAGGGCCAGAAGGTCTCTGATGAGGAGGTGTGGTTTGATTTGAATAATCTGGAGGTGGGGGTCCACCATAAGGGCTTGGATAACTTGAGAATCCATCCATGGATGAATTATTATTCGGTCCCGGGAAAGAATCTTGGGAATTTGACGATCCCGGTGATGGGACTGGAGCTGCTTTTGCACCTTTCTTTTTTGAAGACGCTTCAACTTGATTAATTAAAGGTTGAGGGTCAATCCCTCCACGATCGAATTTACACTCAAATGGAAGTAAATGTTTTGTATAGTGCTTTCTAAGCGTATATGCGGCACTCGAAGAGGCTCCAATACCTAAACTACCCGCAATGTCCTTCCATGTTTTATTCTTTGTCACCTAAAATTTTGACACAATTCACAAAAATATTCCCATACATTAAATCACGCGTTAACTAAATAGCGCCTACTCCATAAATAGATTGGATAACTGGATTGACAATAAAATCGCCAGCCAGTAGAAAGGGTACTGCCTACAAGAAAATCTACAAGAAAGCAATAAAACGTTACCGCTATGTGTACATTACATGTTGACAAACCTCTAAAAATCCACCGCGTTCCTTCACCAAAAAATACAATTTAAAGAGATCCAGAGGATTTTTCGAAATAGTCGGACAGGCTGTTATCGGCGTTCCATGATCCTCCATGAAATGTAATAATTTGTCTAGGAACATTCTTCGATCTGGATTTTCATCCATATCATATAGTTTATTTAGGCTATCCGGCTTCTGTAAATACAAACATTCCAAATTAACACTAGTTACGTATAACTTTGCATTAGAAGTAATTATAGAATAATAATTAAATATGGTGATGGATTAGATATGGATGGATAAAAATAGAAATTAAAGAAAATAAAAAAACAAAACGGATTCGATTCATACTTTTTTTACCTTCGCTTTCGGTCTGTAATGTTCACTTGGGGCTGGAGGATGACTATGCAGACCCTGCAGAAAAAATATGACACACATTAAATGAAATGTTATCGATATATTTCAGTAGATGCTTATAACGGCTACGGTCTGCTTTGCATCCACAAAGTTTAACGAAAATTTGAATGTGCTTTAGTAAATTGTCCAAAGTAGTAAATTCAACTTACGGGACTTGCCGGAGTCCTTGGCCATCCAGGGCTTTCCATGTTTCCGTATTCCTCATGCATTGAGCTCATGCTTCCAGCTCCAGGAGAAGGTACTGCACTACTTTGGGGTGTGGGAGGATGACTTGTATAATTCTGATGACTTGCTGAACCTTCCTTCCTTAACTTTGGCATGGCAGGTCCATCATCACCACCAGACGCTAAATTGATGGTAGAGTAAAATAAGATGCATTAGTTGTACAAACGAGTAATAACAATAATGTTACTACGGTGTCACTAAAAATACAAAAATGTGCTAATACACTCACCTCCAGATGCATTAGAGAGAGTAGACTGCTGGGAAGCATCATCAACTGGGGTTCCATCCGGGCCCATAGAAACTATATTGGGAGGATTGCTAGAATTACTACTTGACATAACTGAACTATCTTGTGCATCAGAAGATCCCGTTTCATGAGAAGAATGGGGAGGAGGAGGAGGTGGCAAATGTGAGTGTCCGTGAGGTTGTCCCGGCTGGGGTTGTTGTGACTGAGGGGGAGGTGTGGGAGTTGGAGACGAAGACGGCATACCGGAAGTCTGAGGAGGGCCCATTGGCCCAGGATATCCCGCCTGGTGGGTAGGTGAAGAAAATCCCATCTTTTGCTGTAATTTAAAAGTTAAATATTAAATATTTCGAAATTTGCTAACTTTGCACGGAATGAGAAAAACTGCAAGCTCAGATTTCCAAGTTATACTAACCTGTAAGTGTTGCTTCAGGTAGTGTGGAGGATTATGAGATCTAGAACTAGAGTTTGGAGGTGCTTGAGGAGAATTGGGATTTGGACCTGGCCAGTTTTGAGAATGTGGCGGAGGAGCATGAGAAGGAGGACCACCATACGGTCCTGGCCCATACTGTCCAGTATACTGATTAGATGCAGGACCAGGTGGACTAGGAGGAATATGATTTGGATGGGTTCCTCCGGATGGATGTCTTGGACCTTGAGGATAACTATTTGGGGGGATTCCGGGTTGACTTGGATGTCCTGGAGGATACGGACTCATGAGAGAACCATGACGATTTCCATACTGTCCAGGTTGTGAAGGTGGAGGAGGTTGTTGTTGCTGCTGCTGTGGCCAGTGAGGCTGTCCTTGAGGAGGATAATGTGGTTGTTGCTGTTGTTGTTGTTGTGGTGACGGAGGTGGATGTCCACCCCCTCCACCTGGAACCATTTGACCAGGGTGACTCGGATGTTTCCCTCCACTTTGATACATATGATGTGAAGGTGGAGCCATGGACTGCTGCGAGCCGTACGGGGGTCCTACGTTATTATTAGAAAAATCATAATAATTATTATTATAAAATATTAATATTGATTTTTGTATCGTCTGGACTCGCGTAAAAATTAAGACCCAAATGATACCTATAACATTTAGTATTTACCTTGACCTCCAGGCATAGGGGACTGACTCATTCTTGGCGGTCCACTCCCATCCGACTGACTACTTGAAGGTCTTGGTGGAATCGGAATGTTTTGATTTCCTGAAACAGACAAAAGAAAACACATTTATTGTAGGTATCGATACTTGACCCGTCGAAAACCTCATTTAAAAAAAAGCACCATGTCAAAATAAATACTAAACTTGGTCAGCAAAAATCCGCACTCACAAAATTATTATAATATATATCTCAAGAAAAAGAATGAGAGAGAGTTACATCCATTACTGACTAGACCACAATATGTACCTACATATGTTCGGAGCAGGAGCAACTGCTCAACGAATTTACTTAAAAAGAATGCTGGTCTGGTTGCTGGTAGTCTGGTCTTCTCTTCGACACAGTCATTACACATATTTATTTGAAAAGTTGACTCTGTTGCCGGTACACGTGCTTTCCTTTCATTACTACAGCCTAACTTTCCCCCTGTAACTATCGTCTACACGTAGAGCGCCTAGTAGGACTATACTCTGTACTCAAGAATTTAAGCAAAAACATACAAGTTCTCTCTTCCTTCTTCTATCTTTCCAAAACTTAGTTGTAGTAGGTGAAAAAGGTTGTATAAAATACAGTGAATACGGTAAAGCTACTTCTTAGAATACAAAAGCATACGTAGACTGCATACATAGATATGTACTAGTATTTTGTTTCGTATTGTCCTACATAGATAAAATTGGTCTCATGAAAGAGGGAAGAAGATTCCTTCCGTCATTCAAAACTGTACAGATACAGTGTAAATAAATGCCTTAAACATATATACTTTTTGTACGTATCATATCTAGGCCCATTCCACACAGACTTAACTGACTACCGACCCACTCGGCTCATCTAAAGGACTCGTATGTATGCTGTCTCACATCCCAAGGATGGATCTCAGCTGAGGCGTAAAAAATTCAAACTATAAAATTCCAGATGAGTCAACCCATCTACCCATCCTACTCCAAATACTTACCTACCTACCTACTATAACACCAAGACCAACACCAAACTACAAAATACTTATATATTTATCCACCTAGAGTATCTACTTCGGTTCTTAGCATATCAGTAAACGTGACCGTTAAATGCACTGGGCCACAGATTTTACATTGCTTCGAAAGTTGCATATAGGTATAGATATGTGAAAAGTATATAATTATACATGCGTCCATAATGGATTGAATTTCTATGGGCTGTCGCCCAGGTCTTTTCTAAACAACTCCATCGACCTTTCAAGGCCACCGTACTTTCGTGTAAAATACACAAAATACTGAATTTATGGGATGTACGTCATTGTTGTTGCGTAATTACCATAACATATAACACCGTATACCAAGTACCAAATCATTAGCATGTATATACCTACCCAAGTCTAGGTACCTACCTAATTGCATTAATTAGTTCTTTCATTAATTACTCATCTTTGTGGTTAAGCATAATAATTAGAGGTACCTTTTCATGCTATCGCAGGTAATTTGAGTATTTTCAAGCGTTTAGCTTATAAGCTATGTAAATACATATAAGTAACTATTGTTATGAAATTACACAATAATCATTTGATTAAAAGTATCGTCTTAGCTTTAAATATATATTTTAACATAGAAACGACGAAGGAGGTAGATACTTTTTTGTCTTAGCTTAACAGGCACTGAGAGAATATGTATACATCCCTCATATACCTCCTACCTCCCTTACCATTTAACTTCCTTTTATTGTAAAACAAATGTGAAGCATTTGAGCACCTTAATTTTTATGAGTCAGACTGACCCGTGATGATAATTCCCCTACCCATTCTAAACACAAGCGAGAACAGTAAAAACAGCGCCGTTTAAATACTGCAACTCGCAATAAAATTGCAGACCCGCAAGATTGTTTTCAAATTTCAAACCCATGTAATATACTTTGTGTCGGATAAAACAAAATGCAGTGCAGTACATACATAATTATGCATTAATCTAGCCCATGCAGCATTGGCACTATAACCAGTACCTACAGTCACATAGTGAGACAGACTCCGTAATAATTCAAACTTTTATTAACAAAGTGTGTAGGCCTGTGCATCTCCATTCATTCACGTACTTCGCCTGTCAATTGTCAATTCTTTTGAGTAACAATCAATTAATTATCAATCAGTCTACTACAAACCATCATATCATCCTGAGCCCTTATTAGCTACAGCAGATAATAATTCCCAGGGCAACAACTGAATTTTTATTCATCTAAAGCCGTGTATGTACATCCATGATTAGCGTTTAGTTGGAGGAGTCCACATGATGCTTAAATACCTACTGAGGAGGTACCTACATAATCCTCAACTATTGAACTTGTTGAAACATTATGTGCTCAAAGGAGGTGTCAATTACAGTACTAGTACACCATCCACACAAAATAATATTTATGAATGATGATCCATATCTTACTACGCACTACATACGGCTATAAATGCATAATAGGTAATCATAGCTGTAGCTTTCAATTACATACATAAGTGGCTGAAGTGAACCCAAACTTAACATACGCAGACGAGTACTACCACGATTCAATGGTTATTACTTGTATCCACGTTTTTATTGTACTCATAACATAATTAAGTAATTACTACTTATACTTCTAATTACAATAAAATATATAAACGATATATGAAATAACACAAGCATAACATAATATGTTACCGTACCAAATCAAATAGCACGTGCAACTCCCTACTTATAAGTCTCACATTTCGAATTTCAGGTAGGTACATAAATAACTACGTGTAATATTCACTACCAAAAGTTTTTACCCATATCAGTATTAGGTACCATCATGATTGTTTTAAGTCCAGAGGTTAGAAAATATTAAGTTAAAACTAAAACTAAAGATAAAAAAACTAGTTGTAGCACCACAAATACAATGCCAAAACGCATTATTAATAACGCAGCTATGAATACATGCAAATTGTTATCTCTGTTTAAGACTGAATAAAGAATAAATATCTTTACAATAAACATAGTAGTTGTAATATAGCAATGCTATAAGCTATAAATTCACAGCAGTTTAAAAAATAATACAAATATTTAGAAAGCAAGTGCGACTGGTAGCAATGACACCTTTTTACTATCTTCATAAAAATATTATGAAACGAAATGTACTCAAATGATGATATAGTTTTACGCAATGGCAATTATTACTATCCCATACATCATTTAATTACATATTAAAATGACCTTCACCTCCATCCACGTGCTTCCACTCTACGTGATAATATAAGGCGAGCGAAACGATGGGATCGAATCGTCTATCTACTGCTATACTACTATTAAATAGCTCATCGTTTTTTTAGACAACTTCCAAGTTCGAAGATATGCATGCATCATAACATGAAATATGTAGCTTCAGGAAGACTTCCCACTTTAACACATACACCCAAACATAATATATACAAGTTTAATCAATTTTCCTTAAATCGTTAAAGTGCCTCTAATTTTAGTTTTGTTGTTGTGTATACTCCATTTTCCATGTATCGACCCCATATAATTATTAAACATAATCACATTACTATCATAGCCACTACTACTTTCCCTTGCAAAAAGGTGAGTGAGTTATATTCTATAGATGATTTTAATACACATAATAACCCCGTTTTTTTTAATATACACTCACTCAGCGCACAATCAGTTGTAATTATTTTAACATTCTTTCCAACTGAAAAAATATAGTATGTAATAATAATAAAAAACAAAAACAAAGTTGCTTCAATGATAAAGAGGAATAGCAAAAATGAAGGTAATAAATTAATGGTTGAGTGGGTCAGGAAGGGATACATAATTACACGTATCTACTACCTACATACATGGCTTCTGAAAAAATGATCATATGTAACTAATAAAGATCCGTGATCCATGCATATACACATTTTTGCCTCTATCCAACCGAGGTGCACATAGTACATATTTATATGCGTATCTGCATCACGATACGGAAAAGTACAATAGATAGGCAGATCGTTGCAATGGACCGTATACATATGTAAGGGAAAAAAATCTCATATCATTTGAGGACGGATACTTCTTAATTCATTGTCAGTTTTGTCTCTCACTCTCAAGGCCGTTGGAAATCGAAATCGGTGTACAAGGCATACAGGAGAGATGAGGAAAGAGACGGACAGAGAGATCTCCCTCTGTCTCAGACTCGCATATACATATGCACATATGCATGAATCCGATAATGGTAGAAAAAGTTGGAGTTCAGTGTGGAATAGACAACTTTGAGTTTAGGTAGTAGGTTGAGTTGAGTGTCGATATACTACGCACAAACACGTGTAGTTCTATACTAAACCAACTCAATATAATAATGTGTGTGAGTACGAATCCTTAAACTTATTTTCTAAATTCTACCCACTGAAGATCTCTCACATAGTCTCATATAGTAGTTACAGTTATATACACGTCCTGCCTCACGTCGTCCGGCCGTATTTAATCTGTATACACAAGTGTCAAACGACAAGAACCCCGGCCATTAACCCTGAAATTTATTGACTTGGATCTGCTTGAGCTAAAACTCACTCCCAATATGTAGCTTAGTACACAAATCCAACGAGTCAGTCAGTCAGCAGTCACACATAAAGGATCTACATTCATTAATTTCATCTACTACACTCACTCACTAGTCAGTCCCATTTCGTTCCAGCAGACTACAGTACTACACTAAGGGTATATAATGTCTACCAAACCTTTCTTTCTGCCTTCATCTTGGAATTGGAACTATACCAAACTATTATATAATATATATAAAAGTAAGAGAAAAAAAAATGTTTTCATATTATCAAGGAATGTGATGTGCCTCATTCAGGATTCAGCCTTATCTATAAAATGTAGTTTTCATTCCAATTCCAACCAAGATAAAAACAAAACAAAAATGCTGTCTAGATTTATTTTTCTTCTCTTTCACTTTCACTTTATTTTAAAAAACAAAGGCGCACAAAGTCTTAAGAGATGGTATATACCTTTAGAATTACAGCACTTTACTATAGTCATCTGTCTGTAATTGCTTACTTCTCTGTTTACTCAAAATAAAACTAAGCTGTGTACTGTAGTCAAGAAGAATCGTTTCCCTAAATACACTGAGGAGAAAGTATATACGGTAACTCAAAAATGTTAAAAATACATTTCTACATCGACATATAATACAAAATAAGGTTCGCGTATTTGCTATATATATAACAGAAATAAAAGGGAGCAGATGTGGGAGATATAGATATGTAGCCTACTACGTCACTACTCTCCAATCTACAACGCTACCCGAATTCACACACACACACAGATATTCAAAGTTATACCTATACGACCAGATACTACTACTACTACCACTTCCACTCCTATCTCCAAACTTTATTGTGGTTCACTTAACTGTTTCGAAACTTTTTACAAATCCCTATACGAGAGCATCGCGAGAAAGGAACTGCATCCAAGAACGAGAGAGAGAGAGAGAGAAGAACCATTAAGGATGCACAAACCTTTCTTTTCTCTATATAGGAATATTTCTTCTCTCTCTCTCTCTCTCTCCCTATGCAATGATGTGCTATGCTCCACTTCGGAGTATATTGTACATAACTTCTAAATTTTACCCTACCCTTGACCGAAATAACATTTTGCGCTATAAATTCCAAAGTCACACACGCTGCTGCACTCACGTCCACGTGATTGTACCCAGTACGAAAGAAAAGCACACACACCTCAAATAGATGTTCGTTGAAATATACAGTTCTGTCCTAACACAAGCGGGATATAAAATCAAACTCGTCTTATTTTTATACTTAAAAAAAAATACAACGTATTTTCTCAAAATCCTAATACCTGTTAAAATTGAGAGTTAGGAAAGAATTTATATACATACATAGTTTGCTCAAAGGTTCAAACTCAGAGAATTAGTACGTAGTCAACTTAACCATCATAATAACCATCATGTAATAACCATCATAAAGTAATAGAAATAATATATATTTATGTCCCTGTTCAGACCCTAAGGGAAGTGTTCTTTCTACGGCGGCCCAGTATGGTTTTCTTCCAGGAAATAAGACTATTACAAGAAATCGTCAAAATATTGATCACTTACCCACAGCCGGTGACATAGATCGGGAACTAGCAGAACCCGTGGGTGAAGGCGAGGGTCGCAAACCAGGATTAGGGCCACTATCATTACTATTACACCCCGTCACGTCCTGTAACAAAGATAAAGAATAAAACATTAGAAAAAAACTTTCACTCACTCACGATCAGCCTTCTTCCGTAATACCATATTATTTATTCTATTATTAAAACTATAGTATATAGATCCTACACAAAAAAGTCCTACATTAATCCTTTCCAAAACAAGTCTGACATCTAAAACCACAATTTCACAATTATCTCAAAAATACTCCGATGAAATTTTTTTTTACCGCATTTAAACGTTTTTAAATTATAATTTACATATAGTTGCCTGGATTTACTGTATTTTTCTTCCTTGTCATTCAGTTGTAAATAAGTACCAGACCACAGTAATTACTTGAACATCATACTATTCATGAATTATTAAACAGAATATTATTGGCGTATGTATGTAGGTAGTATGTACCTACTAGTACTGTATAAAACCTCGCTTGAACAAAACAGGTACGTTTAGGTCTACAATACTACAATGTCTACACAGTCTACACATAACATGGGGTAAACAGCACAAACAGTTAAACTGTGAACACGCGATTAAACATGTATAGATGCAGCCTGCCTATCTGCCTATCTCGTACCATTTAAATCCCCTATATTACTGTATTTTTTTTATTACATTCGAAAATATACAATACAATGCCATACTAGATAGGATAGATATATCCTACAATATGTAAGTATACATAAATATATAACTACACATAATTCTATCATGAATAACCCACACCCCGCTCCAACTTCCAACTCCTACTCCAAGTCATCTATTCAATTGTTCATTCATTATTTCTTTCTCGGCCGAAAGCAAGGCTATATACACAGCAGACTGCAATTGCCGTCGTCGAATCCATCTCTAGGTAGGTCGTTTATACTAATGTTTCCCGCCTTTGTGTCTTATCAGGAGTACCCATCAACATCAACTGTGTGCAACTAGCTTCTTTTTTTTTACATGCATTCTTTCTGTACACGAAATCAAGGTAGGTAAGTACATACACAATTCGACTAACAGCCGAATAATAAGATACTCATCATTATTCTGTTGATTAACCATTCCGATTCCGATGGTAACATCAACCTAGCTCCTCCATAGTACAACCACCGAACATATTTTTCTTTCATATATATATATGTGATATCAAGATTACACCAGTCCATGTCATGCCATGGACAGTATCTTTATATTAATACTGTATAGTACTATAGAACATTTTTTAAATGTAGGCTACTCGAACTCAATTAGCTCAAACCGGCTCATCCATTACACAATGTTGTCATGGTCCTAAGAAAATTGACACTCAGCTGACAAGTGACTGCTGAAAAATCTTTTTGCTGGACTCCATAGAAAAATTGGACAGAATATACCGATGAATTCCAATGTCCATGAATAACCAACGTTAATTTCAGAGTTTCACCAGGAAAAAGATCGTGTCAGAAAACAAAAAAAAAGGAGCAAACGTCAATTCATCTCTTTTGGGTACGAAATCTGACCTTCTACGCCGCGTAACCTTTCGGAATGTAATAAACGCACAGGTCAAAACACCATAATATAATATACGTCTACATAGGCATTCAATATATGGATTTCCCTTCTTCTCCCCTCTTGTACTCATGCATACATGCATGGAGTCAGAAGGAAGGGTGTGAAACTCGTGTAAGGTAATAAAGGAAGGTATCTACAGATATGTATACATAGCTCTCGCATATCATCAGAGTTTGTTTAAATAAATTAAGTTCTTTTGTAACCTAAAATGCTCCAAGTGTGTACACCTCTCCGCTGTATACTTCTCCCTATTCATAAAAGATGACAAACTTGGAGTACACAAGCGCGTGGCATATTGTTTCCTGTTAACGTGCCTTCAATAAACATATTCGCATAAATTATGTAGTGTTGCATTTGAATAATGCAAGTTTGAGAAAACAATATTCATATTGTATAATACATAACTATCGCTCAAAAATGAATGAGACGATACAAAGAGGAACAGGGTGGTAGAGCATGACATACGACCATAAAAATATTACACGTTCAATCACTAATATGTACGCCCCAATTTGGATATTATAGTTACTATAATCAAGTTTAGTTTCATATTATAATCCATTTCGACTATAATTATTATTTATTAGAATCCAGCCACAAAAAGAATGAGATACACAAGTATCATTTTATACCCTACATAGTTTATATGCAGAATAATGCGTACATAGGTACTTGCTCTATATGAATATATAAATATATTCAAGACTTGCAAAAATAATACTACTCATAGAAGGAATAAAACCAAGTACCTATTTACGTATAATAATTATTACTAGTCTGCTTTTTAAATAATAACATGATATTATGGTAATCATGAAGTAGCAATAGAGCATGTGTAATATAATTTACTAAATTAGGCCCTCACTAAATAAACCGGTTGCTTTCCATTTTTAAGCGCAGATAATACCAAGAGTCAATCTGGAAAGATATTTTTTATCACAAAATATACCGATTCGTAAGAAAACCATTCCAAAACCACAACCACCCAACAAAAACAACACACAACAACATTCTCTGACTGTGTGAGTTCTGTATAAATCTGTAAATTTAAAATACAAACAACTGATAAACGTGGCAAGTACCTACCTATGTACGTATGAAAGTATGAGCGAGTACCTATGTAGTACGTAATGTAAGAAGGTGCACGCACCATACCATCATAACCATCATCCATTTTATAGTTCGTTCATTACATAATTTAGTATCTGAATATGAAATTAAATGTAGGTGCATCCCTAATCCCTACCAACACAAAAAAGCAGAGAACAGCTACAGCAAATGCAATTTACTACTAATGAATGATTATAAATTCAATTGTGTACACAAGTAGGAAATATATTATTATTATTAACAATTTCACCTTCTGATTGTCATTCACCTCGCAGTTTCAATTTCTACTCACTCCTACTTAACTCAACAATTATTATTATTACCCTGACATTGACACTTATTCTTTTTATTTCATTCATCAAAACCTCGAGTCTCGGGCTCGGGCAAGGCTTTTCATCAATCTATACTTACCTATTTACAAATAGGTACACACATACTTTTAGACATATATTCCAGATATGCATGCATACGTAATTCCTAGTATCATAAGTACATTTTCCCTCAAACACACACAAACACTAACAACAGAGCATTACGTGTCCCTCATGTATAATTAAGTTCATGTCTACTTATTTGTTTTTGGAGTGCTTCTATATGAAACGAATAATAATTATTATTGTAGGTACACTACTAGTTATTAAAACATGTTAGGACATTTCCCTCATACAGCTGAGCACATTGACAGCGGTAGTAGTAAGTTTTGTTTACATTAAAAACGATATGGGAACGTATAGGTAAGTGTAGGCATTCATATACAGCAAGCACTATGCTCTACGACAAACACTTTAACTCCCTTTCTACTACTACTACTACTACTACTACCGGCATGCAAGCCCTGCCATTATTTTAATTTTTGATACCTTCCCTCTTATGACTGATTAGCTCCTCTCCATCTCCATACACAAAAAGAATTTGTATAAAAACAAAAAGTCAAAGCCCGCGATAGTCATTCCGTTAAAACTTGAACAATAGAATTCTTTATAGTGCTTTCCTGCCTGCCTACACGGTGCGGTGGTATCGTCCCAATCAATCCTTGAACTAAAATACAAATACGTACTCTCAAAAGGGCCACACTATCTCTGTTAAAAAAGTGGAGACATGTTACAAGTTTACAAGTTAACAAGTACAACCTCTGTCTGAGATAGTCCAAGACAAGAATCTGTCTACTCCGTGATGCTACATATACACACAGGAAAGACAGAATCACAACAATATTTTCCACTCTATATGGGAAGTACAAAAAAAAATTAACACAGATGGAGTATCCAAGAAGTGCCTCCATTATATTGCATAGGTATGGTATGGATGTAGAATATAGAGTTATATACAGGCACAAGAAGCTTAGTCCTGTGTGTGTGTGATATTATCACCATCACCCATGATATTACCTAAAGTAAAAAGATACGGGATCTCAGCTGATTGTGAAAAGCTCAAACTCAGGGTTACTACTTACTACTTCCACACACACATTACTACTCCAGGACGGCCAAAGAGCTTTATACGTAGTAATAATATGTAAGAGAAAGAGCGAGAGAGAGAGAGAGACCACATGTATGGAATCGACAGTGTCGAACATACAAAGTCATACAGAGTAGTTGTACAGATAGAAAGATGTAGGTACATATATATATAGTGTTCAAGTTCAAATGGCGGCAAGGAAATGCAGTTCGGGAGGAAACTCCTTTCATTTCATTCACGTCTCCACTGTCTTCACATTATTGTCTCCCTAGACTTTTACTCCACACTACTCTATATCTATAGAGGAACGCCAGTATTTCAAGTAGTAGATACATAATCATATTATACATAGGAGCATTACAACTACCACTACCACTACCGCAGAGACGTAGGTAGGTACATATACAGGACATGCTACACAGCATCGTATAGTAGTTTATATGTACCTAGTACTTTACTAAAGTTAGGTCCTTTCTATCCATCCATTTCATACACTTTATACACAGCCAGCAACCATATTATGTAGTGCAGACAAGTACACTTGAAGACACAGTCCGCATACCATTTTCAACCTAAAGTTAGAAGATCTGAGGAAATTTATTTCCAACTTTTTTTTTTGCCAGTTCTACTATGGAAGTGAAACGACGACTACGACGACGACGACGATGATGATGATGCGTTGCGTTTCCCTCGCTCCAAGTCGCGTAGCCGTATTCGTTTTTGGTCGTAGCTGGTAGCTGCACATAATTATGTATATATATATTGTACAGAAAAAGTAGTACAACTGTGTTGTACAACGCACCATGCACACTGACACCATAGTATTTCATTCTACTTTTCTATACTTTCTTCAACTGGAGACTTTTGCACGACTTACGACAAAGTTGTAAAAAAATACTTGCAAAATCTATTTCATGATACAAACTCAAAATGCAAGCAGACACAAAACCCACAACAACACTAACGATAGATTTTTTTAAGTTGTTCACTATTTATTCCTGATTCTTACTACGAAAACCAAAACCTAATTTTCCGTGTGTGCCTAAGAACCAACCTCCCTACGGAGATGTAGCACACATATGCTGGCTATTTCATGTATCCAAAATGTATGAGAGTACAGTTTATAGTAAGTAGAACGATATTATTACAAATCACACGAACCCGCATAGCGCAGTCATTTTATTGATTCACATAATGACTCTGGACTACGAGAATGAAAAGAGCTTTATACTTACCGGGATCTGCATAATTTGTTTAAAGTACCTACCTACCTACCTACTCATATTTACCTTCCTATACAATATGCGTAGGTACGAGGAACTGTATTTTAGTATAATTATCAAATTCAAACTTTTTACAGAGTTCAATACCTAGTATGATAGAGGCACACACACATATATGTAGTTCTCAATAGGTTTTGTTTTGGGGGGTGCTGACCAGATCAAGAGCACGAAAGAATCAAAGATTATTTTATATTTATTTACATTCATCGAAGAAGCCCTTGAAATCCTTATCTAGCTCATAATGTGTCGATTGGCCATTTGATGGTTTTGTTGAGGTAGCCTGTCTAACCTAGCTATAAAAATGCATTTATCTTATGTAGGACTGTATTAATGCACGCATATACATACATAACACCAAATATCCATATAAGTGGATGGACAACTACGACAAACTTAATCAGTTGGATGCATGACGGTAACCTCACTGACTCACTGTGGTAAACATTTTTTAATTACCATAAAAATATTGAAAATGCTAGCCAGAATTCAGAATACGCAACCTATTATTTGTTGAAATTTTAGAATCTACAAGAAATTCTGTTCTGACAATGCGTCATGCAGTAAATAATAACTGTATGGTGTGCATAGCTGTAAGTTCAAAGCATACACTTGAATTTTTATTGCTTCCGTTACATCTTACAGAGAAATGAAACAGGGAGCTCAATGTTTGTATTTATAGTGTCAAAATGCAAATGCGGAATCAACATATGACATTTAAACTATTTTTTTTAAATAAGGGAGGGATTCAAATAGAGAAGTATAATTTAGCCAGAGGAAAAGGAGAGAGCCGCGTTGTTGTGCTGCCTTTTAACGTGCTTCTCCAGCAGAGACTTCTTCATCGTGACACTCAATAGAAAGCAGCAGCAACAAGCATGCAGTCGCTTACTAGTTCTACACAGTGCACAGTGTGCTGTGTTGTATTTCAGCATTCTCTCTGGTTTAGTCGAGGTGCAATACAAAATACAACACGAGGAGCCAGCAACAAACTGCAGAGTACAGTAGAACTTTACAATTATTACTGCCCTCTCCCTTATGCAGAATTGCAGTAATTCATCCCAACGCCATTTTCTACAAATAACAACCGCACCAACCAGGAGCAGTAGTAGGTAAAAAGTAAAAGACAATCGTTTACTTTAAGCTTACAGTTTGCTCCTTATTCACTGTAGGTAGGTACTATGTATATCAAATTAATTTTCAGCTCAGAGCTTCGCCAAAATAACCTAACAGCCTCGAATTATTCTTATGCAACAACAACGACATTATGATATCTAAGATCATTTTATGAAACTAACATTAACATTATAGGACAGCTACGCTACTACACATTTGATAAACCTTCTATAATATTCAACTACTGAAGTAAAGAAAAATAAAGTTCACTTTTAGTCCTGAATTTAAAATGTAAAAAAAGGACATCAGCCACTTGACCTGATTACTAATTTCAGAAGGGATGATGATTACGAATCAGGACGAAAAAAAGGGGGAAAAAAGAAATATAATAGAATCAGTAATTTGTTCTCACCACTTCTCATTCTTTCTTCTTTTTTTTATAAGACAATTTATGAATGAATGAAACAGCCTGCCTGCCGTCGATAGGTTAACACAAATAAAAAAAAGGAACAAAGAGAGAGAGAGAGAGAGCGAGCGAAGAAAGAGTAAGTAATACGACTTAATGTTTTCAAATATATACTACCTACCTACGTGGGACGATGCCGGTATATTATCTATAGCACAACCTATACAATATGTATAAAAGTGAAGTGTGAGCACACCAACAAAAAAAGTTTTTCAAACACATAATTACATGACATACATACAATATAATTATTTGTATGCATGTCCCCCTCGTTATTACTGACTACAAAGTCAGACGGATCTTTCCTCTCAAACTTCATCTGCCGATAGTAGTAGTAATGGTATAGTACACAGACAACTCCTGAATTTCCCTATTGATCCACACCACGTAAATAAAAAATACACAATATACATGAATATCATGAGATATTCCGTCGGCCCGCGTATCTTTACTCTCTACTATACTATACGCTGTAAACCGTCCTAAGTCCCAACAACAACAAAATCTTCAGTTAAGTCACCCAACCCATAAAATCTCGACCAAGTATTTTCCTTTTATCAGTTTAGTTCACGGATAGCTTAGAAAACCCTGTTTGGTCCTTGCCATTTTTGGCGAATACAAACAATTCGTGTAAAGTTTACGATTACGTTTAAAATTATAAAATTTTAAATAAATATTGTAAAAAAAATAAGGAATAATAATTATTATCACCTTCTACTACGCTTATTACTTACAATATTGTTTGTAAAAAACAAATTAAAGACTCGGCAGGTACTTTTATATTTCGCACCTAAAAGTTAACCTTTTGTGCATACTGCACACAGTTTGACATTCAAGAACTAACCCTTCAGCGATGACTATCAAAGATAAGAAACGGAATAATAGAAAGATGGAAATATTATATAAAGAATATTACAGAAACTGCACAAAATTTGCAGTCTAAATTAATACACACGTAGGGGAGGGCGGGTTTGTAGAGCATTGCATTCGCTTTTATTACTTTCTTTCCAGATTTAGAGCGAATATACGAACTACTACATATTAATTGCACTCGGAAATGAGAATGATATTGATAACTGTAAAAATAATTACTATGCTGGTGAATTTATGGCCTTGCTAAACCATCCTAGGTACATATACTTTAGTAAATACTTTGACGTGCAGTGCGAATAGTACATAGGGCATAGAGTAACTGTAACTATATACAATAGCAGCTACCTACATAAACATCACTTATCCTCAAACGCTAACGCCAAAGTGGCCAATGTCAACGTAAAATTAATCACTCAACAGAAAATCTCCCACATACTAGGATATACGTAAATATATAATATATAGGAGCGTAACTGGCTAAATAAAGTTAGCGAGAAAATAAGGGAAGAGGTTCGAAATTTAGAATTGCAGGAAAATGCTAATATAAAAACTACTCCGGAAGGAGTGCGGGGCTTGTGCGTACTCATTCACTCCCTCACTCACTCACGGGAACAACACGAACCTATAGGCAAGAATTCTTTGAACTGTCTATATAGTGCCTACACCCAACTAAAGAACACGAGATCAAAGAAATGCACAATTAGATAGAGTTATCTCTTATGTGTCCATAGAGATAAACGCACACTGACATTATTTCAACACTAAAAATTATTTTTGAGTTTATAAAAGTTCCTTCACTCCACACATCCCCCTCAATTTCAATTTTAAAAAGGACTATGATATAGAAAAGTTTTATAAATGATATGATACATCTAACAAATATAAATAAGACATACATAAATGTTCCTATTAATTAAATGATGTTGTCACCTAACGTTAAGATTAGGCCGACGATAATAAACGAAATATTGAAAAGCAAGTTTCATTCGAATGTCAATGTTGAGAATTATAATTGGTACCTATACAGATTAAGTTTTCTACGCACGTTGCATTGACGCATTTCTTCATTAAGTTTGACTATATTATTATAAGTTTCTATACAAGTGAAACTATATTGGTTCTGCCCGCTTGAATTCATTCCAACCTCAAGATCAGTTTACTATAGTATTTAGATATCAAGCCTATTCAGTACCTACGTATATACTACTTAAAATTTGTGGCATGTCCTTCGGCTTTAATTCTAAACAATTACATAATATTTAGTATAATGAAACGCAGTGTACAAAGTAGAATATTTCCATATTCCAAACAGTAAACAAAATCTATCCTCTCTCATTCTCACAATAATAATAATAATAATAATAATAATAATTTGTTTGCCGCCACACTACGTCCATCATATCTATTGCTACATGTACATAGTGATAGTATACTAACAGATGATGTAATCTCAAAGCAAGAACTGGCAAGAAGAAGTAGATATCTAAAACAGTAAGCACATGTCTCCTATATATGTAGCTCAGCATCCAATGCAATCTATGCTGTACGTACAACTCCCTCGTATAAAAATGAGAACATAATAGAATACACCCTCTGTGCATACATACATCTACCTACTACAGATTGTAAATACGAATGATCAGTTGTGGAATGACAATAGGAAACCAAATCCAAATCCAAATCCAACCATGAGCTCCTCAACAAGAACTCAAAAGAAACAGCTCGGCGCTCAGAGAATTTGTATTCCGACTCGTACTCCAAACGATAACTTTGAAGTAATGGATATTACATATATAGCCAGTACATACTGCAACATATTCCATATGTATAATGGAATGACATCATCCCATCCCATCATCAGGATGATCGCATCCCATGACATGTAAGGATAGTCCTACTAATTAGCCTCTGCTGGAATGGAATATAATATACAAAAGGCATAAGAAGGCTGAATCATTTGTAGAGAGGAGAGAGAGAGTAGACACATGGTTTATAACTCACTGAATTGACTTTAAACACTAAACCAAAAACACCCCAAATAGGAAAAAATTCAAACACCCCATATAATAATAATTGTGGATACATCACAGTGCAGTGGGATGTATAGCTTTGGCTTTGAGCTTTCCGTACAATTTGAATCCCCAGTAGAACAAGAATAATATCTCCCTGACAAAATTCCAATTCATTTTATTTTATTATATGTAGGTAGGTAGGTACACAAAAAAAATATTATCAAAGTATGTAGTAATCATATCTTACTCGCAATAGCCCAACACTGAGCAAGCGAGAAAAAAACATGTTGGTCAATCTATTCGGCAGTATAGTCGACAGTCGACAGCCGACAGACAGTGGAGATAGAGAATCTAAAAAGTTAGAGTTGCAAAGTTTGCTATGTCAGTTTTGTCTTTCTGCTGACTGAAACGAGCTTATCCTACCTCCTACCTACGTCCTCAGTCAGTATATAAATGCATCCAGACTTCCTTTTCAACCACTTCAAGACTTGAGAACGCAACGCAGAACGAACAACACACACAAAAAAAAAACAAAAAAAAACTTTGCCATTAGTCAGATGTTCATATATAATAGTAGGTACCTACCTACCCAAGGTAAATTTCCTTTCTTTGTACTCTTGTTTTCACCTTCTGTCTTTCTTTCTGATGCTTGGCTTGGAGTTTTGAGGAATCTTCGTTTATTAATATAAGATAATAATATACCCTCATAATTATGCATACATGTACATAGCATGCATGTTGTAATATTCACGCACTCGTAGAATAGTAGCAAATCAAAACCAAAACTAAAGAAAATAATAAAAACTACTACCACTAGTAGTACTACAGCAGGCTTGCTTGATGAGACAAGTGACAAGGTATAATATAGAGAGTATAACATGACATGGGATGGAAAGGCTGACAAATAAATATTCTTCCCTCTCAAACTCAAATAACTAGCAGCATGATGCACAAGTAGATAGGCGAATGCCTACCTAGGAATAATATGTACCTACTCACAATAGAGAGGATGCCTAAGGAGTTTGCCATTCCATTCCCATCCCTCCCTAATCCACCACGCATGGAGATACATACCTATCTACCTACCTACTTACATTACAAGCTAATAGTTCCAGTTCTGCTATTAGGTCCTGGTTGTTGGCACAGGAGGTACCTACTATATTATAGGTAGGTACATACATTTTTGCTCTGTTTGTCAATCTCTCTTGCATCGCATCACTCAGTGAATAATGTGCTATCTGTCTATGTCTCCGACCGACGAAGGAAGACGTAGATGATTCTCACAACAACTAACTATACAGAAAATACAGACCCACACTCTACTCTATACGGCTCTGGTTCGTCCTCATCCTCATCGCATCGGTCGTAATTTCCAAGATGGTATAAAAGAAGTGAGAGAGAGAGAGAGAGAGAGACGGACGGAGACGAAGAAGAAGGAGTAACAACAATAACTGAGGCACCTCTCTTTCTCAGTCTCAAACTACTGCGTACATGTATCCATTCTCATCATATTAAAAGACCATAGTATTCCTCCTTCCTTCCCATTCCCATCCTCATCGTCATCGTGTATATTGCGTGCATCCAATGCACTAGAGCTTTCCTTCTCTCTCTCTCCTCTAAAAAGCTTACATTTTACTTGCTCAACACAAACACGAGTATGTACGTTGTATGTAGCCTACGACGAGTTCTGATTCTCGTTCTGACGAACAACACAGTGACTGGGACTGGATATTATGGGAAGGAGATATGGACTTTTGTGTTAAAAAGGGAGGTAAACTCATCGTTAGTTTTAGAGTATATAGTAGTATACTTCTTGCTTCATCCTCTCACGTCGTTGTCGTTCAAAATCCCTTGTACCTACCTAACAACCTACGTACGAACCAACGAAGGAAGAGCGAGAGAGGGAGGGAGGTAGAAGGTACCTCTACACATCATGATGGTTCTCAGTCTGACTCACATTATAACTCCAACAAGGAGAGTAGGAGAGAGAGAGCAGAGAGCTAGATAAATGAATGTGTTGTCGAGTCTACAAGGAAAAAGGAGGAGAGGCTCTCTCTGGCTTGGCTGCTTTATCATCATCATGCGATGCGATGTGATGTGTGCCGAGCCATGGTCATGCTACTACTCCATTCCATTCCAACTCGAGAACGAACATTTCCAACATCCAAAACTTACACCAAAAAATATATATGAAACGAGTCATCACAGCAGCAGAGCAGAGCAGCAAAGGAAAGGAAACTAAAACTCGTACATCTTACAACCATTGTAAAAGGGAGGAAAAACAGAGTAGTGGTAGTGAGTGAGTGAGCGAGAGAGAGAGAGAGAGAGCCAACAGCATAAAGTATAGAGACAAAAAAAAAGAGGTAACCCAACCAACCAGTCAGCCTGCCAGCCAGCCAGCCATCGAGCCATAAGAGTTGAGTAGCAAGCAAGCAAGGAAGAGAGAGAGAGAGAGAACACGAGGAATGGGAAACTTTGTTCACGAACCAAAAGTATAATAAAATAGAAGCCTATGTTTATATCATATCGACCCGTAGGCAAAAAGGCAAAAGTACGGCAGGCAGGCAGGGAGGCAGAAATACCAGGCGAAACCAGACTTGGGAACGCAAAAGCTTTTGGGTCGTTACGTTATTCTCTCTCTCTCTCTCTCAACTCAACTCAACTCGACTTTGAACGTCGCAACAAGAGCACAAGGAAAAGCATTGAGCTCACCATACTAAATACTCCACTCTCCTCGCTCCTTCACGTACATAAGGGAAACCGTATGTATTCGCATTGGAAAGGCTCGGCGGAGCCCAGCACTGCCTCAGTAGGAGAGAGCATCACCAGGCCTCACTGCCCGATCATCCCAGCCAGACCTTCTTTTCAAACCAACTTTTCATCCCTTTCCACTCGAGACAGAGGACTTTCGCCGGACTAGCTCCGAGTAGCCCGGCAAGGCCCATCTTCCCCAATTCATAATTTAATTTTGACACTCCTCAATTAATTATTGGGACAAATATTCATCAACTATAGGAATCCAAAGGGAGTGACGTCAGCGGCAGAGCTGCCCGATCAACAACACAACCAACAACACACAGACATACACACACACAGAGCGAGAGAGCCTTCCCTGCCTCAGACGAACGAAGAGCCAGCTCCAACCCAGCCAACTTCACCAGCACTCACCATCCATCCATCCATCCATCCACACACACACTCTCTCATATACTGTACCATACAATCCACAATCCTCACACACATAATATTACTCACTAGTCAGTATTGCTGCAACACACACAGCACACAGCCTTTTAGTACTCAGCCTTCTTGTAGTATACGTTGGAGTGAGTGAGAGCATGAACTCATCCCATAGCATAATATCATACTATGGCTACGACGTCTACTTGGTTTCCTTCCCTTTGCTCTGCTTGCTTTAGGTCTTTGTATGAAAAAGTTCTTACCACATAGTAAAAATTGCGTTAGAGACTACTACAAAATACAGCATACAACTCTACACGAGAGTTGAGAAGAGTGGAACAATAGTCCTCACGAACAAATTTTTAGCTCACACAACCTTTCCTTCGTTTTCTGATAGAAAAACAAAATAACCCTTTGCTTTTTTCCCACTCTTTTTTTTTGACAGAAACAATATTCAAAAATCCTATATATATGTACCGTATTTGCTCTAATAGTACGCCCTGCGTACTATCCAAACTCGAGCTCCGACCCCCCACGTATAATTAGAGACCCGCGCATTAATAGAGACCCGCGCACTGGCATTTAATAGTGTGTTAAATAGACCCGCGTACTATCCAAACTCGAGCTCCGACCCCCCGCGTACTATTAGAGACCCGCGCATTATTAGAGACCCGCGTACTATTAGAGAAAATACGGAAGGTAGGTAGTAATAACTTCCTGAAGTTTGATTAGCTTCCAATAATTATTATTGTTCTCATAAAAGAATTTGCTATACGTATAGGGATATGGTATTCTCTAAACTAAAGAACACTTACCCCCGGGCCGGTAAGGAACGTGCTCTTCTGAAAGTACTCACTATATTGTGCAATTCATTTTCCGCATCAAAATTCAGGCAACAACACACCAGCTCATGAGCATGGTAATACGTCGTGTGATCCTGATGCGTTTTTTGTTGTTGTATAAAGTATGAAAATTCTGTATTAATAAATATAAATATTACATAGGTACTACCTACATTGTTACTTTAAGTGTAACTATAGTATTTTCTCCTGTAATTAGGTAGTTACTAAAGGGCTAAAACTAATGCACGGTATCAAAATATTTTTTTTAAAACTTTAGCATGATTGTATCGTAGTAGTGCCGAAATATGTAGGAGTACTAAGTCATATGAAGAAAGCAATGTATCGAAACTTTTAAAATATATATATAAAAAAAGGGGGAGATGACGAAAGAGTTTTACTCTCTTTTTCTCGACCCGCCACAATTTCGCAATGATTGTATTTTTGTATTTCACAAGTTTTACTATCAAAGCTCGGTCGGAGAATATTGATATAGGTAGATTGTAGGTCCGAGGTACCTGCGTATTAGTGCGTATGCAGTAAAGTGTAGATAGCTCTGGTCCGAAAGTTTATAAATATATTATGCTGTCGAAAACCTACTACGCCTACAAATATCTTACGTAAATCCCTCCCTTAATACTGAGCTCCATATATACATGCACATCCATAAGTAGCTACCAATTCATAACACATAGATGAAATGTATACACATATAGGAACATCAAACAAAACATATTTCTTATTAAAACACAATCTTGATTCATGCGGATAGGTCGATGTATATGAGTGCAAACATGTGACCCATTTTAGGCATTATTTTCATGTACATCTATATAGAAGTTTTTGATACTCTGTACGGCACAGACCCTTTACTCGAGATGAGATAAAATCTTCCCAGATAATTAATAGAGAAATGATGGTACGTCAAACAAAACCACGTGTCATCTCTCTGAGGAGTACAAACATGCCGAAAAGAGATTCTTGATAATTGTAAGACTAGAGTAAATTTATTTATATGCACGAGATTAATGTAGAGCCACTGCCACTACAACAGAGAACACATTAACACATATACACCATGCGTTAAAATGGAAACTGAGGATTGTGCCGTAACCAATTACTACAGGACTCGGAGCACGATCTCTTTAATCAATGAAAATTTCCCTGAATGCTCAATAATGTCACTACTAATGTCTACTGGTACGAGAGTACACAGTCAACAAACAGTGTACTTACACAACAAGCAATTATTTGGCCATGCAACTCTCTGCACCTAGGTACATTTGAGAATGATATTAATCACCCTTTTTACAATGGATGCACATCTAGGATCCAGACCTCATGTACATACTTACATACATATCATCTACATTAGTCCCATGAATATGCATGAGTTGAGCCATCACATGGCAACACTCATGAAAAAAAAGTCAACACCCGGCATTTTAATACTACTACTACTAAGAATATTGTGACAACGGTAATGATCAAAGCTTTTGTTCCGACTCGGTAAAGGGTAAAATGTGTTTTCATCATAATATTTTTTGGCACGGATTTAGAGCCATGTCACCTATATAATATCTGTACACATACATATATCCATGCATGCTCCCTCCAAGACTAAAAACAGAGAGTATGGAAATGGAAACGAGCCCAGTGAACATGTGCGAATATTAATGACGCATAACAAATTTTCTACAAAGCAAAGGTCGTTTGTGTACGAATAAACGATTTGGCTAGTTTTACCAGTTTCCATAGAAATTCCCTTTAGTTCATATTCCTCACAAATAATATTAAACTAGTTTTCGCAATTATGGAGATGACAAAAACAATATACAGTTGTACGGAGGTGAACAGTAGATTAAATGTATCTGAACCGTGGCACATTCTACATGTAATTAGGTAAACCTGAAAACCCATTTTTTACAAGGAATAAATTATTATTAAAATATTGTTTTAAAAAAAAATCAAGTACCCCAACATCAGGAGGCTGAGCATAGCTGTTATTGGAAGGAGATGAGCCCTGAGGTCTATGAGACGGAGAATTTGAAGGTGGTCCACCACCACTACCACCACCACTACCTCCACTACCACCAGCACCACCGGAACTACTACCACTACCACTCGTACTGTTCGACAGTGACGGAGGTGGCGGATGTTGTTGTTGAGACTGAACAGGTGTTGATCGGGGTGATTGCTGAGGTGATGGAGGATTTGGCTGATGATTCATTTGTTGTTGTTGTTGTTGCTGTTGAGCCAGGGATGGGGACGGTGGTGGGGGTGGCGTTGACTTGGGCGGGTGAGGCCCTTCGGATGATGAGCTACTACTATTTGGTCCTCCAGGAGGGGCAAGGCCAGACGTTGACTCCGTCGACATTCCCTACAAAAAAATAAATTTTAAAATCAAAACATGTCAAGAAATATCCTTATATATTATTACTTCAACATTTCCAAATATAACAACTATGCAAACCACAATATTTAATGTATTTTAACATTTAATAACTCCTACAACCTTATATTAAATTATTCTATCAATAACGCAGATATAGAGCAAAACATCTAAAAAATCATTAGCAGTTGTAAGCGCCATGTAATAATTGCCTCATAAATTATATTAATAGCGCGCGAATCAAAACGTCAAAAAGTGCATAATGACAGTTACTGAGAGAATTCTCATGCTGGAGCCTCGCCAACACGAATTACCTACATACACCATTATTATTATGTGGATTAAACCCATTGCACCAGAAGCACTGCTACTGCTTGTATATTGACAATTTAAAGCACATGGTTGAACATTATTACTTACTGCTCATGTCACGAGACAATTACATATGTATATATTATCTAGGTAACTAGTAACTAGTCGCTGTCTATGTAATTTCCCCGCTAACTATATAGGTATTCTCTATATAGATACGACCATATTTGCAATAGCAGGCTCCATGCACATAAACCTAATGTGCTGGCTGACATTAATTTATTCGATTAAATAGCAATCAACAGGCTCTTTCCTTTTTGTTCAGCATTCACATAATATAATATGAGCGTCTCTACCAACAACCAGACTAAAGCTCCTGCATTTTAGTGTCTAAATCAAAAAGCTGATTACCATTCTACTTATTCTATTCTGTTTCTGAACTCATACATGCTCACCTACGTACCTACGAAGTTACTTACAACGGTGTAGAATTGTAGAATCAGAATAATGAGCCACACACACAATGTACTTTCTGCATAAACTTTACTGATTACTTTTACAGATAGGAAGGCACGTAGATCAGCTAGTAAAAATACTTTTTTTTTCACTCGTTTTGAGTTAGAAATTGTTGGTCTGTAGACAGCATTTATCTTTCCTGCGCGTGCGATTATGCAACACATTTCCAAGAATTAAATTTACAAAAAAAAGTCAAGCCTGAACTTACGAATAATTTATTAACGCTGACTGATAGTATTAAGCGAGCGAGGAGCTTTCCCGCCACTCTGTAATTACATGCTTACAAAATCCTGTTTCCATTTCATGTTTCTTCACGCAAATAATAAATATTGTATGCATAAATACCTATACACTATGAATGTGGTACAGGGTGCGCAAACTGGCTGGAAATGTTGAGGCATGCATGTATGTATATTGCATGAGACATGGAAATTAGTCGGAAAGCATTATACTTTAATTTGTACACACACAGTATAGAGTGGAAGGAAGGCATGGAAATGGATTGGAATGTGCACAATCTAAAAGTTCATTTCTTTGACTCTTTGTAATATTATTGCAAGGACATCAACAACATGCATACCATCTACCTACCTATCCTCCCTATATAGGTACCATGCCTACCATATATCTACTCATTGTCTTACCCTCACTTCCAAACAGAAATAATATTCTTCAAAAACATGTAACTTTAGTTCACACACCTAAAATAGGTTCAACTCTATATGAATAAAACTAATCACATAACACAATTCATATATACTCACACAGTCACATATAATATTACGAAAAACTATTTTTATTTTATTTAATATATTTAGGACCTATATAATATGAAATATCAAAAAGTTGAGTAATGACATGACACAAGAAACAAGAAGAAAACATACACAGAAAATAAGATTGTTTTCCCTATCCCTCATGCAATAAGGCATATCACTAATCAAATCATACCCGCAGAATATAAAATACTTCCTGTAGTCAGACCCACTCTATTAACTCTACAAATTATACAGAGAATCTATGTGGTAACGTAAATAAATATCCATCCAACTTTTGTAAAGACTACATAAAGTATGAGGAGACCCTCAGAAAAAAAATGTACACAACGAGAGGAAGAGAACCACCACGACCGTACACACACACACACACACACACTTATAGTAAAAGTTCATTCATTCATTCTTTTCATCTTATCGCTACTTGTAACTTTAATAGTTTCCCTCATCATAGGATCGCCTAGTACCATTCCAGCCGTCGAGGTGCAAACATCAAAATCTTTTTAAGTCACGTTGAAACCCCATCCCATCACGTCACATCCCATCCATATGCCCTATCCAATATGTAGAGTAAGGTGCATTTCATTGTAATTATTTCACTACCAATGACTCATTCCATGTGGTACATTTAACTCGTGTTCTATTAATTTCTATAATAATGACACATACATCCAAACAATACATTCCAATGAGTATGTACATACCAATACATACTTACTACATACGTTTATCGACCCCGGAATCTGTCCTACGTTGAGCTAAAGTGGAGATAATTTTTTTTCAAAGCGAGTGATGCAAATAATGTAATCTTAATATTTTTTTCAGCCCGATTAATGTCAATATGTCCAAAATGGTAAGATAGTACCCAGTACCCGTACATTATTATGGGGTGTCAAGCCCGCTTATTAGTACCCTACTACCAACCTACCTTCCTACACTGTTTTTCTTCTTCTCTATCTCGAGTGAGCATGAATTTATAACTGTATCCAAGTCATCCCATACCATAGTAGACCCGACTACAGAGCGTAGCCTCCCGATATTTACGCATCATTGCTTCCCAGGATATACAACAAACAACAAGGCAGAAAATAGTTGTACTCAAACTCATTGTCAGCCACCCTCAACAAACTTACTACACTACTGGGTGTGTATGTGTGCTTCCAAGATTGGTCCTTGTGTTTAGAATCCTTGGGACCGAACCTACCTCACTTTCGGTTTCATTTCACTTTCTCCTTCAGTTCTCAATGAAATGGACCAGTCCATTATGCCAATAGCTCAGGTCGGGACGGGATGGATAAAAGTAAACGAGGAGGAGAGGAGTCGAAGTAGTTCGTATGTAGGCAGGGTCCTTCCTTTCTCATATACATTGAAGGCATAGCAGCATCTTTGTACGTCTCTCGTCTTCCTTTCCCATCTTTCCCATCTCTCACCACCAACACCGAACCGACGGAACACGGAATAGTCAAATAGTACACTAGGATACTCACAAATATACAAGGCAGGAGCACCCATGTACCATAATAGAGCCCTACATACTATTACTTTTCAATCTAAAACTCTAGGCTCCTCAACCAACTGAACTGATTGTCAACCCAGGGCCGGCACCGGTACCGGTGCCGGTACAGAGCGGATCCCGGTCTCAGTATCAGAAAAGCTCGTGGCTTTATAAGTAGGTACACCACACGCAAAAGGCATAAATATTTCAAGAGCACTGAAAGTTCAGTCTCGCATTTTCTCCATCAAGTTCAATGCGAAATTTACATGAGCAGAACAAATCTACCTACCTACTTCACTATTTTTAGGGGAATTTTTAATTTCGGCTACGGATTAATATTTTATTTTATCAAATCGTAACTATTTGTAACATTCATATTTTAGCTACAACTCTATTCTATAACTATAAGGAATACATTGTTGACAAGTACCATATATTTTTCCACCTGCTCTACAATCCCGAGATATATAGCTCTGGTATTAATCGTATAAGCATAAAACTACCTACAAACCACAGGACCAAAAATAAATAAATCGCGACTGAACTAAAAATAACAATAGCAAAAATTAAATTTTGGCTTCTTAAATAGACTACTCTCCTAAAGTTTTAAGGCGCCAATTTAAAATTTAAGAACTAACTAAAATTAGGCTTCTAACTTCAGAACTAAGATTTTTTCGTCTTAAGAAACACAACTAAAAACTAAAATTACCCAGAAAAGTACGTTCAGTGAGTAACAATTAATATGAACTAGAACTAAAATTTGAGAAGCTAAACACATCTGTACAGGGAGGAATGAATCATAATCATAAAAGCATGCATCCCAATTGTGGAAAAAGAGTATTATCAACAATAACAATATCGTTCCCCATTCCACGTAGGTGCTAACGATACCAACTACCAACTGTACAACTTGTGCTGATATTACTGATATTATTATATAAGTTGTGCTTAGCCGTGAGAAAGACACCGACGAGATGAAAGTGACGAGTAATGCTCTACGTCTCCACGTGGACTACGTAGGAATGCACACCGAATTATTTTCTGTCGTCAATTCAACTCTCAATGGGAACAAGAAGAGATTCTACTGAAGCTGAAAGAGCTCGCTAATAGCGTCTCTCTCATTTACCACAACAACTCTTGTAATCGATGTATCATCCTTCTTGGTGTTGGCTTTGGCGATGGCATGGCACAGTATATACGAAACATGATCGTCCTCTGGGATCTTATTTTAAGAAGTATCTACCTACATAAATCGCAGACATAAACTCACAATAACAACACTTGAGTATCTAATACCTATATGCATAGATTTAGGTTGTTATATGAGTAGGTTTAAATTATTCCTCTTCCAAGTATTTGAGTAAAACAAGCAGCACTCAACATTCCAGCTCAAAATCCCTATATCTTATAATAATTCTCAATGCTTCAAGTTGAACTTACTTAGACTCTACTCTGTAGCTCTCACTAGTCAGTCAGGCAGTCAGTCAGTCAGTCTGTCTATCACTCAGCTCCTCATTCATTCTGATGTCCGTGCTGTGAGTTTAAAAGTTTCAAAAAGTCGTTCTTGGTTTGGTTTAGATAAGCGGAGCCAATTGCTTCGAATAAACCACACGAAAGTTAAGGTATTTCACACAATTATTTGTTTTCAATTTCCTTTCTCTAACTACTCCGTGTTGAGCTATTACACCCTCCAGCCATCATCGAGTCATCATCAATTCCAAACACTACACATATATAGCTATATAATATAATTGCATGTGTAATTACTAATACGAGAGCCTACCTACCTACGCACAATGAATCCATCTGCTAAAAGCTTATGTGTGGTAATAAGAGTATATAGAGGAATAATCAAAAATCCAAGCTTATATCACGCGAGACACACACACACACACAATGACTTGAGGACATGAGATTACATGCTTGAAATAATGACGAAGACAGTTAGTTCCATCGGTTATCAAACCCACTGTTGACTGTACGTACATAAACATGATAATACCATATGGGCATTGCGTACACACACAGAACAGAACCATTCATCATCTAATTACAGGCATTCGGAAACCTGTTCGGATGAGTATAGGAGAGACTTGTCATAAACCTAATGGCTAGTCGTAGGTACTGTATATCCTATAATAATGCGCGGGTCTGTGATACTAACAAGGGAATGACGCGACATGATACACCCAGATTTCAAAGAGACCCATTTCAAAAAATCAGGTTACTTTTCAATAGCATAGATTCAAAGTAACTCGAGTGCATTTTGCGTTGTTTGGTCACAGTGACCCGCCAAAGTTCAAAAATATTCAAATTTTGAAACTTTGCCGCCCTATAACTATCACAGTTCTCTTCTGATTTTGATGAAATTTGATGTTTTTTGATCCTCAGTCTGTTTTCTATAAGAAAATTTCATGATATTCAAAAATTCTAAATTTTTTATTCTTTTGAAAAAATGAAGTTTAAAAATTGGGCCTCAAAAACATACATTTTTTGTAATTTTTTCAAGAAAAATGAAAATTTTAGAATTTTCCAATATCATGAAATTTTCTTATAGAAAACAGACTGAGGATCACAAAACATCAACTCTCATCAAAATCGGAAGAGAACTGTAGAAGTTATAGGACGGCAAAGTTTCAAAATTTGAATATTTTTGAACTTTGGCGGGTCACTGTGACCAAACAACGCAAAATGCACTCGAGTTACTTTGGATCTATGCCATTGAAAATCAGCCTGAATTTTTGAAATGGGTCTCTTTGAAATCTGGGTGTATCATGTCGCGTCATTCCCTTGTAAGCGGGTATGAGAGGTCTCTGATTGAATGCTACGCGGGCCTATCTAACACACTATTAAATGGCAGTACGCGACTCTGTAATACTACGCGGGTCTGGAATAGTACGCGAGTCTGTCTGAGAGGTTTAAGTTTCAATAGTACCCGGGGCGCAGTACTACAAGGTATACGGTAGGTTACACTCCAATGCTAGAAGATTGGATCAGAAGGGGAAAGACGTACACATTTATGTATTCACGATTTTCAATTTCAATGAAACACAAAATCAAAATGTTTACAAGCTTATGCCCATGCGTCATTTCATGTAGTCAGTTATTAAACTACTAAGGAGTATGGAGCAGTAGTCACAGTCACTAACGGAGGTCAAATACTTTGGAATTTACAAAGGTTACTAGCCAGTATGTTGAAGTTGCTTCTACATTTTAAAATATATACCCATATCTACCTACCTACCAAAACAATACACGAAGAAGAAAAACATCTGTGTAAAATAGCTTCTATTAATATGTCGAGAATAACACTCACTCATTTGTCACTACTTGTAATAATTGTCACCAATCCAACTGGATTGCTGGATATGATTCTAAGAAAAATTCCCCGACAAATAATAATCTCAGTTCGTTTAGTTTTTTTCTTCGTCTTCTTCCCTCATCCCGTCCGTTCAGATATATCTAATGCTAAACTGGCAACCATTTATTTCATTCATGGATTTTTTTATCGCTCGAAAAAATATCTATATCTCTCTCTCTCGATGTGAGATGTGACTGTAGCGTAGCCCTTGTATTCCTTTCCTTCTTGGATTTTTTAGTTGGCTACAATGGTAGGTACTTTAATACCAAGACCAACCACCCAACAACATTTCCTTTATACTTAATACACAGCCCAACTCAACTTTTCAAAATGATATAGCCTTTACACAGGCACATATACATATTGAGACACGGGTTACTTGGATCATACCATATGATACTATTACTATTACACACATACACAATGAACGAGAGAAAGAGAGAGAGAGAGAGAGAGAGGGAATGAGGGAAGTCCAACATAGTTATACAGACACATACGGATAAAATTTGATGTTCTATCTACACAAAATGTTCTAATACAGACAATAACATATATCTTCCCCTTCCACCACGACCATCACCATCACCACATACAAACATAAACCCAAACCTACCGCAATTTTCTTCTCTCATTCTGTGTCATGATGATTCATATTCATGGCGCGCCGAGGAAGTCAACCGACTTTTTTTTTATACTCAACGTGTTTGCGTGTGAGTGTGTAACTACATTTGCATTTTCGTTAAAGCTTGAACACTTTTCTAGGGAGAGCATGTGCTTACCTTCCTCCTACAAAAATGTTATGCCCTATACGTACCTACCTACCTACATACATAGTCGCATGAATTCCCTTGCTTCTGATTTTAAATGTCAACTTGAGAGAGTTCCTCCATAGAGATATTACATTATGAGCATGTGTCATACACAACACCTACACACCACATACCTCCACGACCATACATGTTATAAAAGGTAACCAGTTATGCAGCAGAATCTAAGGATTTAACTTGATAGAAACATTTTACGCACACATCACACCACACCACACCACACCACATGAGAGGAATCAAAAAATTCTCACCGGAGGAATAGAGTAATGTGAAGGCGGTTGGTTTTCTCCAGGACGCATCCCAGGAGGTGCCGGATATCTTTGAGCGGGATGAGAAGGGTAATGAGGTGACTGAGGTGGTGGGGGGTATTGTGAGGGATGACCAGGAGGGGCATGGTGCATTCCTGGAGTTGGATAATATTGCTGATGTTGAGGACCTGGTGGACCTGGACCCGGTACCCTAGGAGCTCCAGCCGGGCCAGTCTGTAAATACAAAAAAGAAAATACAATTTACATAATTGTTAGTTCAGTCTGTCTGAATTTTAAACATATTTGACTATCTTATAAAGCCATATATTATGAAAGGAGAGTTTAAAAAAAAGGAATTATTTTACTCCGGTTTCATCATTTCTCTTCTTATATATAGTTAGTAAAAAAAATCTAATGGTACAATTCAAGTTTTATTCTGAACGAAACTTTCAATGTAGGTCTCTCCCCGACGCGGAAGCCGGCTTCTTGCAATTTTCCGACTGTAAATATTGCATGATTACAGAAGTCACACATTTGGTGACAATACACACACACACAAACACAGACAAAATACAGACGTTCTCCTAAATTGCATTCTCTAATTGGGTTCTCTCGCAGTCTTTTAAGGAAAGTCTCCTTATTCCGCTGAGATGTAAGTCGCAGGGTTATATTTACATGCCTACGTAGGAATGCAGTTTGAAAAGGAAAATACTGTGTTTATTTATACTCAAGATATGGAAACTATAATACTGTTTAAGCTTTTTAGACTTGGTTGCCTCACTCGCTCGCTCGCTCGCTCGCACGGAAGATAAACAGAGCTTATGGCATACACATGCATACCCCCGTAGGTACGGGTGAGTTTAACATATTATGGAGTGCAACACATCCACAAGTAAGCAGCATCGTCGATGAATACTTCTTGACTCGAAAAGGAAACTGCTTCCCATCTTCATATACTTCCTATGTATAGGTATATATCCTAAAAACTTAGCACATTCCTTTTCTAAACGCCAAAAGCCAAAGCCAAATAACGCGGAGTGAAGATACACAAGTGTTATAGAAATGAAACAAACATGTACATTACATAATATGTGCCTATAGATATATATTTAGAAGACACATAATATGAAAAGAAAGCTTATACTCGGTAGCTAGTAGCTAGGTATACATATAATCGTAAGTACTGACATTTGCAAGCAATTCACGAGACCCTGACATTGACCCTCTTTATATCTCATTCGCCCACCGACATCGCACCATTCAGTTTCAGTATTTTCTTCTTGTACGTACCCGTGATTCTCTCATCCACTTTATTTTACCCTCTCTCACAGCTGTTCTGTATGCATTCCACAAACACCAAGTTGTAGTTCGTAGAGCATTTTAGAGCAACCAACCAACTACCTACCTACCTACTCACCCACCTATGTACCTACCTACTTTGACTTCATCCTTCACTCTACACATCCATGATCATATATCGGATTCGGAACCCATCTATACATTTATATATATGATATATTTCAACTTCAACCTACTAACTCACCTAACTCTCAATAATAGGGTCATTTGCTCCATATGCAAAGTGACGGAAGGAGCACCTTGCCTTGAACTATTGTGCGTATATTATGTAATTATATAATTTTATCTGATAACATTATAATTAACATTCCACCACCTAACCTCCCCAACGAGTTTTTTTTCCTGTATTTTGTTTTTGTATTTTTGAAAGTGGAACAAAAATAAAATAATGTAATATGTTCAAAATTAAACGGGTATATGAGTATCCAGAGTATCCTGTCGTGTACTATCTTCCATCTTGCATGAATGAAAGTAATAAAAATAATATTAAGAACCTAAATTCTACAAACACACTTGGTTACATTACTATTGCACACGACACGCTACAACATATAGAAAACTAATGGGACAGTAACAGCATAAAATACTTTTCTTCAGTTTCTAAAAGATGAGTTACCTACCTAATTACGTAAAACTGCTTACACTGGAATAAATTATTGAAAAACAAAGGTACAGCGGCTGCTTAATAGCTACATGATATAGAGCCTCAGTGAGTCATATGACATAACGAGCTCATACAAGACTAATACCAAGTGGCTCACAAAAAAATTATAGCAGAGGCATTACTATTAAACATTTTTGGAAAATTTGATGCCTGTAAATTTTCTATTCTATAATAACATGTAAGAAAATGTTCTGATACAGCCCACATGCTCACATTCGTAGCATAATCCTGCGAGCATTGAGCTACTAACATTTATTTATCCGTTTGCATAAGCAATTATGTGTACACAGTAATTTAATTATTGCAAATATTGAGTAGTAAAAGTAACCAAGAGTCCAAAAATCCGCTACTAGAATGAATATATACGACAACGACAGACAACTTTAAAGAACCACGGAAAGATTTTTACCGCCGCACAAGGACAAAAGAATCCACTCCGCGACCAGGTTTTTTAAATTTACGATGGTGAAAAAAAATGGGATTCTCTTCTTGGTGGAACTCATAAATATCAAATGCAATATCGATTTTATGTTCTTTAGCCCTACACACGAGACAACACTTTTCCAACAAAAAAAACATAACAGAAAATCTTTGTGTACAAAAGCTGAAGGGGCGCATCTATTATACATAGATACGCACACCAGTACAGGATTTCCTCTTCAATCTAAAATAAACCCCGACAATTTAAGTATCTGTTCCCCTCCAAACTAGTACGAACACCGCACCGTTACGAATTTGGACATATTACGGAAAAAACTAGGTGAACAATGTCAAGCATAATATACACTCAGCTCCGTCCACCATTTACACTTTACCTTCTACTAAAACCGGAACCAAAACCAGGTATATGGAAGTAAAAGTTATGTTATGTTAAGTAATAAGGCTAGTACACAATCAACATTAGTCATGTTGAAGAATAGCTCTGCTCTGCTACCATAGTAAACAATCCATAGCAATAAATTTAATTTCCTCAACTGAAGGTATATTATGTTTACTAAACCTCAAGGAAGGGACACTCCATTGACCATTGCCTCACCTGATCTACCTACCTAGGTAACTTACACCCCACCATCACCATACAAATACGAATTAAATCAATAAAGTTCCCATCCTTTAAATAACAATTCATAAGCCCATAAGTAATAATATGACTACCAAACTGACTACCCACACCGGAACTGAAAAATGTAAATAACAATTCAAAGAGGATGATGCTCAAAAGTAAAATTAAATCAGCAGATGAAGTACGCATACAGTTCATGAATGGTAGAGTACTGAAAGAAAATATATTAAAGCAAGTATTAGAAGAAGTTGAGACTAGTCTAGTCTGAGCCTACACACTACTTCATCTATATGCATTTTCTTTTATCACTGTTTTCTTTTCTTAAGAGGCGCTGGTTCTATACTCTACTCTACTCTCTATACCTACCAACACATCTGAATGTTCCATTTTGGGAAAGGAAAACAGTAGTTTGTTGTTTAGCTCCGTACCTACGCATGTATGTACGTAATGTGTAATCAACGAGCGAGAGAGAAAGAGAGAAAAGAAAATACTTGGTGTCAGAGCCAGAAACGTATGATGAGGGTAAATACATGAAAACCCTTTTACTTCTTTTCAAATAAATAGACGAGCACCGACATAAGGAGAGTCAGTCGTGAGTCCGTCGTGTAAGGAAAGGGAACACGTCGGATCGGATCACGTCGTCGTCGTCATCGTCGTCGGCACGTCATTCTTTTCCGAAATGAGGTGAACACTCCACTGTGAATGAGACTCCGAAACAATCCGCTCATCCCTCTTTCTCTTTTACCACCTATTTCGGTCTATTTTATGCAATCAAATAAATCTATAAATTCTATAAAATAAAAGTAGCCTGGGTATCCACATCCACCTAGCCCACTAATCTACAAGCATATAATATTATGATGATCCCTTAGCAAAATTTATTATTTAATTATTTTACACCCCCCTCCGCCCCCCCCCTTTAATTACATACTGACCTGGAGTACTAGTTGTTTTAAAAAGCAAGAAGTTAATTTGGCAAAAATTAATTCCTTTTAAATTATTATTCCCGGCAAATACCGTTAAAAGTAGAAGTAACTCAGTAGTTTAATTGTTCATCCAGCTCTTCATACTTTAGATGAAATTTACAATCAAATAAATCCAGAAGCCAAAGTGAGAAAGGCTACAACTTTTCTTGGTCGTGCCGTCGTCGTGATGTAACAATATTGACAATGACCAAGTTTTAGCAAGATAATAATATACTTCTAATTATACCTCATCTCCACGTTCCTTCACTATTTGTCTTTCAAACAGGATGTGACATCTTTATAGCAATATAATATGAATCCACATGCTTCAACAGCATGATGGAGCATTGGCGAATGATAGTACTTTGGCTCCGAGCCAGTACAATCAAAAGTTGACATGCGATGCGATGCAATGTAATGTGATGCAATGCACACACACACACACAAAAGCCGGTATAGTCCATAACAAACAAAACAGCATGCAACCAACCATCCATGCGACACATTCCAGAAACCGGCGAGAAATTAGTTTCATTGTACATAATATAGGTGCATTCATTTCAAAATCTATTTTGTACAACAAACAAAATAATAACAGTATTTTGTAATCGTAAGTTCTATGAAACAAATTAATATTATGACTGTCAGACTCTGTGTGTCTGTGTCACTGCTACTGCTTTTACAGCATCCCACTGATATGATGCAGTGAAAAATTTCTTTCAAAAAGTACCTACCTACCTATATTAAGCACACATATTATGGTATTACAATCACATTTTAATCAAACCTTAAAAAATGACTATTACTTTAACAGCACTTTCAAATCTGAATTCCTCATTCTGCAAAATTACACACTACATTTTATTTTACCCCCTGGTTTGACGCCCTTAAATGTTTCTTATAGATTCAATTATTGTATCAAAAAAATATTTTTTTTACATAAAAAGAAGGTAAAAATCTGCAGGATCGAAATTTGAAATGGAAAATGAAAGTAAAATAAGGAAGGAAAGAAGTTGAGAAATATTTAGCTAAAAAGTAGAGGAAATATAGGTAGGTACCTACTGCCTACTGAACATATCTAATATTTTACCACTGTTTGAGCACATAGATACGAAGGAAAAGGGAAGGAAGCAAGGAAGAAAAGAGAGATAGAGTTGGTGGAAACAGAAGTCACAGCAGTAGGGAAGAAACTTGCGAGAATCTCTATCGATCAGAAAAAGCTCCATGGAAAACTACTCTATAGTCCGTACGTACAAGTCTTTCCAGCAGACGTAGACGGAGGAGAAAGGAAGGGACAGGCAAGCAGGCAGGAAGGCGGGAGGGCGGGTAGTTAGGCCAGCTGCCGGGTAAAGTAAAGTAACGCAAGGAAGGAAATTCATCGTATAGACACATATATAGTAGTCAATGCTATTCCTTCCTTGCTTAACTTCTTTTCCAGCGAAGCAAACAGTACAGCGAAATTTTAGTCGGCAGAAATATACCATATAGAACCTATAGTATAGTAGGGAAGAACTCACTAGTCTATCTCTATACAGCAGCTCAGTCATTGTCGACAAATTTCTCATGCTTTTTGGAATGTTGTGTAGGTTTCTCTCCACTAACCTATAGTGCCATACATGCCAAAAACCATGCAATACTTTCCATTTCCATCCCTTACACAACTCCCTTCCCTACACAGTATTCCCCGTAAAGGAAAAGGAACGAAAGACAGCGAGCGAAGGGAAGTCATAGTCGGTGGTGGCTTGCAAAATAATCCAAATCCGAACCAGCATAATCATGAGTTCTCCACGTCTTTCCTTTCCTATGTGTATAAAGCTAACCTAAACTCCAACTTCTACCTATCTAATAAGGTACTACCCTACCTACCCACCTACCCATAGTCCCCACAACAGAATCTCCTCCGCATCGGATCGGATCGGATCGACATCCTCGCGTCTACTATATACAGTTTTAGTTTCATACTTTCTAAAAGGGAAATTCACCGTAGCGTATTTTCGTCTGCGTCAGGATAGAAGAGGTTTCCGTCTTTCCTTCGTTTGGGCTTAGGCTTGGTTGGCAACTGAGTTGAGCTGAGCAATAGGAAATCCACTATGCTTGCAACTACATACATACTACTAAGAAAACTTAAACTACAACCAAAAATCCAATGACTGTGTAGTTGATTGTTCAAGCCAACCCGAATCCTAAACCACAATACTTATTTACTAAAATATACTCGAAATCGTCGGTTGTCATCCTTCAAAACCCTCCTTAATTCTTAAATGTTCTTACTTAAACGTAAAAAATGAAAAATATTTTTGCATAAACTTGTACGGAATCTCGGAATCTCTAATAACTACTACGTCAAATAATCCAGTATAAGTAAGAATGGATTACTAATTACTACCTATACATTATATTCACTAAATTTAAATAATTTTAGGTAGACTTTGATTTACATTTTGAAAACTTTAAAATTCCCATCGGAGAAAGAATACAAATAATATTATATTTGGCTTATGCAAAGAAAAAAATTTAAAATTTCACACCGTTCCAAATAGTAAGTAGGTACATAGATAGATAGATATATACATAAATGCTTGTCAATACTGTTAGAGAGTCATATAGAGGACTTATTTTCATTGATATGCAATCATTTACGTCCCAGTTTAGTTTTCTTTGATCTCGTCAAATGCAGATAAACTCCAGGCGTCACCAAACGATGCAATAATTCAGGAAATACTTCTATATACAGCCGAGTCGTCTTCTGACTAATATGTAAGACCCATTTATGTGACACAAACTTGTGTAATCTTTTTAATATCATGTGCTCTTCAACTGTCTGTACCCAGACTCAACCACGACATTGACAACATTCTCAAGTACGCACGAGTTCCGGCTGCGGATGCAGAAAACAATTTCAATTTTCGCTCTCTCCTACTTACAACTTTTGTTCAACTAACGCAAGTATGGACCGTATTTCCTGCAGTAGTATACGGGTATGTGTTAATACACGGGCCTGCAATAGTGCATGGGTTTGGGAGGTCTGAATTTGAATAGTACACCCCGTGTACTATTACAGGAAATACGGTATGCATGCAATTTATAAGATTAAGATACGCCAAACACGAAATATAGAATTTATACTTCCGACAAAAATGAAGACCAAATTCATGTAGTAAATAATCTGAGTAAATTTCAATAATGGACCGTAATCCCTCTTACGCACATTCTGGCATGGCAAATAGTTATAGGAAGCAGAAAGTTAATTGAATATTGTGTACGTACCCCCCATAATTTTTGCAAAAATGCATCACAAAATCAAACCAAAAAATTGTTCTGCAAATAATTAATAGGTATACATATATGCATAAATTACCTGTATGCACTTTTTAAGAAAGTGAACAAGGTACTACAAAAGTAGGTTGGAACTGTTGTACATTGACATTACCTATATCTCTAATAAGAAATGTGCAGTCCCTGTCCCTGAGACTCGACTTGACATTGTGTGCGATAGAAGAAGAAACATAAGTTTTTTGAATGAGCCTCTGTGTTTCAGTTCAGTCGGTCTGTCTGTGCATATTTCACTATTTTACTTGACAGTGTACAAAAAGATCCGGCAAACAACCTCCCACGTGTTTCTCTCTTCCCCATTTCTTTTCTTCTTCTTTCAAGAATTTTTTCCCTCCATACGAATACAAACTACTTTCATTCATGTATATGTATGTTCCGCACAGTACCGTACAGTACACACACATACATACAAGAAGGATTCTCTATCTAACTTTTGAAACCGGAGTTGTTGGTTGTTGGAAGGTATCCTATCCCTTCCCACCAGTACCAGTGCAGTATTATTCAGGCATACATACGTACGGGCTTTTCTCTCCGTTTAACTCGTTGCTTTGCTCCAACAGATTTTTACTTACTTGTTAGTTTCGGTTCAAATTTCCACAATATAGTTATAATTTGTATTCTACATAGTGTACATATAGTAAAGAATACTACTATAGGTACTTTACTACACTGCACTGACTGGTGGTCTCACCAAAAAATGTTTGTATCACGGCCTGATAATCTTTTACAGACAGTAAAAGAGCATACTGTATCTATACAAAATCATGCATCATCCCATCACCACCACCACGTGGGAAACAATTCTGAACATAAAAGTAATCTGTACAGACAAATAAAACACTCTTCCCTGCACCACCTCCATGTATAACAGAATGAAGTACCTACCTAAATATATTTATTAAATCCATATTTCCTCATTTTGTAGATAGTGCAGAAAACAAAACATTCTTTAAAAAAAATAAGATACTAAAAAAGGATTAATTATGTATCATTCCCAAATGGGAGTCTATAAACTTAATCCTTGTCGACACTTTTCAATTTTGAATGGCTAGATTGAGCAAGGTACAACATAATATTATTTTGAAATAAATTATACAACGGCTATAATGTTCGTATTTTATAATCGGATAAATTAAATTGGTTACATAAGCATAGCAGCTAAATTTTTATACGAAACCATCATTAATAGGTAGTTTGATAGTTATAGGTTCTATTATACATAGTTGAGATGTCATAAAAAGTTTCAAAGTTCATGAAACTGATGACAATAAAGGAGGTATTGAGTAGGGTAAGTAATTAACTGTGCATATGTAATTATATATACATATACCTATACACCAGTCATGCAAACCAGACAACTTACAACACATATATATACAATATGGCATTAACCACTATAGTAGGTAAGTTCATTTATATTTTACTCGCCTTCACGTGACTCACTCAGTATTGTCAGTATTATAGAGAGTCACAATCACATAATACATACATGTATTATTTTTATTTACATCAACTATATGCTGAATTGAACGATTTAACCTTCACCTTGGACTCATTATATATACGTAACTACTGTATGTCATACACATTAAAAATTGAGTAGAACCATATAATAATAACTAAATGTAAATATGATAATAATTATTAATACATTTACATTGCATTGTGAAAACACAGAAAATAACCTTATGGGGATACAAAAAAATATAGACACGCAAATGTGAATTATTTACATACGTAATCCTTCTTTACATAGCTCAATATGAAACTAAAAACACAACTATAACTAGATGAACTATATTTTATAGTATGTATTTTGCTCATTTAATATAGTCATCGAGTCACTAAATTTAGATCTACGCATGTAAAATACTTATTATGGACTAGTGACTGAATTGGCTATTTACTTCGAAGACAATAATATTTATAATCATACTCCAACTACAGTGAATCAATCACATTTAGTATTTATGACCTCATTTATTTTACACACACGTGATGACATGTCTCCAAAAGTCTCCATCTTGTCTACACTTAAAATTTATGCGTGTAGCATAAAACCAAAGGAAACTACCTAAACTCAACTCTATATACTTCCATCACGCACCGTTAGCCATACTCCTAGTTCCTAACCACACAAGACTTCCGTATGACTAGGTGGTAAAATGGTATTCACATATTTGGCATTCCAATATTTTACCGATAGTCTCAACCCTAATTTTTTTATTTCCAGAGAAGCAATAGGCAGGTACACCACATATTGAAACGTTAAGGTAAAATCAGAAAAGAAGGGCAGAAAATCATTTTTGATTTTTTCAATTGGCTCTATAATCATATGTATAAACATATCACATACTTTGGTCGCGTGCCAATTATATAATTATTTTAAACTTACATTAATGTAAAAATTTCATTTACATTTCACTGTATGTCCATCAATATCGAAGAAAACGTGATGGGGTTGTGTAGAAACTATTTAACCAGAAGATACTCCTACACTACACAAACTCAATATATGATGACAGAATATAAAATTAATAGTAAAGGAAGGTAAGGTTACTTTTTAATAGCGAGCACAGCAGCATAGTACAGAACTAGCGGAGTTTACAGTCTAACTACAGTACAACGAGAAAATAAATTCATTCCCTCGTTCGTCGTTCGCTCGTCTTCTTCGTGCCATGTGCTTTTTTATTATTATATGTCGAGTCAGTATATAATAATAATAAATAATAATACTGCACGAAGAACTCAATATACTCTCAATAAGTATAGATGCATATTATGATATGATATGTTCATAGAGTAACATGTTTTTTTTATCAATATTAGTTGGCTTTAGCGAGAAGTTTGTAGTAGTATCGTTTCGTTAAAAAAAAGGCATTCGAGTTTGAGTTCACATCAAATCCATACATATGCATAATAACAACTCAACTCCGCAATGCATCCCTACTTATATAGTATATATAGTAAATATGTAAAATATAGCCCCGATACGTCAACTCATACATCATTTCCCATAAAATTAGCTACATTTTAGTGTTTTAGAGGAGAGTTTAAGTCGTAAATAGGAAATGCAACTAAAACATATGCATGGACCTATGTATGACCTACAGTCTACAGGGTAAAAAATGCTGTATATAATAATTATACATACTTATTCAAATATGAAAGAAAAACTTCATTGATCTTTTTTCACCTCTCACTTTCCACCCTCACAGAGTCACACAACTGTGTATTATTTCTGTAGTATTAGGTAGGTAGTAATAAAAAATCTGCCGGCCGGTTATGTCGGTAAACAAACTCGACCCACGAAAACTAATTCCATTTTAGTGTTTAAAAAAACAGTAACTGTCGGATATATGTAGCTCGTTTGTTGGTGTTAGTATAAGTAATTGGCCCAAGCTTGGTGTTTATATTTAGAGAAACAATCGATTGATAAAAATTCTTCTAAAAGTCCAACATATTAGACATATACACCTGCAGTTTTGATAGGTCAATAGTCAATAGTGGGAAAATTGAGAAGGTAAACATATAATATGAATATATACACAAATTCTCATGTCAGTACTAATATTACCGTATACCGTATGGTACAGACTACAGACACAGACATTCAACTAGAAATAATGAATGTGCTTTGTGAAACTGATAACGATAGATATACGTACTTTAGAACTTAATTCTTGATGACAGAAGTTAAGTAGTATATGTACAATTATGAAGATAGCCGTTTTGAAATCTTTGATTTAATGTGTAGGAATAAATACACAAGAGTAATTTAATGCTAAATATTTATTCCACTCCAGAAAAATGTGAACACATGCATACTTGGGTAATCATCCCTGAATATAGTCGTTTCCCTTTTAAAATAGAACCAAAACAATAATAATAATATGTAGGTACCTCCTCGTACTTATACAATCCAATTCAGTGACTGCTACAAAAAGGATATTACACCCTGCTTCAAAGAATACTAGTAGTTGGAAGACATTACAATTGCCCAGTAATACCAAATTGGTATATCCACAGATAATATACTACAAAAGAAATCCCTAGCCTATTTTGACTTATATATTTGCCATATTATAAGCCAGCTGGGCCAAGGAAGCATGTGCTTTTCATCCTGAAACTGGATACTACTTTTCATTTAGTTGGCGAGGAATGAACTTGCTAATTGAGTAATGGAGCCACGTTTCATCTCCTAAGCTAAACTTTTCACAAATGGGTCAAATGGGAGGATTCAGTCAAATTGGTTTGATTGTGAGCTCAACGAGAAAGAGGCGCGCGACACAAACAATCACAAACACATATATACACACACAAGGCCCAAGTAATTATAAGCTCGCTCTCGCTCTCTTCGCTTTTCTACTTTTCTTTGTCTTTACTCTTTCTCCATGAGAATCATTAGACTCACTACTAGTCCAACTCACCAAACCAAAGAGAGATCTGATTCAGAGTAGACGACTGACTGTGTAGTACGTCGAAGCGAGGCTCCGTGGCCGGGCCTTTTAGCAGTCTTTGGTAAGTCTTTGGAAAACCATCAGTGTCTAAAAAAAACTAAAGCTAGAAAAATCAAAGTTTGTGGTTCACACACCTACGCTGCTGCCAATAACTTTAGTAATAAAGAAAGCACTTAGGTAAAAAACAAACTAAAAGTTGAGTTAAAACGACTATGGCATAGTACTAGTGAAGTATGGAAACAAAATTCCAAATTCTCATCTCTAGTTAAAAATGTCCAAACGAAGGTTTCCCAATACGACTGACGACAGAGGAGCTGCTAAACTTCTGTTTAACTCTTAAATAGCAAATGGAGCATTTTACAAAGACTCACTGCGAACAATAGAAACAAAGGTAAAATGTAATTATACACATATGTATATATGTACAATCAAATTCAAAAAGGTTGACTATGTCAGTTCTATAAAATATGTGGGAGTACCTACTCTAAGCGAATGCTATAAAACAAAGACAAAGCATTATTATTTTGATTACGGACTCGAGTAAGTCAGGTCTTTAGAAAACATGCTTTTTTAACTTGAATAAATTTAGTATACGTATGCATAACTATGAGTTTTAGAGACGATCAGACGAGATGAATGAGGAAGTGTGCCGTGGTTTAATACTTGTATATATATATATATACAAATGCATGTACAGCTATTATACGGATGAAGTAAAAGGTAGTATATAGCTTTTAGATTGGAATGTTTTTCTGCTGTATAGTATAAAAGTATAAACTATCCCATGGAAAACCAAAGTGAAACTGTGTCTACATAAGAGTATGTATATATATGGTTTTGTACACCCGAAGTAAGGCCATTATAGCCATGTGAGCGACTCGAGATTAGGGGATATCCAAAGAGATTGAAGCATGTTAGGTTTGAGCACCAAAACGACGACTCCACGTGCTCTTCATGCTTTGCCTTTTCAATTCAATCACCTCAACTATATAGCCGGAGAGAGAGAGAGAGAGAGAGAGAGAGACAGAGACAACCATAAGACCAAGACATTTTTTTTCTTCTCCTAATCCCTAACTTACCAACCACTCCTATAGCGAAAATGCCCGGCATTTCTCCCTCCATGACATTTCAAATCAGCTGTTTCCTTTGATTATGCCATACTCTCTTCAAGATGATGATGATGACGACATCCACTATCATCTTCCATGAGAAAAAAGAAAGCATTATTACTATAGATGCAAAAAAAGTTGCATGCATTGTTTCAATCGTAAGGAGACCCTCAGGATATGCTACACTCTGACTTTGAACTCAACCAACACATTATTATGCACTTGAAACTCTTTTTACTGATTGCAACTTGCGACTCAGAGCATGAAAGGTACCCGCTGACACTTTAAGGTATGGAGACATAAACTTATGTATACCGCCTATACGGAAATTTCCCTATGGCATTATACAAAGATGCAAATGGATATTCTTTATAGCAATAATAATAACATAAACACAGTGAAACTCTCGTCTAAAATCAAACCCAAAATATCTGCCTATTTAAATGCTGCGGATAACAGCGATTTAGATGGCCGACACGAGTAAAAGGCTATGATTGGCATTTGAAGGTTAGTCGGATAACATTTTACAAAAAACAATAGGTGCAAGACGGACTCTATAAAATCATATTGACTTGACTGACTGACATTTGGAATTAAAGTGACAGTTTAATTTAAAAGAAGATAGAAAAACCAGAAATTAAGGAATAGCAGAGTGGTAGAGTAGAATATGATGAAGTGGACTTACATGTCTGTACATGGGTTGCTGCTGTTGTTGTTGCATCAGATGCTGAGGAGGTGGAGGATGACCGTAAGAATTGACTGGCGGTCGACTTGAAGGAGGGGGAGGTGGACCGCTGGGCCATCCAGGACCAGGGTAATCAGCCTTAGAATGAGGGGGAACATTGTAAGAAGAGTGATCATAACTTCCCGGAGGAGGATAACGACCAGTGTGACCCATTACGGGAGCACCTGGTCCACCACTTCCACCAGCACCACCAGTCGATTGCAATAATTGATTTAACGTAGGAGTGGGACCACTTGGTTGTGATAAACTTTGGCCAGTAATCCCGCCAGGGTTAGGAGGATAGCCCGCTCTCATTTGTGGCGGTGGATACTGCCCCGGACCGGGCGGTGGCTGTTGTTGTTGTTGAGGACCACTACCTGGTGGCCCGCCTGGAAGAGGTTTTCCTGCATTAAAGAATTACAATGAGTACAACATAAACATTTAAGAACACGATATCATTTAATAAAACATTTAATCGGATATAATATCAAATATAATTGTATTATCATTTATCCCGCCAAATATAATATTATGATTACCGGGAAATCTCATTGGTGGTTGTTGAGGCGGGTATGGATGTTGGTAGGCATGCTGTGAAGCATTTATATTATCAGAGCTATTTAAGTGAGCATGCTGATGCTGATCATAACCCGCCCGTCCGTAGGGCGGGTATCCCGGAGGATACTGGTGATGATGCGGCTGTTGGTGCGGAGGTGGCGGGTAGCCATGTGGTCCTCCTGGTCCGGGTTGCTGCTGTTGTTGTTCGGGATTACTGATACTGTTCTCACTGACACTTGGCATTCCTTTTTGCGTGTCTGGGTGGTTAGTATTAGGACCACCGTGACTGTTCGTACCACTATGGCTCATATTTCGAATAATTTGTTGCTGATGCTCATAGTTCGACTGATGATGTGCATTATTGTTAGTGACCGACGAATTTGAGTTAGACAAAAAATTTCGGAACGAATAGTTGCTCTCTCCATGATTATTATGATTATTCACGTGATTCTGTTGAGGGAGATGATGACTATTGTTAGGAATGCCGGTCTCTCTACTTTCTTTAGCAAAACCTTGATTTGAAGAGTCAGAAGAGTCTGATTTATCATTACTTATCCCATTGGACAATCCTGCATGAGCATTATTATTACCACTTGCACTTGTGTTGTTACTCTGTCCATGTCCATGTAACTTCAATCCGCCAGAGGATTCTAATTTTCCATTGCCACTAGTATCACAAATCTTCGGCGTCTCCGCCTGAGCCGTGGCCATCATATTCCAACAAGAACATTAAAACACAAGAAATTCCGTCTACTTAACCATAGTTGGCTATGCGTATAAATTCAAGTTCTTAAAACTAAATCACTTATTCTGAGAAAATACGTCTGTGGCACACTATTCTCATCCATATTTTTAGCACAACATTTTTGCTGTCACCACCATTTTATTTTTTGAAACTATCACTCCATCCCCCAACTCCACTTGAACGGAGTTTGATTCCACGAGCGTATAATATTTTCATCTTTTCTGAAATTCCATTGAAGGGTTCAATTAGAGACACAACTATAAATAGTTATCGAACTTAATCATTTTGGTTTACTGTATTTAATCAAAAGTTGAATTTTGACGTCTTTTGTAACAATTTTTACAATACGATAGTGTGTAACGGCAAGCAAAACTGGTTGGATTTTGAAAGCTGAGAACAACTGTATGCGATTCAAACATGGAGCCCTAGAAGTCCATGGCGTGTACTGGTGACTGGTATCCACACCAAACATTAGTGTATTTATTTATAAAGCTCGTGGCTAAAACGAAAACTTATATCCATAGCTCGTACAAAATGAAAAATATTACTCAAATAATTTAACAATTCGAAACAAGCTGAAAACGCAGTATAAAACGAATCTAAAAACACAAACTTTTAAAATGAAATGTAATTCCAAATTCTGTTGTTGGATAAAAGTCTCAAGTCTTGCAGGTACTAATTTGAAAGTATAAGAATGGGCAGAATAAGGTAATGAAAATAATATCTCAATTCCAGTTGTCAACACTTAGTAAGTGCTGAGATTTCCTATCAAATGAGCAATTTAAACGTGATCCTTAACGGAGATGACAGGTAAAATGTAAAAAGACTAAATGGAAAATTGAATATTGGAACGTCGAAATTTCAATTTAGACGCTTACACAAACAATCAAAATATATATGAAGTAAAAGGGTACATTTAATATTTGCAGTAACGAGGAACTTCATGTGTAAATAACACAAAATTTTGAATTGTGAGCAATAGTAAATTGGGAAAACCCTTAGACTCCATTTTAAAAACATTTCAGTCAGTTTTTCCTGCTACATTTTTGTTTTTAGTACATCTCGACAAACAAATGACTTCGAAGACATCCTATTTCATCCTTAATAACGCTCCAAAATGAAACAAACACTTCGAAAACTGAAAACTTCCCCTCTGTAGAGTTTTTGACACAGGACACAGTCTACTATAATGCAAAGTTGAAAAAATGACGTTTTCGTCAATAATTCAAAAAATTATAACTTGTTTCATTTAACAATGTAACTTGAAACTTGTCATCAATTTTAGACACCACCAAAATTCAAAATCAAAAATAGCTAACATAGTTGATGATACTTTCAACTTTTGAAGTAAACTGACTGTTGAGCCATGTTTGATGTTCTTATTTGAAACTTAGAACTTGTAAGATCCAACTTTCAAGTGAACTTTGAGTTATTTTCTCATGATTATCATGTCTAATTCATTGATTCATGCCTACTTCAAGTCGCCACACACTTGTCAATTCTGAAAATCCAAAATCCAACCAGCGAATAAATTTCTCAAATTCCAGTTCAAATCAATTAACTATTTACATGTATTGTAGTTCCGTAGTTAATGCAGGCTGACAGAAAGACAGACTGTACTGACTGTAGACAGTCACATAGTAGACGAAAAATGTCATTCAAAAACCAATATGTATAATCACAAAAAAAATGTTGTATCAATTTGAAATCATCTAGCAGAATGACTGGAGAATAAATTCTATTATATAAGAAAGAAAATGGAAAAATTACAGAAGTATGATCACATTCATAATATAACTTTAGTAAGCTGTGTTGTTCCGTCGAAAAAAAACTTTTGACTCGCTACGAATGAAAAGTTTCGAAATTTCCTTCTTCATTTGTCGGATATTTCTTTTCTGATCCTTCTGACATGTTTCGTCATTCAATTCGTCCTCGTCCTCTCTATAAGGACAACGATGAGGATGAAGAAGGTGACCGAAGACAAGCAACAATTATTATAGAAATAATTATTAACGAACAACAAACGAACGAATGAACGATCGAGAACAAATTATGAACTAACGAGTGACGAGGAACAACCGAAAACCGAACCGATCTGAAGATATTATTATGAAGAACCAAATCAAAAGTAGAAACTACAACAACACAACAACCAACCAAAATACGAATTTTGACGAAGTGAAGAATAACAAATATTTTATCTTTCAATGAATAAGACTGACTGTAAAAATCCTTTACAGCGTATAATATAACACACACTTCTTAATCCTTAAGAAACTGACTGTATGATGAACTGACTGAGCTGAGAAGAAGACAGATTTTGGAATTATTATGAATTACATATATTGGAACTGAAAAATAATATATAATTATACATATTATTATTATTATTCTCACTCGTACATCGAAAATCGAAACACTCAACTCAGCGCATTATCTCAACAACAATGATTCAAGACTCAACTTTTTGTTTAAAATTTTAATTTTTGAGGAGGATTTTTGAATTTTGTTACATAGAAATTCGAATTCGAACGAACGCCAACCTCTATTTGCACTTGGTAGTCTTACAACTACAGCTCCTTTCCGTCCTTTCTAATGTATTCTTCCAAGTCTGCTCCTTTTTTCCAATTCCAAGAGTTCTCTCTCTCCCTCTCTCTCTCTCTATTTTTCTAACTACACTACTATCAAATAACTATCTTCTCTAAAAATTCTCCTGCCGTATACTATAAATGTATAATATTATTATTATTATAATATTATTTTAAATTCTCAAGCGTTCCACTGTGTTTCTCTCTTGTGTATTTCTTCACTTATTATGTCTTGTCTTTTCTTCGTCTTCTACTATTAAAATATGTAACTACTGAACATTTTTCTTGAGACTTGAGAATCAGAGGAGAAACAAACTCTTACGTGTTCAGTTCAGTACTTTATTTCTTACTTTTAGGCCTGCCAGTAGTTGTAGTGCCAGTTGCGAGAGTCAAGAGAGAAGAGAAGAATCGTCGGGCCGTATGTATATTCTGTACTTGTGTGTATCTTGTTAAGCGTAGCTCTGCTGTACAGTTGGTTTTCCTTCTCTCTCTGCCGTACAAGCGTATCTCTATCTCTCTCTACTTTTCTACTCTCTACCCAAGATACTTACATATGATGATGACTGTACTCTGTTCTCTGTAGCCCTATGCTGTATCTCTTCTTTTCCTACACTGTAAACTAGTAAAGCTTGTGACAAGACGAGAGAAGAGAGCTAGAGCTAAAGGCTGAAGGAGCCAAGAGAGTTTTCAGTTTCCATCCACCACACACCACTATGGAGCCAAAGCCAAGTCAACTCCAAAACATTATTATTCAACATAATATACAATCCTATCCCCATCCACACGGCCCATGCTATACCAACAGTCAGAGTGTACTGGGAGCTCCTTCCATCACTGATGTCCTCCCAAAATTCTCGTGATTTGGACGCTAATTTTTTCCAGACCCCCTCCCCCAAAGGAAGCGACGTCAAGTGAGGAAGCCCCCTCATGGAGGTGTTTCATACGGTATACATACGCCTTCTCTGTGTAAGACTCTTGAGTAACATGAGCGACCGGAGCGGAGTGGTAATAGTAAAAACCAAACCAAGCTATATGCTTTTAGATAGATGCTAGAGTTATGTAGTCATAGGGAAATTGTATGGGAATAGGATGGGAGAAATGCTAAAAGAACCTATCTCGAATGGAAGCATTAAAGGAATATCATACACGAAGAACCAACCAAGCCAAGTCTCCTTGTTGTGAACAAAATGTTCATTCGCTGCGCGTAGAAATTTTCCCTTGTTGGCTGCCTCCTGCATACCCTATAGTCAAGCCACCATCACCACCACACCACACAGCACTCTCCTGCTTCTGCCTACTCTCTCTCTGTCTCGTACTCTTCACTCCTTCAGAATTGAATATACACGGCTGTCTCTATGTACGTACTACGGAGTACGGCGTACGGTATGTTTGTGCAATCATTTATATGTGGCATGTACATATACGATTTTAACAGCACCAGAATGTTACGAAAGTCCTTCATGAGTCTTTGATGAGGGTCTCACTAGTCAGTCCCAACGTGGGACTCACTAGTGAGGCTAACTGGGATCGGAATAAAAGAAATTTCGCCTAGCAAACAAGACAGAGAGAAACTGAAGAAAGCGGATGTATCCCTAAAATAAGTTACAGTGGCAGATAGTTATATGATGATGGGGGGGGGGGGGTCTTTTTGGAGGTATTTAGTTGTAATTTGCAACTACAGGTCAACGGACTGATCTAGCTCTGAGCCAGCCCAGTGTTAAAGTTTCTCAGCCTGATTGTGCCACTTTGTAGGACTAAGTAGATGCTGAGCTATTACTAGAAAAATACAGCAGCATAACATACCGGGATCATGAAATGGTGACTTTTGGCCACTGTCATATATATGAGTATAATTATTATTAATATCGATATAGCTCACTAGTCAGGTGTAGTGGCTAGCGTAAGTACTGATCCGAAATTTTGGACCAAACCATACCATGACCTCCTTGCAATATGGGATGCGCATTGTTAAAAATCCTGGACTCTGTAGTACCTATACAGTACTTTCACCGGACTGGGTTCCAACATTCTAACGATACGGTAGAAAGTCATTTGTTTTTTTTAACGTAAAAAAGCAATTTTTCCAAAGTCAATTGGGACGCAATTTAAACCAAAATTTGAGAAACCTTAATCTCGCCAAAGTTGGGAAGACTTTTTGGGACTGGAGTTGGAAAAACTGAGACTTTGATAACATTAATGCTCACAGAGTACCAGACGACCAGACCAGCACCAGCATTTAATATTAAGAGCATAATATAATAGCTCTCGCTGGCAAAGTGTGTATATAGTGTACCTACCCACTACCCAGTACATATAGTGATTGCAAATGCTACATAATACAATCCTTTAGAGAGACAGACAGACCGATACCGATGGTAGATAGTAGATAGGGATGTAAAGGACTGGGACTGACTGAAAGGAACGAAATGAAACGAGCGGCTGCTCTGTGAGAACTTTAGTCTATCTCACTGAATTGAATACAAGTCTAAAGTCTGTGTGTGTGAGTGGAACAAGAGTGGAGAGCGCTCAGTGTGGAAAATGTAATGTAAAAGGTAGGGAGGAAAATATACAGACAGATATTTTCAACTCCAACATGAACATTCTACATACTAGTCGAAACATAGAGAATGCTTTAGATGTATTTACGTAGGAATAGATTGGTTTCCCATGTCAGAGGTTTTCCTCCATGGCTAAAGGCTTCCTTGCCATTCCTATTTTCCTATCCCTATCCCTACTACACTACACTAGCTCTGTCGTCTTTCAAATGCTTCACCATAGCAAACTATACCATACTTTTCTCTCTCCCAACATTTTAGTTTAGTTGGCTTGCTTCACTTCCATTCCAACTTGCCTGGCCTGCCTGCCTGCCTGTCCTGTCTTGTGTGCTGATAAGGGGAAAAACGAAAAAGCTCAATATTCTTGTACTCCTCCGCCCTGTAACTCTCAACACACTAAAGTATAAACCTCGAGCCACTCACATTTCCAACAAAACTCTCTGCTGCGATGCCCAAGTCTGAGGAATAAAGCCTATGCCACAGCACCATATACTCTCAAGCCTCCTTCTCCTGCCGCACATGTAACTCATGTAAAGAGAGACGAGCGAGTAGTACCTAAAGCCCCAGCCCAGCCCAAACCCAAGTCGAGAGTATAGTATAGCAGGAGACAAGGCAAAGGACTCGTATACTTTAGCATGGCAGGTTCCCTACTATCCCAGAGCGAAATGAAAAGGAGGCAGAGAGGAAACCAAGCGAATTACGGGACGGCTACGGGTTGGTTCGTTGGTTGGTTGGTTCTTGGATTGGATTGCATTGAACCCAGGTTGTTCAATATCTCTCTCGACTCGACTCAATCCAGTTGTTCCTTCGTATTCGTATTCGTATTATTTTCTGTATACTTTAGGCTTTACTTTTTACTAGTTCTCAGCTCTGCTGGCCTGCGTTTCCCTTTATTGCAGTCGAGTCGCAGTCAGTCTGAGCAATGTATATTTTCCTCTGCTCCGTTTTGTAATGGTGAGTCTCTCGAATTCGAATTCGAGCTGTCTCTCTCTTCACTGTTCCTTCTTGTTCTAATTCTGAATTCACATTAGATTATTATATATATTTTTTGTTTTTTTTCTCTGTCTCTCCTCAATTCATGTCCAGGTCCAGATCGAGAGTGGACGGGGAGATGAGGTCCTGGACTGAGCCGCCTCCACCTCCCTCACCCAGCCATGGTCTTCGCTCTCTCGTGAGTTAAAAAAGACCCGGGAAAACCGGTGAGGGAGTTGGGACTAGTTGTGCAATTAAGTCAATAGGGCGGAGGACGTCCGTTCCTTTCAGGAGTGAGGCGTCTGAGTCATTCTTTTGAAAATGGGAAGCTGTTACTCCCTTCTCTGCTGTCCTCGTCTCTCTCCTCTCCCTCTCATACACTTGGCTTCAAATCCTTTTTGCTTCGCAATGCTTTTCGTTCGCAATGCTCTATGGCTCATGGTTCGTTCGTTGGTTAGTTGGTAATTCCTATCCTACTCCCTTCGTTCCTTTTCCTATTTTCCTACCAGTCCTACCACCACACCACTATGCTACATTATATATTTTCAAATCCAAAATCCAATGGAAAGGAACCAAGAAGAAGGATGAAGGAGAGGAGAAGAACTCAACGTCCACAAAACCAAAACCAACATGCAGTCCTATACCGTGTGTATACAGAAGAAAATGCCCTGTGCTACTAGACTGGAGGTACTTATCCTTTTCCCATTTTCCCATTTTCCAGCATGGGTCTTTCTACCGCTTCTATTTCTACTTGTGTTTCTCACTCCTTTTTACTTCACTGTACTTTACACTCGGCTTCGTACTTTGTCCCTCGTCTCCTCTCACTCCTGTCCCATCCTTCCTATAGTAGTCCACGAAGGAAAATAAGGAACACGAAACTTTAATGCAATCCTAGAGCCCAGTCCGGTCCCAGTCAGTCATTCCTAACTCCGTTTTTCGGTTTCGGTTTCGGCTCTTATATATTTCTCTCTCTCTCTCTATTTGTTCTGCAAGAGTACAGTACAGCACAGTGAGTGAGTCCTTTTTCCCTCTCGAGTCTCCACTCGGCTTCGGCTTCCCGTTTCATTTGAGTCTTGTCCTGGTCCCGGTCCCGGTCCCGGTCCTGGTAGAAAGGAAAGTAGGAATGGGAATATCAGTAGGACTACTACATGAAGAGAGAGACGTAAAGTTATAAGCTGATTGCGATATTGTGAGTTGAGTGTGTCTCATGTGAGTGAGCCAGAGACGAAACCGTATTATACTGTATAGGAGAGGAAGGAACGGGAATGGGATAAAAACTCACATCAGCAAAAGCCTGAGCTGCTCTTGTAGCCATGGCATGGAGTATGGAGATGGAGGCATTATAAGTTATAGTATAATTTTATATGTTGTTCAGAGTTTCAGACTTTGGGATACTTGGGAAGAGCGGAGAGACAGGGAAAGAGAGATGGAGTACTAAAAGGGCTTGGTTCCTTCTGTGTGTGTTATTTCTTGATGTTGGATGGAAATGGATCTGTGGCTGTGTGTGTGTGTGGATGGATCTCTCTGTCTTTCTTCTCGTCTGCCTGGGCTATGGGATGCGATCCAGTTCCACGATACGAAGAGATGATACTAGGCCGACTTTGCTTTCGTAAGTTCCCACCACCACACTAGACTGTAACTGTACAGTACAAGCAGAAACGTCAACGAGATCGGTGGGGAATATATATTTTCTGCTTTTTTCCTCCTTTCGCTTGGGCTTTCCTTTTCCTTCCTTGAAATTCGGTGTCGGCTGGGGCTTCGGTGGGTTTCGCGACTCCGACTCTAGCTAGACTCCCTGAGTAGGTAGGAGGATAAGGCTCTCATTCTCGGATTTGGATTCGGATTCGGATTCTCTCCTCCATCCTTTCATTACTAGGGAGAGAGAGAGAGAGATAGAGCTGGGTATAGGTAGTAGGTATGTATGTATTCCCTGAACTAGTCTCAGTTTCCATTCCATTTCCATTCCTGGTTGTCGCGCTGTACAACAAAGTTGAAGTTGAACGAGCCAGTGTTTTAGTTCACTTCTGTCGGATGTCGAAACCGAAACCGACTCTGAATCCGTATCCAGCCCCACACTCCATGCTATGGGGAGATACATACATATACTCTTCCAGTAAAACATGACTACAACGACAACCACTATGCTCCACATTTCTCCCGTTGCCGTTCTCTGCTTCTCTGTGTTATCTCTCTCCTACCTACCCGCCTACCTACCTACATATCTCATCTCTACTGCGTCCTACTCTCCTCTATTATATAGAAACTGGATGTTTCAAATCAGCTTCGTTGGATTCTCGGATTCTCATCCGATGGTCGGATATTTCGTCTTTCTTTTCCCTTCAGCTTTGACTTGGGGAACTGTATAACCACACCGCTCAAGTTACGTTACATTACATTGCATTTTACATTACGTTTGGTCGAGAAGTTTTCCTTTCCATTTTCATTTGGAGGCAAACTACATAGGTGGTATATCTGCTCCTTCCATAGTTTCATACCTTTGCCTTTTTCCAACCATTCCGTAGCATGGGAAAGGCGAAAGGGATTCGTCGTAGTACGTAGCCCGCCTGTATAGGAAACCATGATGACCATGGGAGTCAAAGTAAAGAAGAGCGCATAATATTCCCTTATGTCTGTCTGCCTAGCTACCTTTGGCTTTAAGCTTCATCTTCATCCTCTTCCTCTTTCTTACATTTGCTTTTACACAACTGCAAAGGCATAACATTCATTTTCATTTTCATTCGGCATGGCACTGAATTTTCTCAAACTCAACACTCGCACAGACCGACACACCACCACACCACACAGAGCCAAGTCCCATACTGCTCTGTCTCACTCGGCCGTGCTATACTCGACGATGATCCGATCCCAAATAAGAGAGAGAGAGGACTGTGTGAGTGGGAAAGAATGAGAATGAGATGAGAGAACTGAAACTGGAAACACTAAACGCCAAAAGAGAAGAGCTATAGAGTAAACGACGAGAGCCAAGTCCAAGTCAGTCAGTCAAGCTCAAGCCAATGATGCAAAATGCAATGCCAAGCAAAGCAAGGAAGAAGAAGAAGAAAGAAAGATCCTAAACGTAAGCCTTATAGTCGTCAGAGTGGCATGGCAGTGCCAGGCCAGGAGAACAACAACAACCCAAAAAATTTGAAAATGAAAAGGAACATAGAGGATATAGGGAAGCAGGACGCCAAGAACTTTGAGAGAATTTTATTTTTCCACACCGCACCGTTCACCCTTCGAGAAATGTATGAGGGGCATATGCATATACTTGTAGGTAGGTAGCTTCTAAAATTTGAGAGATCTTTTGAGTCTTTTGAGTGTACAAAAAGTACTAGAGGTACGGAGAAGAAGCTGATCTCCTCTGATGTGATGTGATGGGATGCGTTCCGCGTTGCGATGCTAGACGATTAAACTGAGAGTAAAAATGGTCATGGGATAAGTCAAGCCAAAGAATCTTCACAACTTCTTTCTTTTTCCCTTCTTTTTTTCTCTCTCTCTCTCTCTCTGTTTTATTTCTCTCCTTCTCAATCTATATATTTCCCTTCATGATTCACTCCATTCCACTCACAACAACATTCTATAAAACGGAGTCAACAATGAAAAGAAAGCTTCAGTCCGAGTCAGCCAAACGCTCAGCTCCCAAACTCCCAACTTGACTCAACTAAAACCTTATATAATATTATATAAATGTAGACTATTAACTATCTTTCTTTACGGTTACGGCTAAATACTCTACCACAACAACTATAGTGCACATTATATTGCATTATACAGTGAACTGGACTGGGACTGAATACTGAGAGCCGAGAGAGAAAGAATAAAAGCATATAGGTACCTACTACTAAATAGATGACCCATTCAAATGAGCTTTTTTATGCTTACTATAGCACATTCGGACCACTATCTATGTACAATCAAAAAATTACGATTGAGATTACATTTAGTTTGGATGGGAGAGCTAGTACGTGCGTGTGCATAATGAGAGAAAGGTCCCTCTGAGTATCTGTATTTGTATTTTGGGTATACATAGATAGGTGATAGACACATGCTTTTTGTTAGATCGTCTTCGGCTTCGGCTGGCTTTGCTGTACTTAAGATGACTTGGGTAAAAACTGGAAACTTGAGAGAGAAATGTTGATGCTGATGGATGGGAGAAGGAGAAGGGAACCTTTGATTACTAAATGAATGTAGAATCTCGACTGCATATTATGTATCTGCTCTGCCTCCTATAGCTTAGTAGACGGCGGCCCACCTTCAAATTCGAATTCGAATTCGAATTACTGCCAGCAGACGCAGACTTTATATCCGTAGACGTCCAAATTACATTAAGCTCTCTATGTCCCTCTCCATTCAAGACGTACGTGTGCATATATGCATTTTACGAGAATACTATAGGCTGGAGTCGGAGTCGGACTCGGAGTTCATCCGGTATATACATATATATAGTTCGTCTTGGAATCTTGAGTATCCTAACATAACTTACATTGCATTATTGCATCTCATTCCAATTCCAATTCCAATGCATTGTTACACATACACACAACACACACACACACTGGATCCTCACACACATTTTCCTTGTTACTTTCCTTGATCGCAGTGTTCAGGAGGGACGAGATGCCAATGTACATATATGTGCTTGCATTATTGTCGGCATGGAGAAGGATTGAAATTCCTACAGTCTGTTTCTGTTTGTATTACGAGAGAGGACCAGGCAGGATTCCTTACTTCCCATCTGAAAGAGAAAATGCATAATTTATGGCCGGTTTCTGTCGGCAATTTCAATGTGTTCAACATTACCCACGTTTATATACCCTTCCCTTCCCCACATATGATCCTATATCGACTCGAAAGACAGACTAAAATGATCCTCATCAAATGGCTATATAAGTATATCGACCCGCGCTAACTGGTGCTGGTCCTGGTCCTTGGTCCTGGTGCCGATGCCGGTGCTATAGTCTTTCTACTTTCACCATAGATATATATATATATACTTTTATAAGTATAAAGCTCATCTTTTAAGTAGGGACTACCTATACCGGTATTGCGTATGTTCATCATTATCCTTACTACTAGTCGCGCTCTCGTCTTTATTCCGAGTCGTAATCCATTAACCCTCCCAATACACAAGACATAGTAGTTACGCACTGTGTAATGTACACTGCTCCCTGTACATATGTTGCCATTTGCGATTTAAGATTGCCAATTTTATTTTCTTGATTCAATTGATCATTTTTGTCATGCTGCATAGGTACATACCACTTTTGACGTCCTCACGCTTATTCCTATGCTTTTGACTTTGACTGTGGTACTTAGTCGTCGGATGCTGGGTTGGCATCTCTGAGCCTTTCCAGTTTGGAGTATCATTGTACAAAAAAGTATGCAGAAATATATAGGAGTTTCCTTCTTTTTTTTATTATTATTGTTTTTGACATATTGAAAAGCCGGTGCCGGTAATTTTATGACACTGCTATATGGATATCTAAAGTTATGTAAATTATGCACAGTATAATAAAATATTAATGAATGGGAATTTTAAATTAGAATTCGATACATTTTGGCATTGGTGTCGGTGTGTAACTCATGTGCTATTATTATTATTATTATCCACTCATATGCTGTAGTATTTCCAACGACAACGACAACGGCAAAGACAACGAATATGGTCTCGTCACATGTGCAAAATTTGCGTTTCCCCAATGCCATTAATGAATGAAAATAAATAAAGGGAAAGGATGACTGCATGCGCATGTACATACCTGAGTATAATTATATACCTGCTGCCTATATGCTAATATATGATAGTAGATTAGTTTATTATATATTCTATGAGTACGCATAATATATAGTTTAATGTTGAATTGAAGAATGAATTATAAGCTCCTGGAAACTTGAGGGAAGATGATTGAGTCTCGCTCGAATTCAGCCTTGGTTTTCTATATTATATGCATGTTTATATATTGGATCTTTGGATCTTTGGAGTCTACTACATAGCCTGTAGAAAGTAGAAAGGTGCATGATGCTTATGGTATTGGTATATCCACTTAAATGTGCTCATATATTACCCTCATCATCATCATCATCATCCTGCCATATCACCAATAGTTGTTGGTACCTACAGTAAAAAGATAAAGTCTCGTACAGGAATTGCTCTTCTTGTTCTTATAAATGTTACAGATGTAATAATGTACCTACCTATATCCACGGCTGATTACTAATATTCATGAGGGTACCTTCATCTCCTGCCTTCTCGGTGTCGGTGTCGGTCTCGGTCTCGTCATCTGCACCCTATGTACAGTAGTACAAGATGAACATGAGTAAAAAAGGGCAATGGATTTGGATTTGGATTTATCTCATATCTCTCCCTTACTATTGCTTTCCTCTCCGCCGACCGTCTCCTTCTCTGTCTCCGTCTCCGTCTGTCATCCTCTACTTTTTACTCATTACACACTCCCAATTCTCATCCGTGCGGTGCTTCTTAATACTCCTCGTCAGTCGGACACAAATTCTATATGCTACCTACATTTATCCTAATAAATAAATCGATATACACACTGCCCAATTTGCTATGTACCTACCTACCAACATAATAATATGGAGAGTCGAAATGACCGATACCGATAAGGATAGAATGCATGTTCTACAACAACAATTATTGACGATCATCTATATAGATCTAATCTTTACATTTTTATCCTCATGTCAATATTCTATTTCGTAGGTACATATTATTTTCTGTCCAAAGTCAAAGTTACAACTTGGAAAGTCAAATGGGAAATGAAAGGAGTTTGATTGCAATACTGATAGGGCTAGTTAGTATATAGTTAGCGATCCAGGTTGGAGATAGTCCCCTTTGCATTTTGGATGAGGAGCAGATGTACCTACCTACTTACATGTGCGGTCCGCTCCGGATCTGTACATCATTATCACTCCCATTTACTAAAAGTTGTGAAGTCATTGAGTGTAGCCTGTTCGATTTATATTTTTACTCAAAAATAATTTTAAAAAAATGCATACCCAAACGAAACACCAGCAGCCTTTCTCTCTGTAAGAAAAGAAAACACATTTTTTGAAGAATTATGGAGGACTGTACGACTGTACTTAACAGAGAGTGGGAAAAACAAGCATCCCTCATTTAATACCTATGCTGCCTAGCCTAGGTAGGTACATCATCATTTATCTGTAGAACTTTTCCATTTCAAGTTTGGCTTTTTTTTAGCTTGAGGATAAGCGCGCATCCTGGTCTAAAAGTTTTTGCAGCTTGTGAGAGACGTACACAATAATAATGTAAGAAAGAAACGACAAACGAGATATCTTGGCTACTTTACGTATTTTTGTGGTAGTGGTAATAGTGGTCTGGTTCTGGTGAGTAGGAACCTACGTTGAGTCGTGGATACAATCAAGTGGACGTATTTCATGTCCAAGTCTCGAGTTCTCGAGACGTTATTTAAGCTTAGCATTTTTACTTTTAGGTCGTCGTGGTTCACCATATAGCATATAGTAGATAATATGATGATGATGGCATATGCCCATCATGGTTTCCTATGGAATAATGATCCATGCCTCTGTCTCTGTCTTTTATTAGGAGTCTTATAGACTCCTTAGAAGTTGAGTTTTGGTTGTGGCGATTTGAACGCGATGCGATGGGATGCGATAGGAGGCCGAGTGAGTGAAAAGTTGAATGTTGATCGCGTCTCCGCGTCCGTAGTTACTCCTAATAATAATACGTGTTCTTCTCACAGTCCACTTTAGTTTCCTTTCTGACTTCATCCTAGTCAGGTTTAACTTGATGCACTCGCTTTTTTAGTTTTGAGAGAGTTGAGTTGAGAGCAGCAGCATTTTTTTCCCCCGCGCCTCGCCCGTCAACTTATTATACCGAGTCAGAGACAATGCACACATGGCATAGCAGCTTGAGCTTGTTGTTGGCTGGCAGGAAAAAGGAAGGTTGATGTGGATTTGAATTGAAGAGAGATAGTAAGGTTGGGTATAGTGGTGGTGCTCTTTTTAGGAGGTAGGTAGGTACTCTCTTAGGTAGATAGGTAGGTAGGTTGCTTGATTCTTCTTTTTATTTTCCTTCAACTTCTTTCCTCAAGAGTCGACTTATTCGACTATTCGACTTGGACTTGGACTGCGACTTGGTTTTGGTTTTGGACGTGGACATACACGAACAACTCGGTCTGGATGTTAATAATGTTGATAGCTCAGAGTCATTTGAGTGCTCACAGTATTCAGCTCTTGAGATGGAGAATTGAGAATTGCCAGCCAGAGCCAGTGCAGTGTGTGTGTGTGGATATGTTGTTATGTTCTGTGGTTGGCGTTGGCATTACAGATATATGGCATTGGGAGTTGTTTCCAAGAAGAGTTTTACTTAAGAGTATCCTCCGCGTATTCATTTTCAAAAACTACAGAGTACAGAGTATAGACTCGTAAATGCTTAAGTTACATTCCTTGACGGTAGGTTAGCCTGTATGAGACGACATGAAAAACTCTTAGAGAGGCAAAGCTAAACCAACCAAAGGCATAGAGCGAGAGAGAGCATACTATCAAAAGTCCTTTATACCTTTTTCTTTGGTGAATTTTATCGTCTTGGTCTTTTAGTTAGACTCGTACATCGTACAGCAGTTGTTCAAGTTGGAGTTAGAGTACAAAACAAGTACAAGTCTAATCGTTTCGAGTTGGACTGACTCTGGCCTGGCTCTGGGAAGGAAGGAGTGAGTACCTACCTATCCACAATCCACCATCCACCTCATTCCATCATACCTTACATTAGATTCACATGAGTGTAGAAACTAACAATATAAGTACCTAAGTAGGTAGGTAGGTACGGTGGTAGGTACGTACTACGTGCAGCATCTATAATATATAATAATATTATTATCCTTTACTTCTTCTTCTTCTTCGTCTTCTTCTTAAGTATTTGAGTGTGAACGTACAGAGGAGAGGGAGGATAAAACTCCTATATTGCCTTCATATCTCGTCTTCGTCTTGGTCTTCGTAAGCTCCGTACACTCCTATTGTAGAGTACATACCACCACTTCAATTTACCTTTTTACCTGGCCTTTTTTTACGACGACACATGCATGCACTCAGCGTCAGTCATATGTAACTAGTGGGTAGAGAGAGAGAGGGTTCGTAAACTTTCCATAGGATAGATATACACACTGACTGAGCCACAATGTGAAGACTTCTTAAAGGTAGGGGTAGGTTCCCTAATAGCTACTACGGTGGGTACATATGTTTGACTTTGACTTGGCTTGAGTTTGAGTAGCGTTTGCTTTAAAACTTATTGCAAGTCTCCTCTTTTCTTTCCTTCCTTCAGTCTGTCTGTCTGTCTTTCTTTCTCTCGTATTTCTAAGAAGTTAAACTGTGATGAGTATATAGGCATATCCGATCCGATGCCGTATGTGTGTGTGTGTATATATACATGTAGGACGTGGAACATTACCTCTTCATTTCTCATGCATCATCATTTAATACACAGCTCTTATTGTGTACATTTTTCAACTGGATTTCGATTTCAAGTTCTGTCGCCTCTCTCTCTCCTCTGTTATAAGATGTAGCAGATTTATATTGCGATTTCAAACCCAACAATTCCACCAACCAACCAACCAACCAAAGCTTATACACATTAAAACTCATATGTGTGTGGACGCTCTTCGTCTTCCCTATGTTGTATGTTGTAGCTGTTGCTCTTTCTTTCTTTCTTGCTTGCCTGCCTGCTTACTTGCTGTGTATGCGATTATCTCTTAAGTTTTTTTTGAGTCTTTGCAAGCGGAGAGAGAGAGAGAGATACGAATTACGAATACGAATTACGAACACGATGAGGACAGGGAGTTTTTTCGTACGTTTTCCTATAGAGATATTCCTATTCTTTTTTACAGGGAATTTTTGAGGAAAAGAGCGCTTCTATATAGATAATCTATCAGCCTATCATGTCTAGGGAGATGCCCATTACGTATTAAAATTAAAGTTGCATGGTTATAGCTTTGAGCGTATAGCAGTGGATGTTAGTTATAGTATCTTGTTTAAGTAAGTTGAAGTCATAACCATATCAAAAGATTACATAAATTTGCATATAATGTACATACGAACCCATGTGCATTATGCAACATGAAAAAGCACATTGAATTCATCTAACTAGCTGACAGTGAGTTTGACTGTATGGTGGATTTGGATGAGGTTCCGTGATAAAATAATGTGCATTATGAACACTGTAGAGAGAATGCAAAATGCAACAAGGCAAAAGTCTTTATAGAGACTCTATACATATAGACTTTTTTTACCTATAGGTGCCTATCTATACTATTGCATCTTTGGACATCACATGGCATACAGATATGTCTTGACTTGGGAGTCAAAATCGACTCATAATGTAAGCTTATGACTTGGGATTTTAGCCTCCGTATAGTACCTATAATATGATGTGCGTTTTTATCTATTCTGTGTGTGTATGTGTGTGTGTGTGTGTGTGTCATTTTAACATCTAAAAATTCTTTCTAAATTCACCCTGTAAAGATTCGTAGGTACGTCGATGTAGGTAGGTAAATTACATTGATGGGTATTACATATGGTGGGACAGGCGTTTTAAATTGCATATTATACATGTACCTACCTACCTATAGCCGCTCATGTTTAAAAATGGAAAAATAATATTGTGAGGATCTTGCCTATGCATGTAATAAGGCTCATGAATTCCCTTTTATCATGCCATAGCATCGGAATCGGAATCGGAAAAATGAGTCTCTCTCTCTCTCACATAAAAATATAAGCTGGGGCTTGTAAGAAAAACACATGCTTTGAAGACTTTACGAAGTGAGCTGGAGATCGACTCTCCACTCTCCACCATGCCATGCCATGCCAAGCATGCAGTCAGCACGAAGTACACGATGGAAATGCTTCAAAATCCTGAACAATACCCATCTTATTTACTACCAAGACGAGAAGTTCAGGGCAGCGTGAAATCACAAGACAGAGAGAAATCTAAATCCTATATATCGACATCTGTAGATATATCGCTGTAGAAGAATATAGGAAGGAGGTGGAGGAGGGAATTTGTTTTAATCGTGCAAAAGTTTTGTCATATTATGTGTCTATACGGTGACGGTCTATGCCCCATGTGCATAATCTATCTGCATTTCCCTCATCTAACGAGCTCGTCTAAGTAATCTCTATAATAATTTGATTACAAAAATGCAATAGAGCCTTGCTATAGGTGTATTCCAACTACAACATATTTAAAGACACAACAAGTTAAATGCAATGCAAATCCTACGAAGCACACACACACACAAAACAGGATAAAATGCAAGTTAGGATTTCGTGTCCTAGTCGTATATGTAATATAAAAGGTTTCTTTGAGTAACTTGTAAACTAAATGACTAATACTATTACACTATTACTACACTATCCTGTATAGTGCATTTGGTGATTTACGTGGACATGTAAAGAAAAAAGAAGAAGTAACAAGAAAAAGACCAAGTCCCATTTTTTTCTTCATTGAAAGCATATAATATGAGAATCCGACCGAGGGTAGTATTTAAGTTGTATAATACCTATAGCCACTCCAAGGTACCTGCTATACAAATAGAAATCATATTACCTTTTCCGTTTTCATCAAACGTGGAAGCTACTATGTATAGCTTCTATCTAGGAAAGTGCAAGAAGACGAAGACGAGAAAAAAAAGCCCGCGTGTGTCTTTCAATGAGGTTTCTCCTCTCTAGTTTTATCAGTATCAACCACCGGAGCCGGAGCCGGAGCCGGAGTGGTGATGGTCCACATAAACAGGCAAGAACCTACATATAGAATAAAGATATACCTATACAGATACTCCCAGTGAAACCCCGGACACTCCACGGCGGAGACGGAGACGGAACCCACGGTGAGGAGATAGAGAGATGCGTTTGTATTTTCTACATATGTGTTTAAATATGCAAAGCATGTACAGACACAAGCACAGTAAGGACCGGACGGCTCCTCATGGAATTTTATACTTGGATGCACTATTATGGCACACAGTATTTTATGCAAGTTTGACATTGAATTCAAAACCACCCTCGTCTCACTTCTGTTCTGCTGTAGTGTGGACGTAGATAGACTGTACTTACCGAGCGGAGAGAGGTTCACAAAGTACAATGGGGATTGAATGCAGGCGGATGCGTTTCCTTGTAATATAGACCTGAATGCATCCATTTCGATTACATCCCATATGGGATATGGGACGGTGGACGGTATATGATATGTATAGGATGTAGAAAATAAATAGGATGCTCCCATATAACCTATGCTGTCTGTCTGCGAAAAAAAATTAATCTTTGTCCCCCATCACCATCACATAGTACGAAGTTAATACCGATACCGATACCGATACCAATAATACCGATGTCATTACCAAATGACAAACCTCCCCTTAAATGTACACACTCGAGACTTTTGCCAATACTTACCATATACCACATATTATTCTTTGCCGGTGGCTGGTAGCTGGGGGCTGGTGACTGGAGACTGGAAAGAGACTTTAATATTATGCAGTACATATTATGCATTTCCTTTGATTGTTTTCCTCAGTCAGACGCGGCCTGTATTAGGATTTTATAGGTTGAAGGGCAAAAAAAAAGTGAGGGAAAAGATTATATTATGATCCTATATGCTATGCTATACTACGCTGATAGGTTAAAGTTTGCAAAATAATAATGATGAAACTTGTACTATTTTTTTTTCTCCTACGCTTGTTTTTCTTTCTACGTGCATTTCTCATTTTCATTTCCATTAGTTGAAGAAAATTATTTGGATTTTTATGTTATGGAAGTACCTACCTACTACCTACCTACTTAAGAAAATCCCCTATATACTATACCGCACGCAAGAAGGCTAAAGAACTTATGAGACTATATAAACAAGACACATGCAAGATACACTGCCTGCTATGTACGCATATATAGGCACTTTGCAGTTTGAAATTTGAAGTTGAAGGAGACGACATAAAGAGAGCAGAGACAGTGGCACAGAGAAAAGAGGGAGCAATTATCATAATATAATCCCAAGATATTTATCATTCCATGTTTTTTTTCTTGTTTCATTTGAAAGCTTTCCCGTTCCCGTGCCTTGTCAGTCAGTTGGTCCTCAGTTTTCAGTTTTTCCACTCGACAGTCAGTTTACTTACGCAGCAGAGGAGACGTTGAACAGATGTGGATGTCACTCTCAAGGCAGGGCATGGTATGGCATGGCAAAGGACATGGTACATTTTTGTAGGCGCACACATAAGTAGGTAGGTACATATACATATGTACCTTCCTCCCGAGCAACATGATTGAAATTTCATAATGCACGAGAAATCAAAAGAATTTCCCAAGGAATGCATGCATGAATCATTTTACATACAATTTGAGGAATTCAACCATGTGTTGAGGCTCCTATCCACTCCATTCACAGGCTTTAACCGAAAGTTAAATGTTACATCAATGTAGGTAGGTACCTTACATACTGTGTAAGCTATAAGTAGGTTAGTTTCGTTTGCAATTCGATTGCAATCTTCGGTGTCTCCATAATGTACCTACCTACGTATGTAACGCTCCCTTCAACTTGTTTCAGTCCTCACTAGTCAGCCAGTACCGGCACCGGCCCGGAATTGGCATACATTACATTTTGCATTTGAAAGTCACTGGGAAAAGTTCACTTCAAAGTTGTGTCATCATCATCATCATGAGCATGAGGCTATGTGTCTGTGTGGCTCTCCCTATCCTTGAAATCGTTTAAAATCTTTACCTACCAGGCATTTGGAGCAGTCGACTTTTGAGATGAGACACGCTGCTGCACGGCTCCTTGTTTTGATCTTGATCTATACTTACAAACTAGGTGTTGGTCTTTCATTCTTCCTTCCTATCATGTTATATTGCTACCTCAAAAATGAGTCTGAGAAAGTTTGAGTGTGAAATAGTGGAGCCGAAGCCGAATAACGGGGATCCCTATACTCTATACATTAGACATGTGCATATAGATACATACGCATAGACGGTAAGTGTGGATATAGAGTATAGAGTTTGGAGTAAACTACACATTATCGTCTTCGTCACCCCTGCCCTACCTTTCTAAAAACTCACCAGAATTGTGCCCATTGACTGGTCTCGTCTGGCTTCACTTCACTCATAGAATATTATCTCCAGCAAGACCGTCCGTCCGTCTCCTCGCCGCACATTTCAAAGTTTGTTGTTTCTTCTTCACAGTCCGCCGTCCGGATCCGAATCCGGACTTTCCTATTTTGCCTTTTTACATATTCTTATATGTATGTCCGATTTGTACATATATTTGGGCATTTTCTTCACCTTTCCCGTTTCTTATAAAACTATGCACACTTATGTGAGTACAGCCACATCCGTGTCTGTAGCCTATGTATCTACTACTACTACAGAATCTGTTAAGGATGGGTACCTACTTATGGTTACTACTGACTGGTAACATGTATTTTTTGTGCGGGTCTGTTCCTGATCTACATTAATGAGAATGATCCAAGTTACATAATAGTAACAACAAAAATAACAACAACAACAACAACTTTGATGTGTATGACTTACCCATTAAAATTAGATCCTGTACGGAAATGTATTCTACCGGTACCAGTATACCTACCTATAGGTGCCTATACTATGTATATTGACTTTATGTTAAAAACAGTCTTGCTCAGGGGCGTATCTGAGATGAAATTTCGGGTGGTGCTGATAATGCTAATTTTAAGTAGTTTTAAAAAATATCTTCCTGAAATGCTATTATATCTAGTGTAAATTCAAAAATTTCGGGTGGTGCTTCAGCACCCAAGCACCATAGCCAGATACGCCCCTGGTCTTGCTACATAATGCATAGACTCCACACATTACGATTAGCAGTTAGGTACAAAAGCATGACATTTCCATTAAAACAGTAGGGGTTTTTAGTGATGTGATATTTAGTCAGAGCCGGAGCCTCCTGATGATATGTCTATAGTGCGTACAAGTACAAGGTATACATGTACATAAGCCATAAATGAAGGAAACCAAGCAATGGTAAATATATGAGTATGTACCTCTACGTAAAGTGGAATTATTGTCTTGAGTCTATTCACTTTTGAGCTCTCAGCTTTGGTCTCAAACTTGGGCTACTTGAGCCTCCAGCTGTACATCTACATAAAATAAATGAGGACGATGTTCGGGAATTTCGGCGGGAGTATCCCAAGAAGATAAAGTGTGTACTACGCTTAGTATATAGCATAGTCAGTTATAGTGAATGGTGGTAGTAGTCAGTCTGGTACTGCGGTACTGGTGCTGGTACTGGTGTGGTAGTAGTTGTAGTAAAGATTCCTCCTTGGTACAATTCTATTACATATTATTATGTCGTGTATATGAAGAATGAAATACTTGTTGAAAAGTAATATCAATTTATATATCTCCTTTCAGTCAGATGTTCAGTCAGAAGAAGAGGAGTAAGTACGAAAAACGAAAAGGAACAAAACCAACTCCTCTCTCTCTCGAACGAAACATCTATCTATCTATCTCCTATCTACCTACCTACCTACCTATACCTACTGAAACATCTTTATCCAGATCCAGATCCAGCTCCAGCTCCGCAGCCAGACATGACCTTTCTTCAACCCTGTTGCTTTTCGCCTTCCCTATCCTTCCTTTATTTAGTTGGTAAGGTACATCCCTACTGAGTCAAATCAAGTCTCCACATACTATGTACATACTCCACGGCTAAATTCCCTATGCCAATGTTGAATTTCGAATTCCAATTCGAATTCTAGTGCAGTTGTTCCATAGACCAGGGCCAGGGCCGCCAGGATGAGGATGAAGATATGATGGCACGTTGCATGTATGGGATTGATGCATCCGCGTGTACTTGCAGTTTCTATACACAGATCATTCAAGTCTACCTACTTACCTATGTATGCATTTCCACACATATATAGGTATGCACTTAGGTACCTACATAAAGTTTAAAGCCCCTCAAACTCCAGCTTTCAAACTGAATCTGAGAGAGAAAAGAAATAAGCGGGGAGACGGCGACTCTATGAGATTCTCTCTCTATATATATAGTGGAGCATCATTCGGCTTCGGCATCGGCATTCGTGCGTGCTTACATACACATAGTCTATGAAAAGAAGAGAAAACTTTTTAAGAATTGCATTTCCTCTTCACCCAGTGATACATTTTATCATGATATCGGGAGTCGAGTGCGGAAGAGTTTCCCGATGAATTCCTCCAAGACGAATTTGAATTCCTTATAGTCGGATTTCTGGATTTTAGAATACAGATACTTCCTACTTTACAAAATGTTCAAAACATTTCCATTCAAAGAGTACGTATACGTAATCTAATACTCATCGCGGGAAATATTGTTGGCAATAAATGAAATAATAATGACATTAAGGAAGACAGAAATACAAATATACATGCTCTAAACTCTAATATATATGTAAAAACATCAACATGTAATAAAATGCTGACAGGGCATATATATGAGATGAGTAGTACATAGTAAATGACGTATAGAATTTGACAGCGTGGTGATGGCGCGCAATGTCTGCTTTCCTTGCAACTACAATAATTATTTATTAAGGTATGTAGCTACCTAACTACCTACATTGTGCAAAACCGTAAAAATTTGGAGGAGTTAAGTACCTACCACATCTATACATGAGATCACATCTCGATCTCGGTGGGTCGGTAGTTGGTCGGTCGGTCGGTCGGTCGGCTGGTTGTTGTTATCGTTGTCGTTATCATCGTGTTGTGGTAGGTATAGGACTTCCGTTCCACCAATCTCGACGATATAGTATACTCTTCAAACTTTATAGAAACAATAAGCATTATAATAAGGGAAAAGGCCTGTGTTTTCATATACATATGGATACAAGTAGGTATGTATCGAGACTGTCTCTAATGATCAATTCAGTATACTCACTAGTCAGTACAGTCCAGTTAGTTGTAGCTATATAATAATCATTTTAGTTAGAACTATGTTGTATGTAGTGTGTAGTAGTCCCTTTTTGCATTAAATGTATGTGAGTGGAATGTGAAATTATGTAGAAGTGGAATGGAGCCGGAGTGGAGACGAGGTTACTACTACTACTGCACAATCGCAATCTATCGAGATATTATAACCTACATATTTTCATACATTTTTATAATATGATGATGATTTTAAGGGGTATAATATTTATTGGTGGAGCAAGTCTTAACAAGAAAGACTGATTGCTAGTTATCGTCATCGTCACATTCAGAGAGACTGACTATAAGGCGATTCTCAACTCCAACTCTCACTAGTCAGTCTGTCTATACTCTATATCAGTCATGTCAGAGTATATAATAGTGTGAAGGGGCATTATTAAAGCTGCAGAATGTAGAATTGGAGTGTAGGATATGTACATATAATGTTGTAGTTTGCATGGCTCTGCTCTCTGTGTTGTGTTTCTTGCCACGTTATATATAATTATGCACGCATGTAAACAAAAAACACATGGATCTTGTTTTGATTTTGTGATGGAAAGAGCGCGATCAAGAAGAAACAGAAAACTATATAGGAGAGCTTGTTGTTGGCTTGGTTCATTGTGGGACTATGGGATAGCATACTACAACCTTCTAGGTACATAATATAGCACAATTGAATAGATTAGGTGACTCTCTATGTAAACCCTAGAAAAATAGTAGCAGCATTGTATAGTATATAGTAGTCAGAATAGTGGAGTGAGTGAGAATGTTGAATCATTATCTGTTTTCCATTACCGCTTTTTTTACATTATATTTTATACTTTTCACACAAGTCACAAGCACACACACATACACACAATATTATTATACTGTCATATCAGCTGAGTCCTCACAGTGCATTCCATATTCCTACATACATAAGTACATAGTAGACTTGTGGTTTTATTTATTAAGCTATCAAGTGTCATCAAAAGTGGCATTTGATTTCGTATTTTGTGTGTTGTTGTGTGTAAAGTGGAAAGACTGTTTTTCAATCGTTATTTCTTTTATTCACCATAGTCTCCTCACATTCAATCAACTTGACGTACTATAAATTATTCACGTTTGTCTTTATGCTATATATATATATATGATATGATGTGGTAATAAAATAAAATAATAATTATGATTGTACACGTTATTATGCAGTTTCGCAGTAGATTTTATCTTGAAATCATTATTATATGTATGGACGTTTCTTAAATGCGAGCTCCTCACGTCAATGTCAACTTGCATGCCAACAAGCAAGCATATATGGGAGAGAAGTTTGTTGCTCGAGACTATTATTATTATTACCGGCAACGGTGCCGATACCGGTACCGGTACCGGTCTCGAGTCTCGAGTCTCGACCCAACAACTTAGCACGGACTGTACTGTGTAAGAGAGTGAATGCACGTACGGAATTGTCATTGTTTTATGAGATGCATATGCAGGGTATTTTTTTTTAGTTCTATACATGTTATATATTCGGTCTCAGCCTAGGATGATATACTTGAATGAATTATTAGGTATTAATTTGGTGGTTGCGCTCGGAGACTTTTACTATATACACATAGCTATGTTCATCTCATCTCCTCGTTCTCGTTATTATTACATCTAGCTATAATTAGATACACAATAGGAATAGGAATAGGAATAGGATAGATGAGAGAATGGGAGTGAGAGAAGTGCGGGAAGGAAAAAGAACAAATTAAAAGCGAGTCATTTGTCATGTTCTGTGTATAATGTAATCTTCATAATTCTTTCGTTTTTCTTGGAGGCTGACGTTAATGTTCTGTGGCTCTTCCGTAGTAGTAGTAGTGTAGTAGTAGTAGTTGTGCCGGAGATATACATAATATTATGTAATATTTGTTTATGAGAGATGGATATATCATACTACTGACATTGACTCTCGCACATCTAAAATGCTCCATATATGCAGTTAAAAGACAGACAAACCAAGTTCATTAAATTGTTGGGATGCACAAAACTTTATAATATTTTGAAAATTATTGCATTCACCATGAGATTTTTAAAATGCAGTAGGAACTATTAAGGGTATAAGGGAGCGAGTCGCCTCCAACTTCAACCGGATAATAAATTGTAAGCCTTAATAAAATAATAATTATCTTTTTATCCATACTTTTACAACTGTATGGATCTGCTAGTAAGACTAGATTTTGGATCAAGACAGTGCATGGGGATCTATGCGGGACCTCTGCGAATATTTATTTAAAGCAAAAACTATATACTTGCTGTTATCGCAACTCTCAGAAACTCTTTGTACTTTTGTGTGTGTGTGTGCAGAAATTTTCACGGACCGTGACAAAGTAAAGCAACTTTTAGAACAGTGCAGTGAGAGAACTGAGAGAGTGAGATGTCCCCCTGTTACATAATATGTTCCATGAGTACTATAGCCTCAAGGGATTTCTTTGCAATGGAAAATTTTGCAAATTTTAATTCAAGGCAACACAACACACGTTGCGTTCCTTCAACCAGCAACTCGACTAAAACTTAAACTGAACAAAATATAACATACCTATATAGGTATTAAAATTAATACTGCACTTACATTATTATAGAATAAGGATACAGATGAGGATCAAGACAGAGAAGAATTTTGTTTACTTTTGCATCAGTGGATGTGGATCCTGGCTGGACTGGACTGGTGTGTGGGTTTTATGTTTGTGAATTGTGAGAGAAAAATAAGAAGAAGAAAGGGTTTACTACTATATAGATGGATTTACTATATACTATATAGTGCCTACTATAATAATATTCCCGCTTTTATGACGAAAACAATTTTATTACACTTTTTTAGGTACTTAAAACTTACAGTTGATTTTGATTATAATACATACATAGAGCCTCCTACCTTTTTTAGTTGCTCCTTGTTTTGTTTCACGCTTATACTTTACATCGTATATAGGCATCGGCTCGCGAGAGTTTTACAGATTACAGAGTAGTACTCTGCTGAAAGAGTGAGAATCTCTCAAGCTATATACTCATATTCTACAACACATACTACTTACTTACAACAAGCCAAGCTTAAATAAAGCTGAACGTGAAAAATGGAATTTTTGCTAGACTGCACAAAATTGCAATATGTAGGTAGGTAGGTACTTTAGAGAGTAGACATGTATCACGAACGAAGTAGTAGGTACGAACCTACCTACTACCTACTATATTAATTATCTCTGACGGCATTATGTATATACAGACCTAGACAGCTTTTATAAATACGAATGAGAGCTTACAGTGTAATCTTAACTAACTTTGAAAAAATGCAATATATTATTACTATTATTCTATGCCAGCGACAGCAACATGACACGACGCTACGCTATTATAGAGAAATATGTAATTATCAGCATCCAACTCTATAAAATAAGTTTCCTTTACTTATTTACACAACTCTATTATAGGTTTTTAGCACAACTTGTACTAAAGTCATATGGCATAGGACTGCGTTTCTGCGATGGCGATGGCGATGACGATGATGGCAAAATATACAGTCTATCTATCTAGTACACAGTCAGCAGTAGTTGCAGTAGTAGTTCCCTTCTGGAAAAATAAAAATTACGAGAAAAATAATTATAGTCCAAGTTTTGCCATCTTTGGTGATATTCGAATATTAGAAGCTGGATCCATCGTTGAGGAGATGATTTTTCTCGGGGGAAGATCGCGATTGAGTTCTACTTTGCAGGATCTAACTTACTCCTAACATTTTTTGTTAACATGGTAGTACTTGCAAATGGCATTGGGATTGAAATATACGGTGATAGATACGATGTGGAAACCATGGGCCATGGAAGGAAGGAAAAATATTCAAGTTGAAGAATAACAAAAACTTATATAGCAAGACAAAAGATTCGAAAGAAAACATAGGAGAAAAAGCCTAAAGCAAGTTGGAACCTAAGTAGGAGAGTGCAAGAGTTGTATAATAATTAAGTAACTATGATGTATTATACTTACAAACCTTCATAGTTATACCTATAAATAAAGATCTTCTATAATAAAACAGAGAGCCAGCAGAACCTGACGAGTGACGAGTTCCTCGAGTATCGAGTGTTTCTCGAAAGGTTTAATAAGGGGAGCGAGAAGAGGCATTATATCATTCCTCCAGTATAATTAGTATTTAAAAAAAAAGACAACATAGGCGTGGGTTCTAAAATGCATAAAAGCTGAATAAAAAATTCTAATATGTAAACTGTCTATATAACCTTCATTGTGTACAAATGCAATACCTACCTACCTACTATATATATAATAATATAATAATATATGTAACAAAACAAAGAAGACACAAGACACTAACAAAATTCTTATTGAAAGCGCGTGTTGTTGTTCTTCATCCATGAGTATTACCAACATAGACCAAGACCAAATCCAGACACTGCACAACTAATAACATAAATAATTATTCAATTTCCTCCATCCAAAGTCAGATTGTGGAACAATGAGACAATTTTGAAGTCAGAATATTATAAACGTTTTAATTATCAGTCATCACAGTCATAATATTCTACGAATACTTTACATGGATTAGTAGAGGATGAGAAGTCTCTCTCGTCGTCATCAATATTTGTTTATGTATTCGTTTGTGTTTGGGGAAGTACTTGATTGAAACTCGGAGTCAAAGGCTTTTATAAAGTAAAAGAGCAGTACACTGACGACCAAACTACTACAACGCAGTGCTTTATTGTTTGCGTTTTGGTGCATCGGTTCGGTTGGTGCTTTAGTGTGGATTGTTCGTAGGACGTATAAAGAGAGGCGGAAGATAATCTGTTGTAATCTTTCTACACACACGTGATTTGGTAGTATGTAATAGCAATTAGTGGAAAGCAAATAGTACAAAAGGTGGTAAATGTCAGACATTGAGACCCAGCCATAGAAGAAGTAAGGAGTAAGGACATTTTATATACACAACAAAGTTATTGTTTAAATTACTAAAAGTGTATACTTTTCATATTTTTTGCGTTTAAGATAAGTAGTTCCGTTATATTTTATATGGTAATATAGATGAGAGAGGAGGTTGAATGTAAATACAGTAAGTTGTGCTTTTGCTAAAATTTCATTTAACTTAATATCCTACCTAATAGAATAACATCACATCGTTGTTGTACTTCCCCGAATCCCGGGTCAGCTTTGGAAGATTTCGTAAGAGAGAAGTGAAAAATATTCGAAATATTTAATTCTGCTGACAGAGAAAAGAACTCTTGGTTTTATTGGAGGATCGTACACTCGGAAAATACATACTACATGATATTTTGTTGTAGTGCAATACATACTGTCCGCCCGCGTTGGGAGTGAACTTGAGACTGTAGCCAATCTGGATTCAGGATGTGAAGTCAGCCCTTGTTGGCTGTCCAATTTGCGGGTTGCCTTGAACGACTGGGCTCTTTTAGTCTCCGAATTTTTCTGGTTCGTCAAAAATAATGGCATCGCGAGGTGGACCCATGGTTGAGGGTACGGACGGTACTGACTTTATGCACCGTCAAAGGGTAGCTACACAGTATCAACTAAGGTAAATAAACATTTAATATTTCATTGCTGGTCATAAATTAAATAATTATGAATTAATTGTGTTGTGCGAGTTGTTTGGAAATGAGGCTCAACCATGCATGGGTACGTATACTTTCCTATGTGTTGTGTACGTTTACGGGCTGTGTACGCCATACGTTGTCCTTACATTAATAAAAAAAAACACTTTTATTGGAAGTGTTGTGTTATTATTTTAATGTTTATTGTAATTTATTGTGATGAACTAATGTTTAGTAATGGTGGTACAAACGTATAGTTGAGTGTGTTAATCGTTAATGCACTGAATTTAAAAAAGGATAGCTTTTTATTTTTGTTCATGTTTTCATTGCAGCGCTGTGAACAAATCGAGACTGAAAACATGTATATTTTGTCATCTACTTCTGTTCGTGGTCATGTTGGTGAAAATGTCCCCGGTGATACTCGATCGACTCGACGTATTTATTATTGAAATAGAAGAATTAGAAATACCTAAGGTGAGTTTTTAATCAGAATTACTCCGAATTATATTATGCAATTCTAACCAGTAAGACTGAGGCAGTCACCAGCAGGCTGCGCTGGGCTGGTTAATAGTTTTATTGTGTTTAATGAACTTTGGACTTTTGGAGATTTTATTAACAGTTTGATTACCGCCTTTTTTTTCGACGCCATTAAATTGACGCGTTGGGAATTTGGAGTTATGTTGAGACATTTCAGCTCACCTGATCGATTTCTCATACTTTCTTTCTGGTTACACTCCGGTTCACACTGTGCGCGCAGGTTTTATGATTACCGTATGTTTTTAATGGAATTTCAAATTTTTGTTTGATGATCAGCTGAATTTTTCACACGCATATCAGGAGCGTCTAATATTATTTAGCCACAACATGAGATTAAAATAGTCTTGTGTTGACATATTCTAGATAGTCCCTAAAAGCTTACGCAGCGTTCTGCAATTGCCGTATTTTCATTCTTTGACCTCCTAATGATCGAGAAGTTACTACCAAACTGTAGTTACAGTGCTAACCCGATTAAATATTATGTAATTTTAATTTTGATGTTATTTAATTTAAATTTCAGCCGTTAGTGTGGGAGTATTGGTGGCTGGTTAGTGTGCCGGTGGCATTCGTTGGTCTCTCATCCATCCGGAAGAATAACGTACAGTCTGTTCAGATATACCTAGCAGCGACAATTGCAAATGGGATTGTTCCTGTTCTGTACGCATTGTCGTACTACTTTGCTGATGTCTGGAAATATTTGAATACTCGGTCGACAAAAAATCTTCACACTTGGCAGGTATTGATGGTTAATTCATCTTACGTAATTTAAGAATAAAAGTATTTCAAAATCGTAAAAGATATTAAAATAAGAAAATAAGAAAGCTTATTGTACTCTCTTTTTTTTGCAGGGGTATCCGTACGGTCTTCTATGGTATGCATTTCTTGTTGTAGCACTGCAAGTTCATGGATTCTCTCTGTATTTTGCATCGAATTTAATGTCCGCTTGGAGATTAAAACCTAGCACCGCGTCAAAAAAATCCAACTAGACAAATCATTTCCCCGACATTCTGAATTATAGTTTTGCCTTGCTAATAATTATTGCTCCAAATTATCGCCGCTAATTATTGTCACAGTATCTACTTGATACTTAATTGACAATCTAGTGCCAATCTATCTTGGCCTCCTAACTGTCGTCCTATACTAATTCTGTTTAAAATGTGACTGCCTATTTTGGCCTTACCTTTTCATGTCTTTACCTGGTAGGTGCTTTCAGTTAATTATCAAGCATCTAAAAAGTGCATTTCCTCAACCAGTTGGTTATAATTTTTATTGTATTAAGTAGGTATTTGTATTGGCGAATTTGTATATGTTCAAATTCTTCATTCGTTGCACATAAAAATTTTAAAATTAATTCTCAATATTAATAAATGTTAAAAAGTATTTTAAAGAATCTCCATTTATTTGAAAACTACTACACTTATTAGCGATCGGTATATATACACGGCCAGTGAAAAGTATCTCCTGTCACCAAGGACTAAACAATTTGAATGCGCAGTATGCAGAATAAAAGCAGGATGCTGTTACGAAATTACTAGTTGTAATATCAGTGTTTAGTGTTTTAAAATACTCAAATTGACAGTTAGATTACATGTATGTATAGGCTATAGTCTATTGCAAGGTTTGGATTCATACTACATAATTGTGTTAATGTTTTTGTACAAAATCAAGCTGTTAAATTTCATTTGATATTACGGAACTATAAGAATGGATATGTTTATCAACGTTATTGACGACATGTAAGGATTCAGAAGGAAATTAACTAAATGAATAATTATTTTACTAATTACTAATTAATTACAGTAAGTCCACGACACTCACAGTCAGTATCCTGAAGTTGATCCTGAATTTATGCATGCAAATGCAGACGGTATTAATGATGTACCTACTTACACTTTCTTGATTATATAAGTATAGTAATCAAGAGTATTTGAGCACATTAATTTAGCAAATAATTTAACTGTTGGATGTACAACAACTTTAAAGTGTGCAAGCTATGGAATGTTTTATTTGTTGGATCATTTATTCGTTTGTTCAAGTGTGAAAAAATTGAAATAAATGTTGGCCGAGTCTACAACAATGGACTGAAAGGATAATAATATTATTTTGCAATTCCGGTGTTATCATTAACATCATGGTCCATAATATGATTTTATCCAATTATTTTGATTTATAAATGACATTATTTTTTGTTCTCAATAACATCTAACTTTATTACAATACATCGCAAGGATTCTCTAGTAAATAGGCTCTTAAAGGCAACTATACATTGAAAGGCTTTTTTTTGCTTTATGCTGTAGTGACGTTGTAAGTGTCGTCACAAAACAAGGAATTTCTATGTTGATCTTGAGATTTCACAACTCTACAATATCAAGAATTCACAAAATGATTTACAACAATAATTATTTCATGCCGGACAAAGCAATAAGATTTAAAAGTTCTATTATCTATTCCTTCCTCAAAAGCCTTCATTTATTCATTTCATTGCTATAGCATGTACGAGAGGCATTTACTTTTACAAAAGACTGAATTCAGTTCCAATCCGTTTACCGGACAATTACCTTATAGAATACAACTTACTTAAACTGTATATGGGACTTAGCCATTGTATTATTGAGATCCATACTGCTTGAGCCATTTTTCATAACGCTTGACATCCGTGTCCGACACGCTCCGTTTACATCGTGTAATGGCATCATCAAAGTCTTCTGTGTAATGGGCAAATCAATATCCTCTTTTTTCATGGCTTTGATTTCATCTGGTGTTCGACCGCTTATCTTCCGACGCATGGACATCATGGCAGCATCTCGGCAAACACTTGTAATATCCGCACCAGAATATCCACATACTTTTTTTGTAATATCCTTTAATTTTATATCCGTATCCAGTGCTACTTCTTTAAGGTTAAGTTCTAGTAAGGATTCTCTTGCTTCAGCTACGTAAGGGAAACAAAGTAATACGTAATACGTATGGAAAACGATTATGAAAATGAAAATTAAGTGCCCATACAATCTTCATTGTATTATTTTTGAAATATTTTTTAATAAACTATGTGGGTACCAGTAGGTAGAGGAATATAGATTCTTTTTTCAAAGCGACGTCTAAATGCTTCGTCAATATCCCAAGGATGATTAGTAGCTGCAAGAACCATGACAGGTTTTTCTTCATGATTTGAGCCAAGACCATCCATTTGAATTAAAAGTTCAGCTTTAAATCGGCGAGAGGCTTCATGTTCGGAGTCTGTCCCCCTCATGGAGCACAACGAGTCGATCTCATCAATAAAGATTGTTGTAGGAGCGTAGAACCTAGCCATCTCAAATAAAAGTCGAACTAGTTTTTCGGACTCTCCACGATATTTTGACGTCAGAGTTGAGGAGGATACATTAAAGAACGTTGTTCCACATTCTGTTGCTACAGCTTTAGCCAACAATGTTTTCCCTGTTCCCGGAGGACCAAACATTAAAACCCCTTTCCAAGGACGTCGAATACCCTACAATGGACATTGTGTACAAAATTTACAAACATGAAATATTAACTTCTATGCAGTATATAGATATAGTCATCAAAGTCAAATATTATAAAGTAAGTAGTCACTCGAAAAAAGTCAGGCATAATCAGCGGGAGAACTATACTGCTTCTTGCAAGAGGGCTTTTGCTTCATGAAGCCCTGCAATCGCCTTCCACATGACAGAGGGATGCTTTATTAACATATCCCTCTCCAATATGTCAACTAAATGAGATTCCCATCCGACCCCATGAAATACCCGATCGTCCCTGTCATCCTCCCCTGAAAGCTGCAATTTAATAATATATTTTGCCGCCATTAATTACCTTTCATGTTTACCAAATACCAAATTAAATAGAAATTAAATCCAATATTAGTTTTACATCAACTTCTCCATCGGATCTGTTCCTGGGTGACTTCCCTTCGGTCACATTATTCCGTGTACTGCGGATAATATCCGAAGCTCTTCTATTTGGTGGAACCCACCAAGTAGCTCGTTGTCGTCCAGTCTTGGGTCCAGTGGCGTCTTTGATGGCTCCATCAGGGAGCCTTGGGATACGATCTATAGATTTGGCTTTCTTTTGATTACTAAGTCCTCTATTGTTGCTATCACCCCCACTACTGCCTGAACTAGGATTGCTTTGGGAATTTGACCTGCGAAAAAAATCGCAGGAACCATTAACATGAAAATTGGAAACAATAATGATATAAAATAAAATAAAATATAGCTACAAAAAAAATTAAATAAAACTGTTGATCTAAAAAAAACAATCAAATCATCTGTCCCCTCCAAACAAGTTGTTATTTCTTTGTTAACTGACCTGGATCGTGGAATTAAAGGGAGTGCGGGCTGTATTTGTGGGTCCCTCTTTCGCAACGAAGCCTTCCAATGATCCTCATCCCTTTTAGCTTGCGATCGATTCCAGTCTCCAGCCGTGTTCGGATTACTTGGTGTATACTCTGAGTCATCCGTACCCCGAGCGGTTCGGCTCGTAACGTTATTATTGGAGTGATTACTATTATTAATGTTGTTACTCAGTGTTCTAGGGCGAACTGGTCCAACTGGCTTATGGTGGGCATGTGTTGAACCCGGATGGTCCTTTGTATACTGGTCTTGGACACATTCATAGGATTTCCCATGAATGGATGAAAAAATGAATGGTTGAAAAAATGAAATTGTTGAAATGACTGATGAGGAGCTGGCGGTGGAGTTGGTGAGATGTAAACAATTTCTCGAATATAATAAATATTTTTATTGTAATTATTTATTCTAAAAATATATTTGGTTTATTAATTAATTTATCTATGGAATGGATCTGCTCTTGCTTACTGACCTATGACTATGACTATAGTAGACTAACGGTTGTTTGATTGTTTTTACTACTTGCGTCAACTACAGCTCGCTGTGCATCTACAGCCATTCGCCACCTACCTAAGAAATTCGTTTATCATATCCTAGCCAATCGACACAACGACTGTTGGTCGTCATGTCGCTGATTGGCTGGGACCGGCAAGTCGTTGAGTTTGATTGGCTAGGATATGACAAACGAATTGCTTAGGTAGATGGCGATGAGTGTAGTGAGTTGTAGTGGACAGATTCAGTAAGAATTATTAATAAAAAAACATAGTTTACATGAAACTAGCAATTAGCAACCCGATTGGTTGCAGTTAAAGTATTTAAAATGTATTCTTTACTTTTAGCTGTTACAATAAATAGAATTTTGCATTGATTGTGGTCAAATTTACTTGAGGCTTGCCTGTTTTAAGCTTTAATTAAAGGCCCGACTGGGTTACTCTTTTACCACATGCTTGCTTGGGGTAAGTTTTGACAAGATAATTGCCCGGGATAAGCTTTAATCTTAACTTTGCCCTTGTTGTTTTCCCCACAGGCGTGCTAGGATTAAGATTTGACCCGACATTTGTTCGTGTTACACTATGGTATCGGAATTACACGGGGTGAACTTTAGTTACAACCTTACCTGGGAAAGGTTCTGAAAAATGGCTTGCCCGAGTTATGTTTTTACCACAAGTTTGTTCTGAGTACTCTTTAATCTAAACCCAGGTTCAGTTTTGATCAAAGGCTTGTGAAGCTTTACCCACCGGTGTAGTCGGGGTAAGTTTTGACAACATACCCACTAGGGCTAAGTTTTGATCCGAGGCTTGCCCAGGATAAGGTATTACTACAGTTTTGGCTGTTTTCAGTTTTTCCCAGTCTTGCCGGAAATAATTCTTGAATTGATGGTTTGTATTCATCGCTATTTACATATATTCTTTGAAAATTAAAACTTGTAGTCGTAACATGCAGTGTGCTTAGTAATCTGTTAAACGGTTTACTGTAAAAAAAATTCAAAAGACTAATTTTTTTGCTGAGCTTAACGTTTTTTCTCTGTCCAAATGTTTTGCAACAGTTTTTAAAACCCCATATGCTCAAGCTAATCGGCAAATGGGAATAGATAATTTTTCAACCGACTCTGTACCAATTAGGGTGGCGTTTGGAAATTTGGACTTCATATGCTATGATTGGCAGTTAAAAATTGTAAATAAGCAATAAAAAGTGCAAAACACAGAAGCTTTAAAATATTGTTGAAAGAAGAATGATACCATATAGATTGCAATCAAATTAAAAGTTTAGGCGCTGAGCTCAAAATTTAAACGATAATTATTTGGCTAAGCTTGAATTTTTTCTCTCTCGAAAATTTGTGCATTTAAACTCGTCGATGTTAAAAAAAAATTAAAATGAGAAAAAATAATTTTTATCAAGCTCTGTACCAAGCAGGATTGCGTAAATTTTGAAAAACATTCTAGTGCTGTGATTGGTACAGAGTCAAAAAGTGTAAATTGTCAATAAAAAGTGCAAAACACAAAATTTCAAAAATAATGTTAAAAGAAGAAACACAAAACGTCAAGACGCTAGAGTGGTAGTATACCAAGAAAAGTGCAAATAGTTAAAAACTGAGGCGCACAACCCCGCACACAAGGAATAGTGGTTGATAACACTGGTAGACCAAACTGCAACTGCATTATGTACTTTTTAATTAGATTAGTTAGATAAGGGGCCGGACACAAACGGCGCCACCCAACTTTTACAATGTTTTGGACATACCCACCCACCTTGTCACCATCTTAAGGATTCTATCTTTAACATGGAGTATCATCCACTGATTTAAACAGTAGCAACAATAATATTTAAAATAATAAAAACAATATCAATAATAATTTTAATAATAAATTTGATTTTTGATTAGATTGTCTACAATATTTTTCCTTTAGAATCAAGTTATTTATTTAAATAATAATGATAATCTTTTAATTAACGCGTGCAGTGTTATGGGGGGTTGCGAGCTTATACAGTGTACTCCTCCTACAGTTGTATGAACTTACCCCTTATTGGGGTGTCATAAGATAGCCCTAGGTCAAGCGGAGGCTAACATGGTCTTGGAAAATTTAGTGTTTTGACACTTTTTTGAATTATTCCCGTTTTAACGTTTTAGCTCTGCCCGATTCACAGCCTGAAATTCGAATTTTTAAAAATTCCAGGGTCCTGATTGGTACAGAGTTAGATTATTAATTGCAAATACCTCTAACATGAACGCCATAAAAATTTGAGAAAAAAAGTGCAAGCCGATAAAATAAATTGGAACTTGGCCAGAAAATTATTAATCTAATTTTATAATTTTATTTAATGAAAGTTTCCTATTGTATAACTTAAAACTGCATCGTATCGATATCTGCATTACTGCACCTGCACTGAAGTCAAAACTAAGCTTCGTAATATTAGTTCCCTAACAGTAATAATTTCTTTTTTTAATCTCTTAATTAAAAGTCCGTATAATGATTGGTCTTGGAATGGCCCCTGTTAAAAGCCACTGCACGTTGTGTGCGCTTCAGTATTCAACTATTTGCAATTTTCATGGTACCATTTGACGCGTCTGCAAGCCAAGGTTTTCATAAAGTCTTTTACTTTCCAAGCCTGTGATCCAATAAAATTGTACATGCAGTAGCCGGAAGTAAAAGATTATATTGAACAAAATAGGGTGAATTTTACATAGCACAAAAGGCACACGATCAGATTTTACCCCAACCAACCCACTATGATAATCACTTAACCCAGTGAAAAAACTTATTAAAGCTTATACCGGTCAAGCCTCAAGTCGATTACACCACAATCACTGGACCATTTTACTAAATGTGAAATGTGACACCTAAAAGTGAAGAATAGATATTACCTAAAATTGATTGCAACCCATCGGGTTGCTAACCTGCTAGTTATTATTATTATGTAGATCAACTAGCAGCTCGGCAACCCGATTTACTAAGAATCAGGCCATTGGAACTGTCAATGGCGAGTTGTCACTATAGCTATGGCGATATTACGATTTACTTTAATCAGTTGTTAATTTTCAAGAAAAATAGGGCATAGTTAGATAAGTCTTGCCCAGGCCGGAAAAGTCTTGCGCAAACGGTACGCCTTGTCCAGAACTGGAAATCTTGCCCCAAACGGTAAGTCATGCCCTAAACGGGAAGTCATCCCCAGTTCATTTAAAATCTTTTTTTTTCATCTCGACCACATTCAACAACCAGTGGCCATCAACTGAACAAACTACGAAGAACATTATTAATAACCCGTTAAAATGAAGCAACCATAGACACGTTAGACAGCGACAGTGAGTAATCATGGCCTTAGCAGACCCATTTAAACCACTCACTGCCCATTTTGATCTTACCTTTTTACGCCTTTACCTGGTAGGTGCTTTTAGTTAATTATCAAAAATCTAAAAAGTGCATTTCGTCAACCAGTTGGTTATAATTTTGATTGTATTTAGTATTTGTATTGGCGAATTTGTATATTTTCAAATTCTTCATGCGTTGCACATAAAAATTTTCAAATTAATTGTCAATATTTAAAAATGTTAAAAAGTATTTGAAAGAATCTCTGTTGATTTGTAAATTACTACCCTTATTAGCGAACTGTATATTTACACGGCCAGTGAAACGTTTCTCCTGCCACAAGAACTTGACTTTTTGTGGTTGTGGGACATTTGCAACCAGGACATTTGCTACCCGTAAATTTGCTACCCGGGCAATTACTACCCGGACATTTGCTACCCAAAACAAAACCCAACCTAGTACATTTGCTACCCATAACCTAGTACATTTGCTACCCATAACCTAGTACATTTGCTACCCGCACCCAAACCTAGGACATTTTCTACCCATGGCTAAATTATAAATAAAATACATGGACAATATTTATGAGTGTATGCCGTGATAACATGGCATCGTTAAAATAGTTTATTAATGCTATTATTGTTAATGATAGAAGATGGTATAATTATAGATGGTCGTTCAAAAATGATATTTTAGAGTATATATTGTCTTTACAATTAATTTTTCTAATTAATATGCCGTGCATACTAAGACGATTAAGAGACAAGATTAAGAGACTGGTGTAAAAATTTTAGAACCAGACAACATAACAAGCCATTGTAAACACGCTACAATAATTACTACAAGATAACGGTAACAATAAAATCAGGGGCGGACTGGCCATAAGCAATTTCAGGAAATTCCAGATGGGCCCCAAATTCCTTATACATTACGTAAACGGGAGCCTTGGGCCCCTTGGCTCAGCGTGGGCCCCCTAATCGCCAAACCTTGTCATAAAAATTCCCGGGCCCTAAAACTAAAACCAGTTCGCCCCTGAATAAAATTATAACGTATTCTATAGATGTGACAATGTAACTTTTTTTCCACGTTGTCTGATGTCGTATCAAGGGATCTGGGAAGCAAAATCCCCATAATTTTTATTTTAGCCAATAACCGAATTTAAAAACTGTCAAAATTAACAAGCGTTTATATGAGGAACGCAGATCCTCCCATGTTTGGTTGTTAATTGCAGATACAAATAAAAATACCGAATATCTCTTCTGGAGTCTCTAGGCCAATGAATGACCTTCTCAAAACCTTCAAAATATTGCATGTAGGTTTTACCAAAAATTCGAACAATTTGTTTAAAATTTTGTCCCTATGTTCGTAATGAGGCACTTACAAAACCCTAATGCTCAAGAGTTGCGGTGGGGCAAAGAATGAGAAATGCGCAGTAATTAAGCAGTAATTCGTGCGACGGCGTTGAACTATATGCCATTTACATTTCCTGTCTTTGTATTGCACTTTTCAACGCTGTCAGTTATTGAGTCAGTGTGAGTAAAATCCCTCCACCAGGTTAGTAACAGCCTGTTTGTAACACTTAAAATCTGAGCTTCAAATTCGTCTTTACTTTAATTTCGCATGCCTAGAATTTTACGAATTCCTTAATTTAATGTAACTAAACAAATAGTTTGCTTAACTCTCCTAAATATTGTGAAAAGTGTAGTCACCACCAGACAAAAGGTGTGTAGAGTAACAATAAAAAAAATTGAAGGTTGAAGTTTCAAGTATTTATTCTCATTTCATTTAATATCAGCTGATTAAAATTTAGTGATTTAGTTCAAACAATAACATTTTTCAAATTTTTGTCAGAGTATCGTCGGGGGGAAGGGGGGCTAAGGTCAAGGGAAATGTCCCGGAAATGAAAATTAGGATTGTGGCAACCCTGACTCCACCTAGCAAGCGGGATTTAATAAATTAGATTGCATTTTGAAGAAGAAGGAATATAAATTTTGTAGTGAAAACTTTGAACTAAATCAAGGCAAGTAGAATAATAAGGTAAAGTCAATCGAATTGGGGGTCGGCCACAGACATAGAATAACTAGATGCCCTGCTGTAAGCTCTTCGCATGTATTTTTCATGCGGCTCCATGGCTGAATTTATAGGTAACACTGTAACACTTTATCATTGCACCAACAGCACAAACCATAGTTCACTACTGGAGAGATAGTAGTGTCATTTTTTTTGAAATTTTGAGCTAGACAAATTTTAAAATTTGTGAAAAAGAGCATTTTGAGCTTACGGAGAATATTAACTTCGCGCCAACTTTTTATTTATTCCTTTTACCAAGAATCGCTCAAGCTTGCGTTAACAATTTATACTGTTTCTGAACAACGGTGATTTGCACTCCAATATGTCCTATTTCGGCAGGTTGCATATTTTATTATTTTTTGCGAGGGGTTACTCAAACACAGCATACGCCCCGTGGCCCTGGCTGGCTCCGTTAAACATCTAAACCTGTTAGCCAAATCATACAAGATTGTTGTTAAGATCTGTTCTAACTCTCTAGGCTTGTCTGCACAGTATGCAGAATAAAAGCAGGATGCTGTTACGAGATTACTAGTAATATCAGTGTTTAATGTTTTAAAATACTCAAATTGACAGTTAGATTACATGTGTGTACAGGCTATAGTCTATTGCAAGGTTTGGATTCATACTACATAATTGTGTTAATGTTTTTGTACAAAATCAAGCTGTTAAATTTCATTTGATATTACGGAACTATAAGAATGGATATGTTTATCAACGTTATTGACGACATGTAAGGATTCAGAAGGAAATTAACTAAATGAATAATTATTTTACTAATTACTAATTAATTACAGTAAGTCCACGACACTCACAGTCAGTATCCTGAAGTTGATCCTGAATTTATGCATGCAAATGCAGACGGTATTAATGATGTACCTACTTACACTTTCTTGATTATATAAGTATAGTAATCAAGAGTATTTGAGCACATTAATTTAGCAAATAATTTAACTGTTGGATGTACAACAACTTTAAAGTGTGCAAGCTATGGAATGTTTTATTTGTTGGATCATTTATTCGTTTGTTCAAGTGTGAAAAAATTGAAATAAATGTTGGCCGAGTCTACAACAATGAACTGAAAGGGTAATAATGATTTTGCAATTCCGGTGTTATCATTAACATCATGGTCCATAATATGATTTTATTCATTTATTTTGATTTATAAATGGCATTTATTTTATTTTTGTTCTCAATAACATCAAACATTATTACAATACATCGCAAGGATTCTCTAGTAAATAGGTTCTTAAATAAGGCAACTATACATTGAAAGGCTTTTTTTTTGCTTTATACTGTAGTGACGTTGTAAGTGTCGTCACAAAACAAGGAATTTCTATTTTGATCTTGAGATTTCACAACTCGACAATATCAAGAATTCACAAAATGATTTACAACAATAATTATTTCATGCCGGACAAAGCAATAAGATTTAAGTTCTATTATCTATTCCTTCCTCAAAAGTACTTATGCGTTCATTCCATAGCTATAGTATGTACGAGAGGCATTTTCTTTTACAAAAGTCTGAATTCAGTTCCAATCCGTTCACCGGACAAAATTCCTTATAGAGTACAACTTACTTAAACTGTATATATGGGACTTAGCCATTGTATTATTGAGATCCATACTGCTTGAGCCATTTTTCATAACGCTTGACATCCGTGTCCGACACGCTCCGTTTACATCGTGTAATGGCATCATCAAAGTCTTTCTGTGTAATGGGCAAATCAATATCCTCTTTTTTCATGGCTTTGATTTCATCTGGTGTTCGACCGCTTATCTTCCGACGCATGGACATCATGGCAGCATCTCGGCAAACACTTGTAATATCCGCACCAGAATATCCACATACTTTTTTTGTAATATCCTTTAACTTTATATCCGTATCCAGTGCTACTTCTTTAAGGTTAAGTTCTAGTAAGGATTCTCTTGCTTCAGCTACGTAAGGGAAAACGAGTAATACGTAATACGTATGGAAAACGATTATGAAAATGAAAATTAAGTGCCCATGCAATCTTCATTGTATTATTTTTGAAATATTTTTTAATAAACTATGTGGGTACCAGTAGGTAGAGGAATATAGATTCTTTTTTCAAAGCGACGTCTAAATGCTTCGTCAATATCCCAAGGATGATTAGTAGCTGCAAGAACCATGACAGGTTTTTCTTCATGATTTGAGCCAAGACCATCCATTTGAATTAAAAGTTCAGCTTTAAATCGGCGAGAGGCTTCATGTTCGGAGTCTGTCCCCCTCATGGAGCACAACGAGTCGATCTCATCAATAAAGATTGTTGTAGGAGCGTAGAACCTAGCCATCTCAAATAAAAGTCGAACTAGTTTTTCGGACTCTCCACGATATTTTGACGTCAGAGTTGAGGAGGATACATTAAAGAACGTTGTTCCACATTCTGTTGCTACAGCTTTAGCCAACAATGTTTTCCCTGTTCCCGGAGGACCAAACATTAAAACCCCTTTCCAAGGACGTCGAATACCCTACAATGGACATTGTGTACAAAATTTACAAACATGAAATATTAACTTCTATTCAGTATATAGATATAGTCATCAAAGTCAAATATTATAAAGTAAGTAGTCACTCGAAAAAAGTCAGGCATAATCAGCGGGAGAACTACTGCTTCTTGCAAGAGGGCTTTTGCTTCATGAAGCCCTGCAATCGCCTTCCACATGACAGAGGGATGCTTTATTAACATATCCCTCTCCAATATGTCAACTAAATGAGATTCCCATCCGACCCCATGAAATACCCGATCGTCCCTGTCATCTTCCCCTGAAAGCTGCAATTATTAATACATTTTGCCGCCATTAATTATCTTACATGTTTACCAAATACCAAATTAAATAGAAATTAAATCCAATATTAGTTTTACATCAACTTCTCCATCGGATCTGTTCCTGGGTGACTTCCCTTCAGTCACATTGTTCCGTGTACTGCGGATAATGTCCGAAGCTCTTCTATTTGGTGGAACCCGCCAAGTAGCTCGTTGTCTTCCAGTCTTGGGTCCAGTGGCATCTTTGATGGCTCCATCAGGGAGCCTTGGGATACGATCTATAGATTTGGCTTTCTTTTGATTACTTAGTCCTCCATTGTTGCTATCACCCCCACTACTGCCTGAACTAGGATTGCTTTGGGAATTTGACCTGCGAAAAAAATCGCAGGAACCATTAATATGAAAATTGAAAACAATAATGATATAAAATAAAATAAAATATAGCTACAAAAAAAATTAAATAAAACTGTTGATCTAAGAAAACAATCCCATCCTCTGCCCTTCCATACGATTACTTCTTTGTTAACTGACCTGGATCGTGGAATTAAAGGGAGTGCGGGCTGTATTTCTGGGTCCCTCTTTCGCAACGAAGCCTTCCAATGATCCTCATCCCTTTTAGCTTGCGATCGATTCCAGTCTCCAGCCGTGTTCGGATTACTTGGTGTATACTCTGAGTCACCCGTACCCCGAGCGGTTCGGCTCGTAACGTTATTATTGGAGTGATTACTATTATTAATGTTATTACTCAGTGTTCTAGGGCGAACTGGTCCAACTGGCTTATGGTGGGCATGTGTTGAACCCGGAATGGTCCTTTGTATACTGGTCTTGGACACATTCATAGGATTTCCCATGAATGGATCCATTATAAGGGAGTCCATCATCCTTGCCATTTGTTGAAATGACTGATGAGGAGCTGGCGGTGGAGTTGGTGGACTGCAAAAAATTTCAAGAAAATAATTCATTGTACAAATCTGATTTATGGGTCTAATTAAATTATACAATAGACATAACCACACTTTACAAATTATTTTTAAAATTTAACTTTCTCCACTATATTGTACATAATCGGTTTTTCGGTTTTGTAGTAATTCCGTAAAAACTCAAAAACCGAAGCGTTCGGTACAATGGTCTAAACCATAATAGCTCGATCTGATATTGAAAATTTCAAAGTGTATGCAACTCATTAATAAAGCCACTCATTGCACAGGACTATGTACACCTGGAGTGCTGAAACATTGAAACTTCTACCATATAGCGTGAGATAAAATCATGTTAACATTTCAAGCCTCATATGTCATGTGGCGGCACGTAACTCTCTGCCTTACAATTACAATATTTTACCTAAAATATACATACTGACTATGTGGAACTTGTAAACATATCATTACGTTATCACGAAGATTTTTGGTAGTAATAATGCCTTTCAGAACTTCGTAAAAACGACTTTCTATGTATACCTAGACGTGATGTAATATTGATTTATTTGTTAATGCAGTGTGAAGGTAATCCCTTACAACTTCTTTACCTTTTCCTTTCTCTCTTACAGTCTTGTTTATTTCATAGGGGATTTATTACTTATTCTGACAGTGACATTGAATATTTAATATTTAATCGAATATAGCGGAAAGCGGAACTGGCAACTGGAAATAATTTTGTGGAATAGGAACCATGTAAGAGCTAAGTTAGGTAAATTCTTCCCCAAGTATTAATGACGAATCGACAATCTAATGAACTTGTCCTATTGCCCTAATAATTCCCAAACTAGGTCAGTTTGTTGTTGACGTCGGAGTTGTCATCCCTGCACTAGGATAGGATAGAGACATTGCCTTTGCAAGGCCAATTGTATGCGGCCCAATCTAATTCCAAAATATATGTTTACCGGTTTGAGACTATTAATTTATCTGGACTCGGAACTCTCTCAATTCGGACCTATATACTACTGTCAAGTCAGGGCATGATGTATTTGTTTTTACCCAAAAAGGAAAATCAATAGTATAAACTTGTCCCAGTTACCTTAACCCAATTAATTTAATTGTAGTTTCTACATGTATATTTAATATACATACTAGGTAGGTTCGAGTCCGAGTCTACAGGTGAAAAAAGGAAATGGTTACGTTGCCGGCTTACCCATAATGTTTAGGGCAAAATATTATGCCCCTGGCCCCTGATTGTTTAAAAAGAAACAGAGAGAAAAACTTTATTAAGTCACTGTTGCGCAATTGCAATAGCTTCACAGCTCAGTATACAAGACAATACATTCTTAAATAAAATTTAATACTATTTAATACTCAAAGTTCTTGTACTTGGTAGGTTAGACAGAGTCAAACTATTTCATTTTGGGCCTTTAGACACACGCTAAAGGAAATTTGTCATTACAATAAATACAGGAAATAATAATGTACCTACAAAACAAACAATTTTAACAATTACGTCTCAACCTGTTCACTTTGTCCTTGTCCCATGATGTCAACGGCCAAATCGGGGGTAACTTGATTCGCATCTTTTACATCATTGCCTTTGACAACACACATTCAAAATTCGCTTGATTGTATCAAGTAATTAAGCATGCGGAGCTACTAATAACTGTCGCAGTATGTATATACATTACATTCAACATAAGTTTTTACTTTCTTTTACTAAGTCAAGCTATTCATGCTACTTCACGAAACTACTACTTCACTAAGCTACTCTTCACGTTGAATGTTGATTCCCTAGAATGCACACAGCTGTAATTAAATTGTTGACTTTTTAAAATCCTACATAAGATGAGTGTTGCAATTTCAGGTCACGCGGCAAATACACCCTTAACTATTATATAACACTGGATGGAAAATTTAGAACATTAAAAAATTTTTTTTAAATGTCTTCAAAGTTTTTATTCAGGATTTTTGATTGCGTTATACAGAAAGTCCAACCAATCCACTTCAATTATTAAAAAAAATGTTGTCCATCACGCATAGGAATTTGACATTAGGTTGAAATCAATCCTAAAAAGAAGTTAGGGAGTTTGTACTACGACTATGAATATGGTTCAATGACCATTCAAATCACCCTTTCAAAGGGCAAATAAGGCCGGGACAAATGTGCGTTCAACGACCGTATAAAAATCGTTAGCCCGAATTTCCCATTAGCCTATTGATCTGTAGGATAAGTATAGTGATTACACGCACTAAAATTTCTTTCTACACGCACATTTCACTCGTAAAAAAACACTGGCTTCTCAAGGCCCGGGAACCTGCTGGAGAAATTTTCACGTGTTCCAGGATCAGAACTTATTTCGTTCGAGACTAGTATCCTATAGTAGAACTTGACTCAAATTGACACCAAGACTAATCACCAAGCAAATTAAATGTAATTCAGAGGTATATCTTAGCCTGTCGCTGTCGATTCTGAATTATAAATATAGATCTATAGGTATGTAAAATACATCAGTTCAGTCAGCTGTTATAACTATATTGACTTGTGAATAGAATAAAATATTATTTCACGCTTATTGTTACTGTTACAGTTACAAGAAAGAGCACCGCTGCTAGCACCACACTGACACCATGATGAAAGTTTTCTCTTCCACTAGAGTCATCTCCAGGAATAGCAATATTAGTCGTTCCACTCCACATATTACATTTCCAGGTGTCTGGGAGTAAAGAGTCACGGTTCAATGAACGAATGAAAGCTATAGCACAAGTATTACACAGAAAAGTTGTAGTGTGTAGTCCACACAATTCCCACAAAAGAAATAATGTTCCAGTTAAAACGTTACAGACATTATGTAGGGGCTTGCACCTATTTGATCCAATCCTGTGGATACTGTCTAAATCAATAAGCCAACTCGGTGTAAAAGTTGGCTATTAGCATTACACTATTATCGTAACACTTTCATTGTGTTTAAATGATTATTCTGGCTCTGAGTGAGAAGAACTCCCAAGACTTTCTATTCTATACGATTTGGATTTCGATGCACTACTGGATCTTCACTGTTCCATAGCCATTCCCATACCAAACGAACAATGGCAAAAGCTATCTCATGTGATTAGGAGGATGTGTCTTTGTCCGATGTCAACAGGACACTAAATAAAACTAGAACTATGAGTCGATGGTCCTATCCTGAAAATAAAAATAAGAAGTCCTCAATAAAGTACAGTGTCCAATGCATTTCATTAGAAATAAGATTGTTGACTATTCGGGAATATTGGGCACTGACTGAGGTACCTCACCATCATCACCACCACCACCACACCACGGACTATGAGTGAGCTCGTCATTGTATTTAGGTCACACTGTCGTCCACCTAAGTAAATTGTACCTATGGGAAACTTTGAGTCAACTAATGAATTTTCTGCAGCACTACTGTGCTATTGAGAGTAGGAGGCGGTGATTGTAATGTGACAGAGTACTTCCATACATATAGTATAGAAAAGCTTCAAATTCGGAAACTCGAAAACGAAGGCCGAATTTTTGATTGTCAGTAATGTCTGAGCAATTTCCCATGGCTTGGCATTGGGTGTTGATTCAGTGGAAAATAAAGGTGCAAAATATTTCATACCGTAAATAAGTTATGTAATCAAAATCCAAGTCACATATTTTAAATCAAATATTTTTTTAAGCAATAATTTTTACCCCAGTATATAATATGACTATGTGCCTTTGACACGTCGGCGGAATAAAAGTATGCAATGGATGGTGAATATATTTTAATTATGGATAATGTTATATTTATAACTCACCAAAATTTTTTTTTCGCTGTCTATCGATAGTGTCACTATGTCACGTAAGAGACAGCGGATTTAATTTTAATTTAAAAAATCAATCCTGACATTTTCAGCGGTACCCGTACCTATGCTGGCGTGATTTTATGCAAAGTATTCATGTAGATACACGTTACCTATTCACCTTTTCCCTTTACCGAACATTCATTCCACCGTCCGGTCCTCGTCAATCATCTAATCTAATTCAGTAGCATTAGAAAATTAAAGTTAGATCGTTGATGGTGTATTTGAGCTTTGGACTTGGACATAAAGGAAGACCTGTGAATTTGAAGACATGCAATGCAAGTGCCATAGTGCTATAGGCTATTTAAAAAATTATTGGGAGCAACTCGATCGTCAATCGTCAGAATACGAAAATGAACGAAAAGAGATGACATGATTTTTTCAACATGCCGGAAAAGCACGCGACCATAAATAACACTGATTTTTCCTATATACATATATCTAGGTACTATTGGATTTGTAACGCACACTTAAAATATATCCGACAATGCTCTAAAATACTAATTTAAATTCTGGCACTTCCCTAATTAGCATACACGTACAACCTACAGGTATCTACTTAGGTGCTTATTTGCACACAAAGCCCAGCAGCCATCAACCATCAATGGAAAGGGAAAGCAATCAAAATCCAAAACTCCAATTTAATATTGTGTGCGAACATAGACGAAAATAGGGTCAGTGGACCCTACACACACACAAGAAAACAAATTTCAAGTTACTTTCACTTTTATTTTCCGGGAGGAATTCCTTTCTGGAAAATGAAAGGCGCGTCGATCTGGTCTATTTCCCCATTACATTCCAGTTTCAGTCCATTATATTATATATACTAGATTCGCATAGAGATTCCGGAAATGAGATAAAATTATCGGACAGGAAGGAAGTATAGAAGTACATATGACTACAATTGAGTTTCTTTGAAGAGAATTATAAGAAATGATGATGACTTGTTTTTACATTAACGGCAGTACGTGTCTCGAAGAGTCCATCTGTAGTGCAAATATTAATGGAGTGCACTCTGTATTGTTATCCTGAGAAAATGGGGCACCTTCCCACGGAACTACATAATAAGAAAATCCATAAGTAGAATGAATAGAACAAGAACACAATAGAGGGAAAGAAGAAAAGAATTCCACTATAACTCGAGCGATGCGATATACAAACACACTGACAGACATGCACGCGTAAAAGGAAGTCGTCCGGGTATCTCCAGACTTGATACATTTAGTAGACTTGTCACTGTGTGAAGCAGTAGTATGTTTGCAAAAGAAGTAGGTAGATACAATAATATAGCTTCAATACAAAGTACAAGTAGTTCAAAGGTTCAAATTACTTTAAAAGTCAATTTCGTATATTTTCCTCCGACTCGTCTAGTATTGTCGATAGACTATAGGGGAATTCGAAGAGGAAGTAACAACATGCTATTCAAGTTGCAAGACAGCGGACAGCACTCAGTGAAAAGTAGACAAGCATTCCTTATTTAAAGTTTTCCTTTACCTGAGCTTTCCAAATACTAGTACAAAAGAAAGTAAAAAGAAAGTGCAGCATAGCGGGAAATAAAAATATAACGAATTTCGAAGGGGTAGAGTATCTGGTATTATTTCAAGACACGACCAATGCAATGCAATGATTGTTGTGTCACTGAAATTCTGACATAAAATATGTATCGTACGTAGTGCCTCTATAAATTATTTTAATTCGAAATTTGAAGCAGGTACTGAAATTAAAAGTTTACTGAAACAAAATTTCATATCTACTGTAAGACGTACGGCTTAATGGTTATTCATTATTAAGTAAGCATGATTACCGGCATTTGCACCTGTAATATGTATAGAACGTAATGTATATACAAGCGTGTTGACTAAAGAAAATTCTTCGCACACGTTACAGAAGTACTCACAAGGGACGGAAGCGACGCGACATGCAACTTTCATATTCTGAAAATACCAGTCACAATAAGTTAGGCTACTTTTAGTTTCTTCTTAAAATGAGTGACATTGTTTACAAAATGCCATTTGAGTGAATAATGAAAAATCATCTTTGCAGTGTTCAAAATTAAAACGGCTGCCAGCCTAGTGGAAATGTTTTCATTATACATACTGTACCTGTTACATATAAGGAAAAATCGATAAAGGGGAGCAATGTAGAAAATTTGGTTGGCCAGCAATGCTATAGCAATTTTTTAATTTCTAGGAAATAAGGAAACCGCTATAAGGGATAACCGGTTGCAAGGGACCGATTTCTTGAAAACTTTGCGAGAAGTTTATACCCAGCAAAAGAAACAACTATTGAATTTTTAAAAAACTTTTGTTTTGTCATCGTGACTGAACGGGCTAAAATTAGCAACATAAAATTATTTTGGATCTGCAGTAACCAACTGTAGTCTATAACTTATTATGGTTCGTGTTTTTAAAATCTGAGTCCTGAATGCCATGACGTGTCATTCCCTTGTAAGCTCTACCTAGAGTTTAGCTATAAGCAGTAACATCTGTCTTCCCATACGTTTGTTTGCATGCGTCAGCTTCTATTTAATTTAAATCAGAACCCTAGAATTAATATTTTTACTCAGTCAGTTCATGTTCATGTTCATGCACGCCACATAAAAAACACTTGTCCTTCTGAGAAGTTTCTTTAAAATTCTGACGCTATATACTAGCTTTATGACTCAAACTCTAAGAAGTGGAGGCAGACATATCGTAGACTTGACTGGGATAACAACACCTTGAGCTCAAGCCGGGAGTTGACTGACCGTTTGAAAGGACTTCGTTTGAAAGAGTATGCTGCAGTATTAATAGCTTAGCTTTTACGCCTATTGCTACACAATTTATTACTGGGGTATGAACTACCTACCTAAGTACATATCTAATTAGGTATGTATATTTAAGGGATTAAACAGCCCATGTGTTTTGCCTATATAAACTACTGTATACCGGGTGCTTTTCGGGGACTAAAATGCGAATTTGCGATTAGGAGAAATAAATAAATGAGATCTCAAGACATATGTATTACACATAGGTATGTATATGGCCCGGCTCGGGTAGTGACTATGAACATGAACTACACAACTTTACAAGCAAGTATATATATTTATGAAGAATGTTTAACAAAAACGTGTAGTAAAACCCTGTAGGCTGTAGGACTATAGCGCCAGATCGACCCACAGGAGAGGGTGGGTGACGCTTAATACAATTTAATAGTAATCAGTATTGCATTCCATTGCCCATTTGAAATGAAACCTTGGAAGGCTGCACGACATTTTGCAATAAAATAAAAGATTACCTAAGCCTAAATATAATTATATATTGATACACACGAATAATCTTTGAACCAGTATTTTAACCTATAACTTGATTTTGAATTGCTTTTAATACTTATTGAACTTGAATTTTTTATCACCTTAGTTTTTTCTAAATTTTGTAGAGCTGTGATAAGATGCGTTTAAATTTATTTGTCTCTATAAGTAATTACCAACAAAATAAAGGATTTTAAATGTAACATATTGCTACCGAAGAAGCAAAATTTCTGGTCCGCAATTCTCACTAACGACAAAAATCCACTAATTCTCCAATTCAAACTAAACGCAAAATTGCTGATCTCTATTTTTTTAAATATGTATTTAACTGTGTATAATTTTTTTCGGCAACATAAGCAAATTAATATATTTCATATGGCTATTTATATTATTGTGCTGAAAACCAAATTTTGCATTAGTTAATTCAAAAATTGGAGAACGGAAATTTTGCTTTTAGTTTGAATTGATGAGCGATAATTTTGCCATTGCATTAGTGAGACTTGGAGATAGGGAATTTTGCTTCTCCAGTAGCGATATAAGAGCCCTGCAGTTTAATGCAATAATCGTGTTATATACTCATTTTACTTACTTGAAAAAAGGATCCGTGAAAAAATCCTTAAGAATAGAGCGGAAAAGCGTCATTGTATAGTCTCCCAGTCGTAATCAATCGTAGATAGAGTTAATTACAAATATAAAATTACTGTATTAGTGATAGCGATATGTACTGTCAACACTCCGAGAACAGCAGTCAGTCACAGTCACAGATAACGTACAACTAGTAGTTTACAATAACTGGTAGATTGTATATAGTGTTTGAAACTTTAATAACGACTATAATAATTATTGAATTATCCGTAGGTTATAACCTGTAGGTGGTATAGTAAGGGGATATGTTAACAATTATTCTCAAAATAAAAATTCTCAATAATAACAGCTGAGGACAGAATATTTCTGCTAACTCAATCAACTGATACAACACCGTTAAATTCACCTTCAACAGAGAAAAAGATGATACTTATAAGATGAAATGTGAAAAGTTGACACTATTTTATAACTAATATATTATATGTAGTATATGTAACTAGGTATATTATGTAGTTTTGAAAAATATCAGCAATAAAAACCGGTGAAAGGGAAAATGTATTTACTTTCACTTTTAGTTCCTGGGAAAAACACTTGACAAATAAACACTGATGGGATAAGAGTTAGCCACAATCTTGTCCCTGCCTTTCTCTCTCTCAAACCTTTCAATCGAAATTGTCTGTCTCACTCAGAAAATCATATGCTCAATTCCCTATTAATTTAAACTGTAAGTAATTCTCTCCACAAGTTAATTTCCTTTATGAGCAAAATTAAATGGTCATAGTTTAAGAAATTACGAAAGTACGTTATGTTATAGACACAGAAATAGTACAGAAGAACTTTAGGACATAATGACCGGCCCGAAGGAACAAGTCAACTATAGTGTGTAATAAAAAAAAACTAGATTCAATGTGCCATGGGAACAAGAGTAACGAGCCAAGCCAATGAAGCATAGTAACTTTGTTTGTGTTTCCTGTTTTTACCGGTCGCACACCGAGTTGTTGTAGGGCGAAACGCAGTCGCCAATCGATCCGTAATCTAAAATTCTTCTACACAAACTATAATATTATGTTATACCAATGCTGCCCTACTATCCGTATTTCTAATTGAGTTTGTATACTATAGTAGTATATTACTCCTACACCCACTAGTGTCAACTTTGATGTTTCGTTGATTTACATTTTATCGACACCGACAACCAACCTCTATCTAAAAAATCCTACCTACCAGAATTTGTAAGAAATTAATACAGATTGCCTTTTGATTTCATTATATTACAATTAAGGGTCTACATTCGGGATAAAACACAAGAAAGACAGGTAATGCACTTGAGATAACTCAGATCTGTATCTTCCAAAACATGGTCTAGTAGTCCTTGATATGCCTATCTACTATAATTACTTAATGAATTTCCTAATAATAAAACACAAATAACTGTCTCAAAAATGACGTATTACCAAATCAAGTTTCGTTTACAAGACAAGCTACTCGTAAGTACATAAACCAATCAGGATTAGATACTTTGAAAGTTATTTTTAGAATAAAGCTGAATTTAATTTCAAGTGTGTCTTTTGTAACTTTTGTCTTTGCTTAAGATTAAGATACTATGAAGTTGATAGTATATTGAGAATTTTTATTTTCAACCCTTTTAAAAATTATGGACTATCTCACTGAATAATGAAATGTGAAATATGGGTTTTATAAAAACTTGTGACAGATATTTCTTGTATATCCATATTTTATACTGTACCGGTTGCCGGTTACCATACCCGAGTCTAACTAAATAATGCTCTCTTGGGGGAATAGAAAATGGAAAACTATACAAGGGGGAAACTAAATAGATAATTCAGAGGATTTGGATTTGGAAAAATAGAATTGTCCTAGAAAAAAATGGAAGCCGAGCGAAACTCCGAAGCCGAAACCCCAGTTAGAAAGAAGCTCAGGCCCAGAGCAGAACAGAGGAATCATGTAACTTAGTTATTTATTAATGAGTTACTATGCCAACATATAGGAACATCCGTTGTTCTCCTAAAAGAGAAAGGCTGCGGTTCATGAATTTACAAGTACAACACGGAAGATGTGTCTGACTCAATGTCTGTCTTAAATTGTTTAGAGTTAGAGATTTTTTGGTTGCGTATACTAAATACTCAATACAGATATGCTAAATGCGTAACGTTTACGTTAAAGTTACCTGAAATAAGTCTTTGTATGATCTCAAAAAATCATACCAGAACAAAATAACCATATATACGAACATCATATAGTACAAGAGCAGGTAGGTGTATTGATTGAACCCAGAAATAGGGATTTATTGCAGAGAAGGAAGGGAAACGTGCGTGTCTCCTCCGCATTTTATCTACATACTACATATATGTATTGATTGCGTGCTACTTAACATTTTGGACAATATTTTAGGGGGAACCGTCATGTCGCATTTTATCCAAACTTCTTGAAATATTGTCCAAAATATCCACCCAGGGACATTTACACACGATTTTGCGATGCGTATGTGAACTAGAGCGATGCTATTCGACGGGGCTATTATTTATGTGGCCATTACTGTACTGACATAATGGTAATGAATTTTCCCCACAGGGAAAATCAACGTATCACTATATAGTTATCCGTACACATGTTTAAATATCTGCTTACAAGAAAACAATTGACAAAAATCTTACAACTGTATAATACTTCAAGTATGTCAATGCCCTGTCTGTATGTGTATAAAAATTGCGATAGTTTGCAAAAAGAAACAACAACAGAGGTACGACAGCGAAGTCAAAAATAAAATCGAAACTCTTCCGTGTATAGTTTATTATCTGTGGAAGATTGCTACTAACTAAAAAAAAGCATCAATCAAAAATGAAAGGACTACTTATACTCCAACAAGTAAATTAATAATCTTACCCCGGCAGACTGCCCAGTCCTCCACTATTTTCCATGAGCTGGGAGTACACATGATACCAGAGCCAGTATGGTGGGGCAGGGGGCGGTGGTGGGTAACTAATTTCACACTCGTACTCCGAACCTTCCTCCGTCTCTCCGCCTACGCTGTTGTCTCTTGCATCGACGAAAGTTGACCGGGGTCGACTACTCATTGTTCCACCTCAAATAGAGAATGCCAAAAAGTCACTCACTCAGTCATATAATTCCATATAGTTTACGGCACACTATTTCAAACAAAATTTTACCGGAGATTTTTACAATCCCACATACATACAACCTATACATAGTGTAACCCTTTAGCTAAATGGATTATCGAAATCGAAGAACACTTCTAAACACAAGTTTAATTTGACTAATACATCTGAAGACAGGAAAAGCGCGGTAAGCTGTAGGAAATAAAATAGTGTAAAAACGTCTGACGCCTGAGTACCAACACAAACTTTCATTAACTTATCAGCCGCTATAACAGTAAAAATGTTTTCCATTTTCAAAATTAAAACTATCGACTGAAAAAACAAACGCGCGTTGACCTCATAGCAATCCATATTTTAAGAGTATAAATAGATAGATGTAGATTTATATTCTCTTGTATTTTATGGAGCTGAATAGAATCCCTGTTAGATAATATGTTAAGCTTGACAGAAATATCCTGGTTCTGATTCTGACATAATATTTTCAAAAAAAAATATTTTATTACAGATTATTTTTGCTTTGCAAAACTGAGCTAACAATAATAGTGCCACATGTAAATACCGTATTACACCTATAATAGTAGGCGGGTCTGGGAGGTTGGAGTTTGAGTAGTAGACAGATTTATTTAACATACTATTATATGGCAGTAAACTGGTCTGTACTAGTACACGGGTCTTGGAGGTCGGAACTTGACCATAGTAGACGGGTTTACTATTATAGGAAATACGGTGAATAGAAAAAATTACACATGGAATAAAATTAGGAATGACTGAAAATAACCTGTTCAATTAAAAAAGTCCCTGAGACTGATTACGAATTAAATAATTAACTGCTTCCGGTGAGGGGATCAATTCCCATAGCGTACCTACCTACATAAGAACTCACACTTTTTATAATACCTCCAAAATAACCAACCTTCAGTTAAATCAAGCGAATTAATAATACTAACTTTACAACTGCAATCAATCAAGTTTTGAAAAATCACTGACAAAATATCTAGTTACAAAATAAAATAAATGTTGAACTTACTAGCTCCTGTGCCCATGAACGATGAACTCACAACTACTTACTAAGAAATAAATTCTCAAATTCCCCAACGTCTCCACGAATGATCCTTATTTCTTACACGTCAGAGTCCTAGTTGTAACTGTAACGCAATACAGCAGTAGGTATCTTCAATCTCTCAGTACTGAAGATGCTTATGTCAGCTGTACTGAGTTCGACACCACCGGCCCGGTGCGGTATGTTGCTGATTATGTATATTTCTTCAAACTATATACCTAGGTACCTACCCTTCTTGTTGGATAAATAATACTGGTTCATAGTAATTTGTAAATTTTCGACCGGTACTACTGTTGACTGTGCCAGTGTATGGTATTTTCTCAAGTATGTTATGTCGTCAAACAATATGTAACTCTTGAAGTCATCTCCAAATTGAAACTCTAAAAAGTTACTCAAGCGTACTAAAGCTTAAAAAAAACACACACTCCATGTTATCACAGACAAAGTTATATTTAATGAGACCTTGCCATAGAAAAACTTATCCGACCAAGAGGATTTAATACTAAACTATAAAAGTTGTGAATTGGATTTGGTCGGGTCGTTCTTTTAGTAAAAGGGCTAAAATTTGGACGTATTCACACAGAGGCGGACGACGGGACGACCCGTACGTATGTTCCACGCTCCATGTTCAGTTGCTCCACTGGCAGGTTGTCAAATAGTAAATAGTAAAATAGAGGTACTGCGGTCATCAGGGGAAGAGAGAGAGAGAGAGAGAGAGAGAGAAACTATCTATAACAAAAAGAGTTTGCAAAAAGTTAGTTATAGTATAGACACTTACGTGAGAACGTTGCAGGTTTGTTTGTTTCCTTTCAGTGTAGTATGTATCTATATAAAAGGTAGGCGGTAAGGTAGAAATCGATTCCCGGGTTTTCTAACACAGCACAGCAGCCGCTCACTAGTCAGTCCGATTTAGTCAGACTTTTTATACCCTATATTTCGGATGGGTCCATAACATCACAATTATTATACATACATGCATGTGTGCATAAGTATAGTACTCAAACATTAAGCATTTAACCAACTTCCCAACTCAATAATATGTCCAATGTCCGGCTAAAGAAAAAAGTATGTATCTACATTATAATAATTATATTGTGGATATAGGTAGGCACATGTAGGTAAATAATATAATAGTGCACGTGCATATGTAGGTAATAAGGCAATTTTGGTTCATGCTACTATACTTACTTGGGTCTAAACGGTCTACATAGAATGAAAATGAGTAATTGCCCATTCAAATTGACACACCGGCAAAGTACTTTAGAAAACGATTAAATAAATATAAATGCATAGATGCTTAAGAATTCAATTACCCATGATCAATAAATCTAAAATCAATACAGTTTTTTATTTTATAAAAGAAATAAAAACTTTTATGAACCGCGGAATCAATTTCACAAAAATTGTAACTTCGGTGAACAGGGATTTTCAAAATTTCAGTAGATATCAAAGTCAAAGTGCTATGATACCGATATTATTATACATAACTTTATAGAGAATTTATTAGGGAATTAGCTGGTTTCGTAACAGAAGTATGTAGCAACACAATCTTAATATCGCTTCAAACCTCTACTGAGCATTACATGTAAAGACAGGTATCCACCATACATAAATCATTCTTGGTTGCTTTTCAACTTTTCCGAAAACAGCAATGCATAATATATAATAATATGCAGTTCATCTTGCATCATGCCTTCACCCTTCTCATCCATATTATGTAAGTAATCTAATAGGGCACAAGAAAAATATCGATGGGAATTTCGAAACTCAAGGTATTATGCCAAAAGATGTGTTTAATTATTCACAGAATCCGAGATCTATCAGAGCGCACTACCCTATCTCACTGAATGAAGCTTATTTACAGCCGTATTATTTATAGATATAAAACTTGTACGTGTATGCTATGCAGAGTTTCCTTTTATACTGCATTGTGTGAATTACGTTTATGAAAATGAAGTCTAAACTCGTAAGAAATGAATGGCTAAAAAGAGTGAGTGGAGTGCATAGTTGAGCAGAGACCAAACTTCAATATGGTTTCAAGTCAATATTTTTATTCAGTTGCGTACAAGGGTTTAAGTAAATGAACATTATACACACAAAAAAAAAGGGATTATTATTTTCCCAGGGTCAGTGTATTACTATAAATTATAAATGCATAATAAAAAATTATAAAACTTACCGGGACATATTAAAGGAATTATTAATTATTACAAAAGTGATTAAGTAATCAGTACAGAACCCGCTTTTTAAACATGTTTACTTCTAGATCTATATACTTATTTAAAATAAAAAACGTAATACAAAAACAACTGCGTAACCTTTTGCTAACAATTAACGAATTAACAAATTACTAATGCTTTTGTTCTTGTTACAGGGTTAGCACATTAAAAAGTACTAGCTTTCTACAAAATATACAAAAACAGAAAACAAACAAATTAATTAATTTAATGCTTGGAGCTACATTATATATTATGTAAGTATATAACAATTCAATTTTAAGCTACTAGTGGAATCGTTAATCAAGCAGCCTAGACATGAATGAATAGCTGTTGACTTAAAGCACTGTTTGGCTATATTTTTATACGCACAGTGCACATGAATTTAAAGTTAGTATCACATTAATATTGTTAATATAATTTTAGTGCGTGTACGACGAGAAATAGTAGATAAGTAGTGTTACATGGTTTACACATGTTACTTATAGCTTGCGTGGGGTTAAATACCACATCACAGTAGTACTGTACAAAGTACAGTAATTGCTATAGAAAAATTCCAGCATCCACTTTTAGGCAGCTGTTGGCTGAAATGCACACCTTATCAGTCAAGGAGGATTTAATGCGTATAATATAGTAGGTACCTACCTACCTACTAAACATTTAGTAATAATAATATTATTTTATCCCACTGAATACTCTTCACCACTGACTTGCCCAAGTTAAAAACAATATTGTGTGATCATCGTTGATAAAATGTATACAGAACAATAACAAAAACAATGGAATTCTCACACACTTTTTTAAAAATCATAATAATTAATTTAATATTTTCGCTTTTTTAAATTGGAATTGTGCATATAAAATGTACTTACTAGGGCTTTTGAATTTAATTTACGAATAAACAAATGGAACTATTCAAAACCACACTATGTACGAATGAGCAATATAAGTTTTATAAAATGGTTACTAGTTAATTTAAAGTACCTAAATAAATAATTTCCTTTAAAATTTACCGAAGAAGGTGCACGGTAAAAAATAAGTTGTGGATCTAGATTTACAATTTGAGGCCGATCTCATATCGTTGCTCCAGTGGCGCAATTGGTTAGCGCACGGTACTTATAATCAGTATACGTGTTGAGTAATGCCGGGGTTGTGAGTTCGAGCCTCACCTGGAGCATATATTTTACACAGATTTACACCCTTCTTACTCATCCTTTAAACTCGAATGTTATTTTGAGTTCATTCGCAGGATTATTTCGTCATTATTTTCATACATTTACTCGTCTTTAGTCATACCATGCTCACGTGAACAAAGACTTTATTTTAATTCGAATTTCTTGGGAATATAAGACAGACGAAATTAATTCACTAGTCCGTACAATTACTTGCCTAGCGTGTGATACGGTGAAGAATCGGAAAACTGATAACATACGAGAGCAATGCTAATTAAATTAAAATTAATGATAAATATTGCGACTAGTTAATTTTAGTTGCCCATCTTTCTGTTTTTGAATTAAAATAAATAAACCACCACGATCGGATCGGCTCAACGTCCACAAATTCACTCCTACCAAACACACAATTAAAGCACGCAGAAATTCCATTGCAGTAAAAGTTTAAAAAACAACTCTAGCAAGAAAGAAGCCAAAATTTATCGTTAATTACAAGAAAAGTTCAGTATAATACACTGAACAGTGTAAATAGTTCAGGCAGTGCACGATTATGGCGTCACGCAAAAAAGTCCAACTTTAACCTCCCCCTCTCAGTCTCATATAATTCCGTACATGTAATTAAAGGAGTAACGGGGATTACATTAAGTGTCAGTTTTTCAACACGCTCCTACCTCCCCCCCCCCCCTCCAAAAAAATAAAAGAAGGTATGACAGTTATTATTGCAAGTTCCCTTAGGCTGTCATTCATGGAAATAATAGCTTATTAATTTTAATTTAGTTTGAATGAATTCTTCTATCCAACTGCGTATTCATAAACAGTATTACAATATTTTACCCAAATAATAAGGATTGCACGGGTAATATAAGAACTTATTTCAGTATTATTAATATCATGAGTTAATTTTATAATGATTTCTAGAGATTTTTGAGAACATAACATCTTGAAGAAGCTTATTAGTTATTAGTATACCCGTTCAATGCCGTACATCATTATCGTATGGTTTTTAGATCATAACTAGTTTAACCGGAATAGTCAACACCAAATTATAAGCGTTAAGTAATTCAAAACACTCCTGCTTGAGGCTTAACTTTTTTAAGTAGAATTTTGATTATTGCTTGAGCTGACAGTTGAGAAAATCAGTTTTAGTGGCATTGAAGTACGACCTCGCAGTGGTGAGTTACTTTACGAATTTCTTGTCAAAGAAGCGAACTATCTAAAAAATTTTTAGAGCTAATTGAAAATTGGAATGATGAAGCTGTTCAAAACACGAATAAAATTCTTCTCACTAGTCAGAACAACAAGCAAGTAATTCGTCAAGTTACATATTTTTATGTGAGTAATCGAATTAACAATATTAAGTTTAAAAAAAATTAATACAAGAGTTACAATGACTAAATAGGTAATTCCATGTTTTGCGTCATTACTTCCTACTTTTTAATTTTTTCCTGCTGCACTTTATATACCACCTATGACTAAAATTTAAATGTATTCTTAGTAAGTAATTTTATTGAAGCAACAGATGCATCTAGATGGTACAGGTACAGCACGACCGAGGTAAAAATGCAAACTAGCTAATGCACTTTGATGTTTTATAGATGAGTATATAGTGTCTACTTATTCTCAGCCTCACTTTGTTCGTTAGTAAATAAATTCGCAAATACAAGTTACTGCATGCATTTTTCCAGCCCACACAATAGGTGAAATTGTAATATTACACTATTCAATTAGAATGAAATGATACATGGACGGAGTGTGTCAGATAATCAGCGGGATGAAAATGCGGGCGACGTTGTTTTAATGTTTATGAAGAGCCGAATTCAGCCATCCATTTTTCGTATTTTTCTAAATCGTCTTGACTTACACTCTTATTGCATTTTTTGACTGCTTCATCAAAATCATCCTGCGTAACAGGTAAATCTAATTCTTCTTTTGGAAGAGCTCGAATCTCCTCGGGTTTAAGTCCTGCTACCCGCCGTCTCATAGCCATCATTGATGCATCCCTGTAAAATTGAAACAACATTGATAATGATTACGGTTCCTTAAACTTCAAGAGGTACATAGATTACAATGGCAACAAAGTAAATCCTTATCAGAAATAAATTTAGATATTCAATAATTACCTGCACACACTAGTTATATCAGCACCAGAGTAACCGTCTAATTTTTTTGCAATATCATGAAGGGATACACTATCATCAATTTTCACTTCCCTTAAATTGATTTCAAGGAGTTTCTGCCGTCCGTCAACTAAAATTCAGTAAAATAAATGTGTAAGCTCAAAACGTTTCTTCAACACCTTAAGCAGTTACTTTCCCGTTTCAGAAAAATTACTCCGACTATAACATTATTTCACAAATGCAAATGCAAATAAAACAATTTACATACACACCATGACGCCGGTGAAGAAGCATGTTTGCCTAATCCCAGTCCAGAACTAAAAGCACTATTGCCCAAGTCCATGCGTTTCTTAAAAGCATTTTTGCCCAATTCATGCACGTCCAGTTCAAACCTGCACATTTCGATGGACTTGGGAAATAACGCTTTTAGTTCTGGACTGGGCTAAGGCAAAAATGATCCTTCACCGACGATATATATTTTTCAGTTGTATGAAATTTTCCATGGTGGACAGCTTCCCCCAACTCTTAACATAGGGTATCCCCTCCCCAACCTCTTACGTTACTTACATAAGTGTCTCTTTACAGTGTTGTACAAATTTTTGTTAATCATAAAATCATAACAAAATGGGATACTGATGTTACTGTCACTTTCGGTATGATGTGCGAGAGCAGGTTGAGATACAAAGAGTATCGAGGTCCAACGAAATAATTTAGACAGCAATTACTGTCGATAAAATAACACTCTGCTCATTTCAATTTAATTAATAACTGGCACACATCAATACTTACAATTTGGCAGTGGGATGTAAATTCGTTTTTCTAAACGACGACGGAGTGCTTCATCGATATCCCATGGAAAATTAGTTGCAGCTAGCACCATCACCATTTTCAGTTCATCTCCAGAGCCCGTTGAATTCACCCCATCCATTTGTACCAAAAGCTCAGATTTTACCCTTCTTGAAGCTTCGTGTTCTGTGTCTGAGCCACGACGAGAGCAAAGAGAATCAATTTCGTCGATGAATATTGTTGATGGGGCATAAAATCGAGCCATCTCAAATAGAAGTCGCACAAGCTTTTCAGACTCTCCGCGATACTTCGACGTCAGGGTTGAAGACGACACATTAAAGAAAGTGGTACCGCACTCCGTTGCAACAGCCTTGGCTAGTAATGTTTTCCCCGTCCCTGGTGGGCCAACCATTAGAACACCTTTCCAAGGCCTTCGAATACCCTAAAATGATATAATTATTTCTGTTTATTTATACAACCCATTTTGTTTTACATAAATAACTGCTGAGAATAATAATAACAAATTACGGTGAAGAATTCGGGCATGAGCATTGGCAAAACGACTGCTTCCTGTAGTAAAGCTTTGGCTTCTACCAAATCAGCAATGTCATCCCAAAAGACACTCAAATGTTTTTGAAGTATATCCCTCTCCAGCATTTCAACTAAATCAAAATCAGCCCTGCAATCAGGCACAAATTTTTCATCTTCTTGCACACCCTCTTCTTTCCCCTCTTCTTTAGTAGTGCTAGCCTTAGACCCAGCACTGTTTCCACTTCCTCCTTTACCTGCTTTTCCATTGTCTTTTGCTCCAGGTTTAGTATCCTTCCGAACATTGGAATTATTTTTTGTGGGACCTTTCTGAATATTTCCCCTGGCGGGTCCAGCGCCTCCTCTCTTGACTGCTATAGGCTTTGGTTGAGCTCCTAATACTGGATGACGATCTGGAGGTGGAGGCCAAACATCCGGGTCACGTGCGGGAAGCGGAGCCCATACATCAGGATCTCTCGTGGGTTCCTCATAAGATGGAATCCGAAGTACTGGGCCTTTAAAGATTTTCAAAATTATTGATAGAGTTAAAAATGATGTTTTGAAGTATTACATTGTAATTTTTTGTTGGTCTAAACAAGTATATACTCGGTGCTCCTTCAAGCAAGAAACTAAAATGTTAATTCACCAATTGTTCTATCAGACCCGTCTGTCCTGAACAGCTGCAGTGTGTTTGAAACACTTTTTACATGTTCGTACTCCAATGCTAGCTGCTGCTGAACCTATATACCAATTATACCAAATTAATAATAATTAATACAATAAATTATTTTAAATGCCATAAATTGCTAAATAGAAAAGAGATTGAAATCTATTACCTCTTGCCATCTTAATTTACGTTGAGGGTCCCCGATCTGTGGTAATAACCGATGTATTTGCTGAACTACTCCTTGGTAGTAAACCGTAGACATTTCGTAATTCCCCATCAGAGCTTGCTCCCTCGCAAGTTTAGCATTTTCATATATTTCGTTGATCATCACCGACATTGTTAACCGTGATAAGGAATAAAACTTCGAAATAAGAATCTGTATCTTTACACTACGTGAAACTAACGACAAACGAGCTAAGAATAAATTATTTCTTCTGAACTTCTACGGAATAAAATAATAAACAATGAACACTCACGATGATTTAATAGTTAAAGCTTCAAAAATCGCATTCCACATTGTTCTGTGTCCTTGATATGTGAACACGGAATGGAACATGGAATGTTAAATAATTACGATAATTTAACGATTGAACACTAACCACTAACAACTAAACGTCATGTACTGTTATATTAATTATACAAGAATGTGGATCCAGAAATTCAAAAAGACAAGCTCGTTTATTTTATTAACAGTTGACGTACTGGAGCAGAGCAATAATATTATCGATAATCAACCCTTCAAATTTCGAAAATTAAAACTACACATATCACATATAGAAACCAAGTACATACACCTACACATGACACATACTTTACTGATAAATATTTACATTTTGCAACTACTTTCCAATTCCTTATTTGTCGTACATGAACTTATAAATATGTGACGACGTCCACAATGTCCACAACCAGCACTCTAATCAAAAGGTTGGAGATTGCTTTTGTAGTTACTCATTGGTCTGGTCATTACTCACTGGTCACTATAGTATGCAGTTTCCACCTTCATTTTTTTGCTTAGATTCAGTTTCACCCTTCAAAGCAGCACAATGAGCAGATTGCCAGCTTGAGCTACTTGCAGCAAACTGATCTTGATAATGATTTTTACTTTAACAGAGATGCGTCTTTATTCTTTAGTTGGAGTTGGAAGTTCTACCTACTATCTCATTTTCTCTGTTTTCTTCTTCGTCCCTCTTCTCTGCCTTATTTACTTCTTTTCTCTCTGACACCAAAAATCAAACACTCGCTCGTAAGTACTGCTAACGACACATCCAAGGATAGAAAGCAAGAAACACAATTTTTTCGCACACTCCTACATAATTATAATAATAATAACTAAACTAAATAACTTAAAGTGTTAAATATTATGTTCATAAATAAATTTCACTTACTTGCGTGGATTTGATAGTTAAAAATTGGCATTGGATGAAATTTTAATATTGGAAATTAAAGAGTAAGGAATGCAAGGATAAAATTGATAAAAAAGACTCCTGTATCCGTTTGCCCCTTTAGTAATTACCATAATTTGATACTGATATATGTCAGAGATGTAGATTTAGCTAAAACACTGGCAACTAGTAACGTCCTAAGTTTTAGTTCATAATTAATCTGGTTATTTCAAAAAGCAATAAGTAACAATTACGTAAATAATTATGTCATATACGTAATGTGTAAAATGTGCGAGTAATTCTGATAATACCCAAGAATCAACTTAATTCGCCTTATTTTAGTTTAACGAGTGCAGTATAATTCGTATAAAAGTAACCCGGTTGAAGGGAAAAATCCGGCGCGAGGCGCCGGATTTGTCGACCGGGGGCCCGAAGTAAATGCTGAGCTGACAGCGAAATTCGGCTTTAATAAAAGGGTAGAACTCTATTGTGGCAACGCTCAAATTACGACAGCGCCTGAATCACCTTCCTCATCCACTGATATTTTACATTTCATTGAATGTGTGGTCGGACGTACAGTTTTATCATTTGTAATTGTAATTGTTTTATTGTCAAATTCACAAAGCGCATAAACACTTATTTACGGGAATGGACATTACTAATGATTACAATACTATACTACCGCAAGAAGTAACACAAATCAAAATATATTAGAAATCGTTGAGGAAACGGAGCGGATCCGAAGCTCCAATCTCATAGAAGTAGATTTCGTTCATGACCTTAATGTTAATTATGATATAATAAATATTTATATTTATGACGTAAGGAATATGTGTTCACGAATAAAATCAAAACGGGAGAAGCAAAAGAGAAATGTATAGTGATTAATATCTTTGAGGAAGATGTTTTAATACTTTTATAACCTCGATCAATCACTTCAATATCAAATATTACATAGAACTTTATATTACATAATATATCCACGGACGGAGACGAGTGAGGAAAAGAAATACAAAGTGTGAAAAGAGGTAGGTAGGTAGTTATATTGCGTTGAATTACCGGTGAGATAAGTAGTATCTAATGTCCCACGGCACTGTCCGATGGTATCCCGAGACCTCAGAGTCTTCGGCAAATGGCAATAAATCCCGGTCCCTTCCTTCAACTCGTAAATCTTAACCTCAATCCCTAACTTCTGGCCTGATGTAAAAGGTCAGTTTTTCTATTACGAAAAGAAAAGCTAAACTCCGTATTTAGACAGCTAATGACTTTTTTAATCACAAGGATAGAATCACTTCTCTGCCGTGAAAGATGAGTCGTCGTTTTAATATTATACTCTGCCGTGAAAACTGATCGGAACTGTAGTCAGAGCTCAAAAGTGTAAAAGAGGAAAAAGAATGATTCTTTTGTAGCTCGAGTAAAATATGAGAATCGTCAAGTTTAAGTGATAGAATGTATGACTTCAAAAGCTAGAATCGGAATGAATGACTTATCATTGCTACGGCTTCGACTTCAACTTCTTTCCTTTCTTCTAGCTACCTAGGTATGTATCCCATCGCTAAAAGCGATGGCATTCAGATGTTTCACTATCTAAGTATGTATATAAAGGATTCCCATTGTTCCAAGCAATGGTCAATTGGAAAGCTTCCACTGTCTGTATTAACTACCTGTGTGCTACATTTTCTCGCTCGCCTAATTAAATACCATAGCCCTTTGTGCTATGGGACTGGCGGGATTCTATTTCTGGAGTTATTGTAATAGAAAAGGACAGAGGTGTAGTTCCGTCTCTACATCGTCATGACAATTTGAGGTAAATGCAAGTCAAGTTTGCTTATTACTAAACAAGTATACACAATAAAATCATACATAATTAGGTTAAATATATATATCCAACCGCATCCTAATTAACCATTTACATAGCTCAAACTGAAAGTCATTATGATTGACAATATTTACAATGTTAATAGGAATCAAGTTCCATAGCTTGACAGCCCTGTATTGAAAACATTTATGATAAAAAGATGATTTACGTAGCACTAAGAGTTTAGAGTTGTTCCAAAGTGACCTTTTTTTAACATCAGTAACTTCGAGCAAACAGTCTAGCTTATCACATTGATTAATCAAATTTCGCGTAGCCGAGGCCATTACATACATAATACGCTCATTAACGGTCAATATGCTAAGTGATTCATAAAGAGGGCTCATTTCAATTCTTTTTCTACTTTTACCTTTGGGAAAACCCAGCTGATTGTTTAAGAGTGAGTTAAAATAATAACCTTTGACATACAAACATTTAACATAGTGGTCAATAGCTGCTTGACACTTGTCTAGAAGGAAGGTAGGAGCCCCAGCATAGATAACTAGTCCATAATCAATATCCGAGTAGACTAAAGATTTAAAAATTATCGGTAACAGAGATATTGGAATCATACGTTTATACTTAACTAGCTTGGCGCATTTAAATGTAATTTTCCTAAGAACATGCCGACAATGAATATCAAAATTAAGCCTACCGTCAAGGAAAATACCAAGATACTTAAAAGACTCAACTTTTTTTATGTTGTTTGAAAAACAATTAATAGAATCAAAGTTCCCCAGTCTTTTGGTTCATGGGTTATAAAAGTCCATATAAAATGGTTTTGTAAAATTCTATTCCATGTCATTTTTCACGCACCAAGAATAAATACTACTGGCCGTGGATTCAAGTTTTAACTTAAGGCCATCGGACGAGTCGCTGTCACAGGTCTGACCCACGTCATCTGCATAAATAGCTGGTGATGTTGAGCGTGAAGGACGGCAGGTGGCAAGAGGTTTGCCCGAGTTTGCCGGTGGTATATGTAAGTGGTGTGGGGATGACTGAAGAGTGTACAATTATGCTTCAAAACTTTAGGCTTGGAAAAAAGGGTGCTGGTGCAAACGCTCCTTGTACGAAAGTGTTAATTACGCGTATGCCAGTAGTATCTATACGAGTGGCACGGGGACAAGTAGTACGGGTACGAGTAGTAAGAATTCGTATGGTACGATTACGAGTACTACCAAGACGAGTTGTAAACCTATGAATCAGATGACGGTTATAAGTGCAAAAACAAGTAATCCTGGTAAATACAGGACTAGGTTCGAGAATAAATATTTGATAAGAGTGGTGCCGCTGCACCACGTACTCGCCGCAGTAGTGCCATTAGGATATCTATGTATGTTGAAACAAATCATAACCTAGTAAAGAGGGTACTTAAGCCTTTGATATTTAAAAAACGTCATTATTGAGGATCCTTTAATATCTATCCACGATCCCTGACTATCTCGGTACGCTTGTTTCAAGAAAATCAATTAAAAACTGTAGCCTGTAAGTCAATTCGAAAATTGCCACTTTGCATTATGTTTTTAAACCCCCCCCCCCCGACCTGTCCGTCTGTCCCGTCAGTCTGTCCTGCCTGTCTTGACTGTACGTCTGTCCTGTCCGTGTGTCTTGTCCGTCTATGCTGCCCTTCTGTCCTGTCCGTCTGTCCTGTCGGTCTGTCCTGTCCGTCTGTCCTGTCCGTCTGTCCTGTCGGTCTGTCCTGTCGGTCTGTCCTGTCCGTCTGTCCTGTCCGTCTGTCCTGTCCGTCCGTCCTGTCCGTCTGTCCTGTCCGTCCGTCCTGTCCGTCTGTCCTGTCCGTCTGTTCTTTCCGTCTGTTCTGTCCGTCTGTTCTGTCCGCCTGTCTTGTACGTCTGCTCTGTCCGTCTGTTCTGTCCATCTGTCATGTTTGTCTGTCCTGTCCGTCTGTCCTGTTTGTCGGTCCTGTCCGTCTGTAAGTCCGTCGGTCCTGTCCAATAGTCCTGTCCGTCTATTCTGTCTGTCTATCCTTTTCGTCTGCGTGTCCGGCTGTTCTATCAGTCTGTCGTGTGCGTCTGTCTTGTCCGCCTGTTCAGTCCTTCAGTCCTAATCGTCTGTCCGGTCCGTATGTTCTGGCCGTCTGTCTGTCCTGTCCGTCTGTCCTGTCCGTCTGTCCTGTATGTCTATCCTTTCCGTCTGTCGTGTCCGTCTGTATTGTCCGTCTGTTCGGTCCTTATGTCCTGTCTGCCTGTCCTGCCTATCTGTCCAGTCCGTCTGTCCTGTCCGTCTGTCCTGTCCATCTGTCGCGTCCGACTGCCCTGTCCGTCTGTCCTGTCCTTCGGTCCTGTCCGTCTGCACTGTCCGTCTGTCCTGTCTGTCTGCTCTGCCCGTTTGCCCTGCCGGTCTGACAAGTTCGTCTGTCAGTCTTGCTGTGCTTTGCGTCTGCTTGGTCTGTCTGTCTTGTCCGACTGTCCTGTCCGTCTGTCCTTTCTGTCTGTCCTGTCCGTCCGTACTATTAGTTTGTTCAGTCTGTCTGTCCTGTCTTTCTGTCTTGTCCGTCTGTTCTGTGCATTTGTCATGTCGGTCTGTCGTGTCCGTCTGTTCTGTGCGTTTTTAGTGTCTGTCCGCCATGTCTGTCTGTCATGTATATCGGTCCTGTCTTTCCGTCTGTCCTGTCCGTCTGTCCTGTCCGTCTGTCCTGTCCGTCTGTCCTGTCCGTCTGTCCTGTCCGTCTGTCCTGTCCGTCTGTCCTGTCCGTCTGTCCTGTCCGTCTGTCCTGTCCGTCTGTCCTGTCCGTCTGTCCTGTCCGTCTGTCCTGTCCGTCTGTCCTGTCCGTCTGTCCTGTCCGTCTGTCCTGTCCGTCTGTCCTGTCCGTCTGTCCTGTCCGTCTGTCCTGTCCGTCTGTCCTGTCCGTCTGTCCTGTCCGTCTGTCCTGTCCGTCTGTCCTGTCCGTCTGTCCTGTCCGTCTGTCCTGTCCGTCTGTCCTGTCCGTCTGTCCTGTCCGTCTGTCCTGTCCGTCTGTCCTGTCCGTCTGTCCTGTCCGTCTGTCCTGTCCGTCTGTCCTGTCCGTCTGTCCTGTCCGTCTGTCCTGTCCGTCTGTCCTGTCCGTCTGTCCTGTCCGTCTGTCCTGTCCGTCTGTCCTGTCCGTCTGTCCTGTCCGTCTGTCCTGTCCGTCTGTCCTGTCCGTCTGTCCTGTCCGTCTGTCCTGTCCGTCTGTCCTGTCCGTCTGTCCTGTCCGTCTGTCCTGTCCGTCTGTCCTGTCCGTCTGTCCTGTCCGTCTGTCCTGTCCGTCTGTCCTGTCCGTCTGTCCTGTCCGTCTGTCCTGTCCGTCTGTCCTGTCCGTCTGTCCTGTCCGTCTGTCCTGTCCGTCTGTCCTGTCCGTCTGTCCTGTCCGTCTGTCCTGTCCGTCTGTCCTGTCCGTCTGTCCTGTCCGTCTGTCCTGTCCGTCTGTCCTGTCCGTCTGTCCTGTCCGTCTGTCCTGTCCGTCTGTCCTGTCCGTCTGTCCTGTCCGTCTGTCCTGTCCGTCTGTCCTGTCCGTCTGTCCTGTCCGTCTGTCCTGTCCGTCTGTCCTGTCCGTCTGTCCTGTCCGTCTGTCCTGTCCGTCTGTCCTGTCCGTCTGTCCTGTCCGTCTGTCCTGTCCGTCTGTCCTGTCCGTCTGTCCTGTCCGTCTGTCCTGTCCGTCTGTCCTGTCCGTCTGTCCTGTCCGTCTGTCCTGTCCGTCTGTCCTGTCCGTCTGTCCTGTCCGTCTGTCCTGTCCGTCTGTCCTGTCCGTCTGTCCTGTCCGTCTGTCCTGTCCGTCTGTCCTGTCCGTCTGTCCTGTCCGTCTGTCCTGTCCGTCTGTCCTGTCCGTCTGTCCTGTCCGTCTGTCCTGTCCGTCTGTCCTGTCCGTCTGTCCTGTCCGTCTGTCCTGTCCGTCTGTCCTGTCCGTCTGTCCTGTCCGTATGTCCTGTCCGTCTGTCCTGTCCGTCTGTCCTGTCCGTCTGTCCTGTCCGTCTGTCCTGTCCGTCTGTCCTGTCCGTCTGTCCTGTCCGTCTGTCCTGTCCGTCTGTCCTGTCCGTCTGTCCTGTCCGTCTGTCCTGTCCGTCTGTCCTGTCCGTCTGTCCTGTCCGTCTGTCCTGTCCGTCTGTCCTGTCCGTCTGTCCTGTCCGTCTGTCCTGTCCGTCTGTCCTGTCCGTCTGTCCTGTCCGTCTGTCCTGTCCGTCTGTCCTGTCCGTCTGTCCTGTCCGTCTGTCCTGTCCGTCTGTCCTGTCCGTCTGTCCTGTCCGTCTGTCCTGTCCGTCTGTCCTGTCCGTCTGTCCTGTCCGTCTGTCCTGTCCGTCTGTCCTGTCCGTCTGTCCTGTCCGTCTGTCCTGTCCGTCTGTCCTGTCCGTCTGTCCTGTCCGTCTGTCCTGTCCGTCTGTCCTGTCCGTCTGTCCTGTCCGTCTGTCCTGTCCGTCTGTCCTGTCCGTCTGTCCTGTCCGTCTGTCCTGTCCGTCTGTCCTGTCCGTCTGTCCTGTCCGTCTGTCCTGTCCGTCTGTCCTGTCCGTCTGTCCTGTCCGTCTGTCCTGTCCGTTTGTCCTGTCCGTCTGTCCTGTCCGTCTGTCCTGTCCGTCTGTCCTGTCCGTCTGTCCTGTCCGTCTGTCCTGTCCGTCTGTCCTGTCCGTCTGTCCTGTCCGTCTGTCCTGTCCGTCTGTCCTGTCCGTCTGTCCTGTCCGTCTGTCCTGTCCGTCTGTCCTGTCCGTCTGTCCTGTCCGTCTGTCCTGTCCGTTTGTCCTGTCCGTCTGTTCTGTCCGTCTGTCCTGTCCGTCTGTCCTGTCCGTTTGTCCTGTCCGTCTGTCCTGTCCGTCTGTCCTGTCCGTCTGTCCTGTCCATCTGTCCTGTCCGTCTGTCTTGTCCGTCTGTTCTGTCCGTCTGTCCTGTCCGTCTGTCCTGTCCATCTGTCCTGTCCGTCTGTCCTGTCCGTCTGTCCTGTCCGTTTGTCCTGTCCGTCTGTCCTGTCCGTCTGTCCTGTCCGTCTGTCCTGTCCATCTGTCCTGTCTGTCTTTCCTGTTTGGCTGTCCTGTCTGTATGGAAACTTCAACATGGCAGTACGGGTACATGCAGTGGACACATTATGTATTGTATTGTTTGGCACTAGTGTGTTCGTCATTGGGGAATATGGTAAATTATTTAACATTTCTAACGCATTGGCTTCATAGTTTTATCGTTTTCCTTTCCACAAAAGCAGGCATCCAAATCAATACACAGGCGTTTGTATTAGAACGTCATAATATTTTTAATTTTTCTTATTTACTTCGCTATCAGCCCTGGGCGGCACCCGACTCCTAATAGTCCTTAGTATCAAGCTATGTTTTTGGATATTTTACCACGTTTATCTTTACATACAACTTCGTGACATAATTATAAGACTTTCTCTATGCATTGTGTTCTGAAATGTCAGATTCAGTTTTGAAAACTAATGGGATAATTATCTATTTCCTAACACTTGTACCATCGTTACTCACATCTGCTTGTACTTGTGTATAGATAACGACCAGACAGGATTTTGGGGGATTAAAACTTACTTATCGTCAATACTGCTATTTTGGAGATCCTCATTTGATACTGCCTGTGAGGCAAACTTTTTGTTATGACATGGCACGCAAAAATAAAAGGTCCTATAAAGATAAAAGATACAAGTGCTATTCACGCGAATCCTGAATAGCTGAGTAGCGTATAGGGTAGGGTATGTAAGTATATCAACACTTAGACTCAATCCTCCTCAAGCTGAGCACCTTGAATTAATAAATAATTGAACCTGAATTTTAAAAAAGATGTATATAATTGGTAATTTATCAAAGAGGGCTAAAAAGCAGTCTGGAAGTCTGGATTACAAGATGTCCCAAGTCATGAGTGCGTGATCAAAATTGTACGTCGAATATACTGTGGCCTTCAAATATAATTTTCTCCTAAAAATCGTAAACGCTGCCTTTAACCATGTAATGTAGCTAGTGTAAACTTAATTATATCAGTTATACTGGCGATATGGAATAGAATCCATTATACAAGCTTAATAGTTATAATAAAAATTTTGAATCTATTATTATACTAACTTTAAGACTTGACTATTATACAATAAAGAATTTGGGTAAGCATATAATATTATAATCTGTTTGAATCTGACAGACAAGAGAACCGACACTTGGCAAGTCAGACAGACAGACATTCAGAGTCAGCCTGAATTTCACACGCAATACCTTCAAGTAAGCAAAAGTGTATCTAGTCGACTTGACATAGGAGCACATATGAGCTAGCTTTCCTATTGCATATATATGCAATATACTACGTACTATTATGCAAAACTATAGGCTGAGCTGGATTTGAATTTGATTATAGAACAAAAACAAGCCTTGATAAGACAAATATTTACCTACACAATCCGTAAAACCTTCTGATAGTGCTAGCCGCAGCCGTTATAGACATCTACAAAGGGAATTGTGCTTGCGCTACGATTATTTTTACAACGTCAACTATAGTATTTGGAAACAAACAAAATGACAATTAATTGAATAGTATGGTATGGAGTATGGAGACAGTGATATATTGTGGGTATAATTATTATTTATGCGATTCTTGTTCGGGATTCGGGGCATGCATACGGCTAATATGTTACACAAATACATAGTACTATTTGTTTTGGGCCAAACAAAAGTTATGTTTTAGTAATGATCCATATAATTAAATAAATTAAGTTCAGTAACTGATGCAAAGAAAACAAATGCAGGTTAAAGTACGTAAAATACGTAAAAGAAATGTTCCAGCTGCTATAGGATTAATGAACACTGTTTGTCACCACTAGTTGACATCAAATAAATGAGAAAACGCAAGGCGGCATCCGGCAATAGTAAAATAGTATGGACTTACATGAAAAATGCATTTAGATTAGGTACGCTACGTTAGTTATAAATATGTAAACTGTATTTTCTGAATCTCAAATCTCACTCACGAGGGAACCTTTACAACCGGGCGTCGTCAAACCACCCAAACTATTTTTTTCTGAAAAGAGCATGTAAAAAAAGTAGGGTAGCGTCAATCATATTTCAGAATGGGCCTTCTGATTTGCCACAGGAATTTTTGAAGGCATAAATTTGCTAATGTTAATTAAATGGACGCCATATTTAAATGTATTTTCCAGTCTTAAATTGTGTGTGCCGGCTACATTTTTCAACAGATTTTAATAAAATTTAATTTAATAAAATACCTCACCTGTGTCACTATCGAGGCGGGCAATGCAGTTACTGACGTACATTTACTCAGGACATTGCCCGCTACAAAAGCACCTCCACCGTATGGGCGTTGTCAATTCCCCGCTATGCCAAGAGTGTGGTGAGGAAGACGAAACGGTACTGCATTATCTGGTAAGGTGTCGCATTCATATATATCATCGCATGCAAAGCTTAAACTGGTTCTTCGGTCCCAGTAAGGACTCGCATGAAATAATCACAGAAGCCCCTAGGAAAGACGTGTTAGCATATTTAATTGCTACAGGTCGCTTCGACAGGGGCCATATTAATTATTAGGTTAAGGGTTGGACTGCACATCCAGCGGTAAATTCTTAGGCTTTGCCTGGACATATAGGTATACATTTAATTTTTTTACAGTAACTAAAAGGTAATATCTAACGACTGTCGAAGAGAAAACTGGAAAAAAGTTTTTCTATGTGAAACTAAAGATTTTTGAAATATGAAACTTTTAACCTTGTTTTATATGTAGACATCCCGACGTCTCATCTTCGACGCCCAAATAAAATACCTTCCATATCGAAATCTGACAAAAACTCTTCGACAGTCGCTAGACAATTGTTCAAGCTATGTATAGTAAAATTTATTTTGAATGCACCTGCTACCAAATTTTCTAATAATTTACACAAAATTTCAAGTCCTATGTTCTCCATGAGGCAGTGATAAAAACTGCGTGCGCAGTTGGGAAATGGACAAATATTACAAACACCAAATATTAGTAATATTTCGTAGTCGGCGTTGGACTTAAACATACATTTAGTTCCTCATTAAATGCAAACATGGACAATCGGATATACGCTGTCAAGACAAATTTTGGAGGGGGGAAATGATAGCACCAGTATTTAACATCAAAGTAATTAACCCTAAATCGCCCCAAACTGCTGTTTACAATAAATATGAGATTTTATTAGGTATAAAAATAATGATTTATTTCGACGCCGCCTGGTTATTTAACATTGCTTGGTGTTTATACGTTGTAGTGGTAATGTGTTATGTTGCATGTTTTATAAGTTACCAAAAAAAGGTGCAGTCCTCCCCTTAAGTCTTAATTAGGGATAGCAATGGGTCAGTATTGGCCTGCGCTAACTTGGTGCTGTTATAATAACGGTATTCAAGACCCTAAAGATACATACATACATACATACATTTTTCAACAGATTTTAATAAAATTTATAGTTTTGTGATCGTTACAATATTTTTAAAATATAATTTCCGGAAATTTGAAAATTCAAAACAAATTTTTTTTTTCAAAAATGCCCTATTTTAATAGGGCCTTAAAATTAATTAACATTTATACTTTTCAAACAAATCAATTTTTTGGATTTTAAATAACCCAGAATTTGGTTTTTAGATAATATTGTAAAGATAAAAAACTTTAATATTTTTGAAAATCGTATGAAAATTGAAGGAGGTATAATTGAATTTTGATAAAATCATAACGTGGAAACATTTCACTTTTAAAATAATAAGGAATTTTCGAAAAACATTTTTTTTTTGAATTTTCAAATTCCGAGAAATTTTATTTTAAAAAATATTGTAACGATCACAAAACTATAAATTTTATTAAAATCGGTTGAAAAATGTAATCTGAAAACACAATTGAAGACTGGAAAATACATTTAAATACGGCGTCCATTTAATTAACATTAGCAAATTTATGCCTTCAAAAATTCCTGTGGCAAATCAGAAGGCCCATTCTGAAATATGATTGACGCTACCCTACATTTTTTACATGCTCTTATCAGAAATAAATGGTTTGGGTGGTTTGGCGACGCCCGGTTGTAAACGTTCCCTCGTCAGAGGAACGAAACGAAGTTGTTTGCGAAATGCGAAGAAACATACAATAACATAAAATAAAAAATGTCTTTCAATACTTTTTTTTACGTGAACGTCCATTGCAACGTGTTTTATTATAGCTTCTCCAAGTAGGTACCTACTTACATTGATTCAGTATTTTGTTAACTATCCACGTAATTGGTTATTAGCAGACTTAATTAGTGATTTAATTATAATATAATCTACAATTAATTCCATTTTATTCTTATTCTTACATATCTGCTCAATTTTCGATTTCACATAGCATTTTCACAGCTGGACTTTTTGAACACTTTAAATTACGCGTGTAGCAATAATTAATTTCATAGCAGGCACTATTATATTTTAAATTAATAGTAATATATTATATGTAAAAGCTAGAGCTGTCAACTCTGTATACATAATAATTATTTGGCTACCAACTTAAAGTTGTGTAATATTCTTGATGCATTCAATTATGCTCTGACAATGAGCTCTGATTGTCTATAGAATTACAATAGGCTTATAATACACTATACATTTTTTAAGTCCTAAACTACAATCACTTGGACACAAGGATTAAAATGTAGAGACCATTTTCAGTATTTTCATGATTGTAATTTATTATTATTAATTATTAACAAAAACTTAAACGATAGAAACAATATAACATTAGATGATATAATAATATATAGAAATAGTAATACATGTTTGACCGTGTGTCCGAAAATCATATAAGTAGACAATAATTGTTCTAACCTTCCGACAATTAAAAAGGAAGTAGTAGGTGTTATATAATCAAGATTGAGTTAAATTTGATAAAATATAATATTAAAAACAATTTCTATAAAGCTATAAGAAAAAGTAGCATTAAAGTTTACAACGTAAACAAACAATGATATGTAAGTAATGTAATCAATTGAGTAAGCAACGAAGCAGTTAGTAGTTGGTAACTTTCTTTTATTGTCCTCTGCCTTTTGTGATTAAATATTAAGAATACAAGTAACTACCTAATATGCTTAGCACCTATGTTATAGAACACTACATCTCTTTTAATTAATATAGACTAATTAATTGAACATTCGATTGAATTATAATTATTATTAAATTTTTCAACGTCGATGTAATGTGGATGATATTTAAATGTGCTTCATATCTTATTTTTCGACATATATTTAACGATATTTTTGTAATTAATTATGATAGGTACACTTGTTAATATGGCAATGGCTAATACAGTTTTAGAATTCAAAAGCGTATATGGATGTATATTACATAACATGAAATTTAAATCTCTTTAACCCAGAAATCACGACCCTTGATATTGCTGTTGAAGTATATATATAATTATAATTATATCAATTAAGTATATATATATAGTTTTGTACATTTGACGAACCTGATCTATAGCTAATGCTAATAGTAACAAATAAATAATTATATCCCCTATACGTGTGCAAAAATGAGCGCTATTGGTTGGTCACCTTTAACCCTCACGTCGAAGATTAAGGATGACATTTTAGTGGCAACTTAAACCAGGAATTCAATGAACAGCATTTTTAGCACTCAATTTCAAAACCTATAAAATCTAAATCTAATCTCACATTTAAGTAATTCGTATTTCCGAAAGTACAGACAATTCAACAAAAAAATTAAAACGTAGCACTTAATTTGATCTTTGCGTCTAAGTAAGTTACAAAACTTATTTGTTCGTTCGGTAGATCAAAAATAAGGACTAAATTGAGAAGCAACGAGGAAAACATGATAAATGACGCACATTGAAAGACAAGAACTGATGACATTCAAGATTTAAGCGTCGATAGCTAGGTCATTCTATATACTACGGTAGTTACTATAGGTACAGGTATATACATACATATTGGCATTAGCCTGACCATGATGCAACTGTGTGCAACAGAGCAAGTATAGTAGTCCTAGTGTTTGGCTATATGGTACTTGTGAGTTATGGGTTATGGTTATGTTATGAGAAGCCAACAGCAAATGATTATTTGGCTCCATCGATTGGAAATTACATAATATAGGTAAGTTCATCTATCTACAAACAGAATTCGGGCTAAAGCATACAAGTAGTTAAGGTGAATATTATATTAATAGCACACAGTGGCAGCGAAGCACTTTAACAGGCCGAACTTCTTCTTTAAAAGCTAATAGCACAAGTCACAGCTTTAGATTCCGTCAAGATATGATAATTTTCAAGCGAAGATGAAAAGAAAATTAATATATATATTTAATGGCATATCGCACGAGATTAAAAACGCGTAATGTAATTTGCGACATTTGGCTTACTTGGCCAGAATGTATCTTAGTTGTATAAAGGTTCATCCTTTCAAATTCGTGTTTACTTCGATGAACGTGAGTGAACATGGATGGCAAAATCTTTGTTGCATTAAAATTACACGAAGTCAACTTCGGCAATGCATTGCTACACTGAAATCGAATTTTTATTCCCTCCTCTTCCGTCTCTTGTTTAGCAGAGGATTATTAGAATTGTCGAGATTTTTAATTGGAACAGTGTCATAGTCTACCCTCATCGTAGCTAAAGAACGCATCATTTCATCCTGAAATTCTGGCCAATTTTCTTCTTCTTTCAAAACCCTTTTCGTATGAAGTGGGGTTTGAGGAACTTCTGTGTACCGTGACACCCATCTGTTGGCCATGACTTGGTCAATTGTGAGTCTTTGGGATGGATCGGTGCAGAGCATTCCTTTTATTAATTCTTTGGCATCACTGGACACATCCTTCCATTCAGCATTCGGGAAATCATACTGCCCTGTTCTAATTCTTGATTTCATACCAGGGGAAATGGCGAGGCCATGATTACTGTAGAAAGGAGGATAGCCACATAGTAAAATGTACATGATTACTCCCATTGACCAGATGTCACAAAATTTATCGTATTTTTCAGGTCCAAGGACTTCCGGAGCAACGTAGTATGGAGTATAGCATGGAGTTTGGAGAGAGTGTTTCGTTAAAGTCTCTTTGGCAAAACCAAAATCCGTTAATTTGAGGATGGCTCCGATATCTTTGGACGTGTACAATAGATTTTCTGGTTTTAAATCTCGATGAGCAATATTCATATCATGAATGTATTTAATAGCATTACAAATTTCACGAATAACTCCTGCTGCCTCTCTCTCCGTAAAAGCTCCGTCTACTTTGTCTTGAATTCTATCGAAAAGTTCACCCCCTGCCATACACTCCATCACAATGAGTAAACTTGCATCATTTTTATAATTATTCTGGTAGACATCAACTACGGACACTATATTTTTACACCCACTAGCTCTCCAGTGCAGTTCCACTTCTCGTTTAGCTTTTGGGCTATCCTTAAGAACTTTAAGAGCATACTTTCCTCCAGTTTTCTTATTTGTACACTCCACAACTTTTCCATTTATTCCAAGACCCAGAGTGACGGCACTTATCGTATAATCGTCAAAAATCGTGGTTGTTTTGATGGTTAACGGTAGTACATCACGCCAAACTCCAGAATTTATATTCGTAAACATTGAACCACCATCCAAGTTGTTGTTTTGATTATCACGAAATGTGAGGTTGGTGGGTTTGGGAATCGGTGGAGGTCTTCCAGTCATCTTTCACCGTATCCTGGCTCGTAATTATTAAATATTTACTTCTATTTCCTCAAAATGAGAGCGGAGCACGCTATGAATGAAAAGTAACTTGAGGTACAGCTCCGTCCGTAACTCCGTAATCTCTTTCAATCCGATTTCCAGGTAATGCAATTTCGTTCAAGTCTAGAAAACAAACAGCTTATGTTTAGATAGAAAATTTGACACATATCTACTTCACAAGCAAACAAACAATTAGCCTTAATACAATTCCAAATTAAAAGAATTTTATATCATGGATCATCTCAAATTAACGACTCAAACTAAAGTTAACTCCAAAAATGTGGACTGTAGAAAATTTAAAAAAAAGCCCAAATATGAACGATAACCTATTTAAACATGTTAAAAAATTGTAGAATTAACACTAGCGACTAAAGTATTGTGAAAATTATTGTTTAATACCTTTATAAATTTACACACTAATTATTTATGTTTAATTAATTTACTGAGTAATTGTAACAGCACACAAACTTAGAGCTTGCAGTGTACCATGGAAGGTACAAAAGTAACAAGTAATAGTGATTTAAATGTGAAATGACTTCTTCGCTGAAACTAATTCCTAAGTACGTAATAATTCTAAGCTATGCACCAACCAAAGTACATTGGACTTGGACTTCCCCAGTTTGACCAAGGAAGCTGATTGTTTTTCTTCTTCCTTCTCTCGTCCAGGCACGGTATTTACTATCTAAATATCTCTAAGAATTACACGACGACGACGACTCCCAAAGCCCCTCTGCAATGGACAATAAAATGATAGTGTATAGTGTGAGTAATGGAAATATTGAAGAGTGAGGAGACGTAGGTGCTCCTAATGGAAACTAGTCTGGTTGAGATAAAAGTGGAATGAATGAGGAGAAAAAAATGTATTCCACGTAACTTGCAACTTAGAAGTGAGGAGGATGATGTAAATATTTCAAGTGTCGTGACTATAAATGAGTCACAAAGAAGCTATTCCCTATGTATTACTCCTACAACCTACGATGTAAAAATATATAGCGTGAACTCACTAGTCAGACTTTACTACTAAACTAACTGGCTACACTTGTTCCACCCTAACAACTTTCTACAACTTTAACAACAACCAAAAGACAAAAACTCAGCAAAGTATATATACAAACTTAAGAGTTGAATACCTACACTATTAGTAAATGCGGCAGTAAAACAAGTCAAAGATAGTACTCTGTCTGACGTCTCACTGTACCTATAATGTATGTATATAAAAAGTAATTTTATTATTACTGCCTTTTGCTTTATCTTTGATCTTGGATGTCCAGTGTAGATGGTAGAGTACCAGTGTTATGTTGTTAGTAAATATTAGTAATGCATAGGTAATCAACCTTGAAACTTGTTAAAAAATATCAAGAAAAAAAAATGCTATACATGCTTATCGCCCCTTTTAAAAGTCATGCATATATATAATTCATATTATGTGGGTATATCCCAAATCCCAAATAACGTCTTAATGTCTAACAATGTATAAAGAAAAACGTGCAGAGTTAAGTATGTGCTACGCTTTTCAGCACTTACCTTTAGTATTATTTAGTAGTACAGTCTGCACTTCTTATAGTATAAAGTATAAATAGTATAGTAAAATTTAAGCAACTCCGTCATCCGTCTTATTGAACTTTAAATTCTATTTTGGTAACTGACGACAACAATATGTAATTTCCTTCACTCACTCACTCCTCTCTGACGTTCTTCACTGAGCACCACACCGAAACCGAAAGAGACGACAAAAAAATGATTGTCTCAAAACAAATTACCTAATACATATAATATGCAATTTTGAACTCGTAAAATATTTTATTAAAATAAATAGTAAAAGAAACGAGTAAGTAGTAGTAGAACACAACTAATAACTAAATAACAACAACTATCACTCACTAAAAACTAAAAACTTGCAGAAAGAAAAATTTAAAAGTAGATTAAGAATTTTTTTTAATAGTGGGCGCCTTTTAAAGATTTACGATAACATGTGCCAGTTGAAGGAAAATATTCAACACACACACAGCCACAGCCACTGACGGCAGTGCCCATAATAATAATGCAATTGCCAGTTGCCAGTTGCCAGTGCCAGTTCACTTGCTAGTCAAGTCACAAGTCCCCAAGTTATTCGGCAACCCACACATTTTCCTCTCATAATACAGAATACAGAGTTCTCACTAGGCAGGTATTATCTCCCATCATCATCGTCGCAATCGCAGGCGCTAATCAACCACGCCATCCCATATAGCATATGGAATACCATAGCATGGGACGAGCAGATCAAGACTGCACTGCCGTATTTATATTTATACTGTGATATTATTATCTTATTTCATTCCATAGAAAATTAAAATTATGCATATAAAGATATATTACATATTCAGTACGTACTTCAGGTCCTTAAATATGCTGCAAAAACTTTGCGCTAATCACGAATGTGAATTTAAATTTTTACAGCATAGTCAGAGTGTGCTACAACATTATGTATATTTTTCTAGGAAAGCCCACGTTATGTGTAAGTAGTACTATATACTATATACAACATAGCCCACAGTAGAACGGCAACTGCAAAATTTCTTTTTGCATAAGTCACTTGATGTCAGGAAGAAAATGAATAGATTATACTTTATGTCTTCGTATTAAGTAAGTTAGCAGCTTGTAATGTTGCAATATAAAATTGGCATTCATGTAGGCTGGCGCTATTTGATATTCTGTAAGAATTAGGTATTTACATGATAATGTAATACTAATGGGATGTAGGTATATTGAATATAACTTTGATTCGCCAGAAGTTTAATGGATATAGGTGTATGGAAAACGTTTAAGTATTAATCTAGATTCATTCAAGTTCAAGACACGTTGTTGAAATCGGAGATATACGAGATAATATTACAAATAACATCGTCGCCGTTCGCCGCAGTTGAGGCGTACATAGCTTGTAGGTGGTATAGTACTTTTATTTGCTCCTGTATTTAAGTTAATTATGTGCCTATTATCTTATAAAGAGCGGGGGAAGGTAGTCGTTGTCGGTATAGGTATAGGGAAAACCATACTCAGAATTGAATTGGTTGGAATTACTATAGTGAATCATGATTTATTTTTAAATTGCTGTGCTTTATAATCTTCGCATTCCTTTGGATTTTGGATATTGCAATAAATGAATTATGAATGAGTTGAATGTTACACATTTTATCAGCTGAGTGAATAAGACGCATTCACATAGCGAGGGAGTCAGAATCAGAACAGAGATCTTGTTGTTTTGGGCTTTGAGTTTTTGAACTCTTCTTCTGTGAGGATTATTACTTCCGCTTCTCTCTAATCTGTACATAACACATAATATTATTTATTACCCCATGTTTACATTATTTGAATGGGCGTTCGAGAATGTTTCTTTTGACCCTAATTCCTTTCGGTTATTAGCTGCGAAGAGAGGAGCTGAATAGCCAAACAAATAAACGTAACACCGGTTTTGATTAATTCTAGTCATGACCGAAGGGTGTCATTTGTTGGTGATATCACCCGATCCGAATGATAAAATATCATGAAACTGATATAACATTACTATGCACCTACCTATTTATATAATATGCCCTCCGTGACCGTGACGATTACAAGCATCACTTTGAGAGCTACTAGGATGTAACAGTGTCACGGTTTGAGAACTCGGTAATGGTAATTCCTGAATATCTAGCTGTATCTCAAAAAAAGGTATCAAAAACCTATACTAACGTATATAATAATACCTAGGCTCAAATTTATTGGAAAAAAATTCTGTTTTTTCAACACTGGAATGGAATTCTATCTCACACAGTCATATAGTCAGTAACTTTTACCTCCAGAAAAATAATGTTTTTCTACCAGTTGATATTAGGAGCTGTACGTACTTAACTACCTAGTTTGAGACAGCTGCGTGGGCAGGCACAATTCTAGCTTCAACCTACAAAAAGAAATCTAAAAAAATGAAAACTTTACGAAGTGTGTAACGTAAAAAGCTCAAACTCGCCCAGATCTATTTTAACTTCCGGGGTCCCTAATAATTCCAGGGGTCTGTAGCATTGAACTAAATGAGGACTATTTTGGTTTTCATTATAGGTAGTATAAATTAAAAGAATGCAATTAATACATAATTTTAACATACATTGCCATCGTAGTAGGAAGAAATTTCAAATTTCAAACTCGCATCTGCAGCATCGTTAACAATATAGTAAAATTTGGAGAAATACAAAACAAATGAGCAATCTATTAGTAACCCTGAACTGAAAACAACATGCAATGACTCTAAGATAAATTAATGAACAGAGCAGAAAGAGCTTCCACTTGGCAGCCATATCTTTGGTCGTTGGCACGCGCCTATTCCAATTTCCAGAATTTTAAGATAAACTTATTATGGTAATTAATATTTCCCAAGAATTAAATCTGTCTTGACTTCTAAGCTACGAAAAGCTGATAAACATCCTATGAATAATTCTCAACAATTTACATGCATCTTCTCCCATAAAATAAAAATGTACTTTTGTTTCTTTTGTGGAGTCGAGCAATATTCTTAAAGATGATATTTTAAAAACTCAAACCTCTTGCATGTGTAATAATCTAAATGCTTTCTAGACTCACGTAAAGCCAAATTATTCTTAATTTTTCCATTCATTAGATGACTTCTACAAAACATACATCAACAAGGCTACTAAAATACCCTGTAATATAATATTTAAAATGAACAGATATTTTAACGTCGTAATCTAAAACCCAAAAGATAATACACTGAAGGTCATAAATAATTTTCGATTATAAACAAATCCATAAACAAAATATTATTTTTAAAAATGAGCAACAGCTAAACAGAGTAGTATTTGCTAACTATACCTATTTACTAACTTATCGTATGTATTGTAGTAGGCCGGTCGTCCCGCGTACTATTCAAACAGGGACCTCTCATGCCCGAAAGAGCCGGACATTATTATACGATATACGGCACTTAATAACTTACTGTATTTCGTTGGACAACCATAATATGGAGCTTCGCAAGGTGCTATTATCTATCTCTCTTAATTAACAATACCACTTAAACAATAATGCTGAAGTGCAAGTGTATAACTACAACTAATAACTTGACGCTTAACAATAACTTCGTACTCTGTGAATTCTGTCTGGCACGCTCAAAATTGTACATTGTTCCTGATAGTCCCTCCATAGAAGGAAAATTACGTGTTTCCATTATGTAAAGTAAAACAAAGAAAACGTGATCAGTTGATCAGGGTAACGCACCGTACTTATGCACACGTTTATATTTTGACCTTCTTACTACTAACAGTAACCACAATTACAGCCATTTATTTCCCCCGTACTTCACATAGCACTGGGTAATAAAAGGACTAATGAGTTACGTTAAACTACTAGCGTACTTTAATTAGCTCTATCAAATGTAGAGCTATGCATATTATTAAAGATTAGTAAGTTAATTATATCAATACTTTATGCAGTGCACGCACTATAATGTCTGGAACCATAATATAATTACTCAGAATTTTGCGAAGTACTATTATTGAAATTGTTAAGGATTAAAAATTAATTAACTAAATTCAAGTCACAAGCGGTATTAAAATTATATGAATTTTATTTTATCACCATCTTATTATAGGAGTATTACCTTCACTTATGGTGAGGGTGCCTAATTGTGGCCGGCGGATTAAATTCGTATCAGTTGAAAACTTTTGAAAGTTGCAGAATCAGTAATCAGTAGATTGAAAGCCGAACTTTGCAAACAAAAATGCAATCTTGTTATACATCGACTCGTATCAGATATACAGCCGGTGGTCACAGTTAGGACATCTGACACAATTAGACACCCTTACCCTGCCTAAATCACTTTTTCACAAATGTGGGGCTGGTAGTTAAAATATAAATTTGTATTGTTTTTTCTTAAAAGGAAATAAGCATTTAATTAATAAAGTGGGCTTAACGACTTCTGAATATGTAACCACTTTAAAAATGAATTCTAATGTTACTAGTGTAAGAGTAATTCCAGGAAGTAGCTTAGACGGAACCCAGTGCAGGCATTGCAGCACTGAGAAAGAAAGCCTTGGTCATGTCTTAGGTTCTTGTATCCGGGGAGAACTCATACGTAACAGTCGACATCATGGAATTCGAGAAATTATTGCAAAGGCTCTGGCTGAAAAGGGTTTTGTTGTGGAACAGGAAGTTCATTGTGTTGTAGAAAATGGATCAACTAGGAGAGTGGACATTATTGCATATGACTCATCATCTAAAATTGGATATATTCTGGATCCTACAATTCGGTTTGAGTTTGGGGATAGTGAGGAACAAGCGGTCGCAGTTGATTTGGAAAAGAAAGGAATTTACGAACCCTGTATTAAGTATTTCTTGGAGAAATGGAATTTAAAAACTATAGAAGTGACGGGTCTTTATATTGGAGCACGTGAGACCATTACAAACTTTTTTATGAAGTGGGCTAAATCGTTCCGTATACCGTATACAGTTGTGGATGATATTTTAATGCACGCTCTTCGAGGATCAATTATGATTTATGATCATCATTTATATGCTTAGAATTTATTTATGCATTTTAACGTGTTGAATTTAATTTAAAATGTTTAAATTTTATTTAATAATGTATTGTCTTGTATACTGAGCTGTGAAGCTATTGCAATTGTGCAACAGTGACTTAATAAAGTTTTTCTCTCCGATAATCGTTTCGATTTTAATAAGGCACAATCTTCCAGTAAATCACTGTTGGAGAAAGAAAGAAAGATAACTTTATAAAAATGCAAAGAAAATAAACAATTTCTGTAGGACCTTCTGATACTTATAAATCCAAACAACTTTTTACTTAAAATTATCCACACTATGATTGCAAAAGTGATGAATTCCATTCAGGTAAAGAAGTTAATTTGTATATGCTTGTCTACGAATAGTTAAAAAAATATTAAGCTGATCGCCATAATATTATTTCTCCATGAATCAAAAATGTTATTGAAACAAGTTAATGAAACATGCTACACGTATCTAACATTAGCCTAACTCTACGATTTATTTGTTCGCCTGTCGACAACGCTTTGTTTACTAATTTGTTTAAAACTTAAACGGCTCACAATATAACCTATATATACCCTAATGTTTTTCCAAAGATGTGTAATGCCACTTATGCAACAATCTCAATATCTGTGAGTAAATATGCCATTAAATGTAGGTACCTACTTAGAAGTAATAATAATAATCAATCTGTCGGCTGTAATTATTTACTGACTCTGACTAGACATGTTAGTATTTCTTATTCTACGCCCTACACTACATACATATATAGCCATATAAGTAAACCGTGTTGGTCTGTTTACACTACATAAACACTCTCGACGTCCCAATAACATTATTCAGTCAATCAGACTCTCTCAAAACTTATGCAATCCATCTGTACATATGTAGTAGGCAGTGAGGGTGGTAAGTAGGTAGTAGGTGTACTTTATGTAGGTATATTGTTTCTACCTATTTTTTGGAAATATTTTGCATATAAGCAAGAAGGGTAATTACTGTAACGTGTTTATTTGTTTATAAAAACTATGAGCTTATACTAACTGACATAAGGATGGAAAGGTTATCCGTTATGAGCACGAAATAGTCGGAGTAGGTTTCCAATCTTCGTAGTAATTCATCTATTTTCCATTAATGAAAAAACATGTGTTTGTAAGTCTGTCAGTATCAGTAATGGCTTCTGCATATAGGATTGAGTTTTGAGTTAAGGATCAGTTTACGTTTACACCTAATTGCATTACGATATATTCGTCTGTATATTTCCCCGTATATTTGTATTTTACGGAACAAAATCTAGAATGTTCGTAAAAGAATAAAACCTTCCCGTGGAAATATTCCATGAGAATGAGAAGGTGCTTAAATAGTGAATTGAGCTTTTGTGAGGATGGTATGAGCTCACATGTGACTTGAAATAGTGCACTGTACCTACAACTAATTACAATTTTATCTGTTTTAATGGTACAAAATAATAATGATAATAAATTCAATGTTATGACTAAAGCTTTTTGTCTTCTCTCGCGATCAGAAACACGTGGTTAAGGTGTATGTTATATACTGCAGAGCACATGTACATAGGACTGCGTAACGAATTATTCTGCTTATAAAATATATGAGTAACGGGGCTGGATTGTACTGTATTATGTAATTAAATAAATATAAAACGGCTTGAAAAATGCAATAACTCCCAACAATGTGGTCCTATACTTAAATCCCCGGCAACAGTGTTAAGCAAAAAGCATATACCGTACTTCGTATTTCCTGTAATAGTAGAAGAAAATGTAACAAGGGACGGGCCTGGGAGGTCGGTTGAGCAGTGGTCCACTATTACAGGAAATACGGTAGTTGTTAAATATGGAGGAAATGAGCCAACCCAAATCAGTATTTCTTCACTCTCGTGTTTCGGTTTCGGTGTTTCGAAACGGAGGAATTCTGTCGAAGAATAAAATCCTCGTTCGCCATTCGCAATATTAAAATATCTGTGTCGGAGAGCTTCGCTCATCCAATGGGTGATTTTCGTGCTAACATGGATTAGTTTAAATATTAGCATAGGTCGGGGACATAATGTTTATTATTATGATTTTCTTCATGTCTTCAACCATTACAAACGTATTAGCCTAGTGAAAGCTATATGTCTATAGCAAAGGCACGTAGGCCATCTATATAGAATATGTATAGAGTATCAGTCACGTGCTAATACGGACAAACTTTATGGCTTCGTTAATTATTAGCTGCACTAATCAATTATGAATTGCAAAACACATTTTAAAGTTTTCAGTATCGCTTTTCCTTAAATGCCAAGAGCTGGTGGAATATCGTAAACGTCGTATTACCTTATTAAGTATGTAATTGCTCAAATTATGTTTTATATTTTACCCGGTGCTTATTACAATAAAGTTATTCCTCAGACTCTGGCCCGGCGAAAAACTCAACCTTTACTGTATATGCATTAAATGCTTGCGCCATGATAACTTTAAGAATAAAGGCTTTCAAAATTCAGTAATTTATTTTTATTAAATGGCTTGAATGTATAACACTACTTGTCCTAAATAATACAAAAAAAAACAAACAAAAAACACGGACAAATTCACAGAAAACTTAAATTTTATTGAAAATTTACCTGTTTAAAATATTTTTGTAATTTGAAAACTTTATTTGCGCCAAGGTTGTATAAAGTAGCAACGGGGGAAAGACAAAAACAACCTTTGTTGTAATTTAGTAATTTGATTTCATGAGAACTTTTAACCCAATTCTGTGTATGTATTGCGTCAGCCAATTAAAATTTTAAATTAAAACATAATTTTCTGCCATTAAGGACGTCACAGCAATTAATTATTAGGCATAATTAGCAACTATACGTTACATGTGGGCTGATGAGTGAGAGCGCGTAGAGAATTGCGTTTCCTTTAATAAGTTTTTCCATGAACTATTATCGTTTTTTGTGTGTTAGGGTGTAGCCATCGTCGTCGTCGTTATTACTGTTGTGCATGTCAGTATATATAATTACAAAGAAAGGTTTCATTTACTACTATGCATTATACACAACCCTGCAAATTATTAACCCTATTAACCCTACAAATTCATTCAGTAGATACTTTACCTATGGACTTACGGACTTACGAAGGGAAAAGTTTCAATCCTAGTTAGTTAATTAGTGTTGCTGTTATCGTTAAGGTAATGTTAGTCTCTGTAAACAATAAAGAAAAAATATGTGTTTCTACCAGGTAAGAAGTGACCGTTCGTTATACCGACGTAATAGGTATATTTCATATTATGTATGTATGTTCTTGCAAATCTAACGTACACTAAAACGAATACAGTTCACAAAACTTGTCCTGATCGCCATGTAATTTTACTTCTTGTCATCTTTACCCTCGTCAAGATGACATCTGTACAAGTCCACGGCTGAAGGAAATATATTAATGAAATACTGATGATACTCTAAAACATTACGGAAAACTACTTATTATTTCTTTGAAAATTATACTTCAAATTAGTGTACACAATTAGGTACTATACTTTCAATGGGAATGCGTAAATATAATTATGGGTTACGAAAACGAATAATTCATTGATGACCTTTAATTTTTCCTCCCTAATGAATTAATTAGTCACGTAGTATTTTGCTACTCCCAATTTTTTGATAGTTTGTAGACACACATATAAGTACACCAAGGCAAGGTAGCTTTACATTATGCCTACTGCTCTACGATTCTAAATAATTAGAGTTTACAGAATGTCAATATTTTCGAAAGTACCTACCTACCTACCCTACATACAATTGATTGACCATAATGGAGCCAAATTGTAACTCAATCTTTCGCACAACAATATTCCCAAAAAGTCTAGCCCGTGGCCATGTGTGCGATGTTCGTTTTCATTATATAATCATAGAATACAATTTATTTTTAGAATCAGTAGATCCACCATACACATGTGGCCTGTCTCAACAAAAATCAGCACATGCTTTTACGTAACGTATAATGAGGTGGTGTTGGCACTTGTGAAAATGAATCTGTCTTATTCCTTCCGTGACCATATTAATTATTGCTGCCACTTTATCTGTAGCTTGGAGCCAGCTGATAACAGTAGGAAATAAATTCAAGAGACCCTCCACTTCATCCTCAGTTCAGCTCAACAGCTTGACCCAGTCGTACCAAGTAAAAAAAACAGAAAACGAACTTTACATTACCAATTATACCTCAACATTAAACGTAAATAAACAAACCTACAGACAATCTACCATCAATATTTTTAATAGATTCCAGCTTGGAAAAATTGTAAACATTTCCAAATAGCATCATAATATCTACACGTGTAAAGGAATACAGCGTCGTAAACGAATAGTCAAGATCAATTCCAGTAAAATTTTGAAACAAAAAGTTATTTATATGTTCAGCTATTTTTTCAAATTTAACAAAATTACCAATCAACATGAACTTTCTAATGGTAAGAATTTTATTAATGATTTTTCAAACCCAAATTTAAGAATCTTAATTTTGTCACATGGATAAATACTTAAATTATTCGTCGACGAGCTAACTAAATATTGATTTATAATTTCAATTGCAGATCCTGAGCGCGTTCCTTCTGTGTCTTGTCATGTCCATTTCTGGAATGCCAATGCTAAACGAGGAAGAGGTACACAGTATAGAGATGAAAGCTCCAGTACCTAGTGCAACAATTGAAATTAGTGAACTCTCTAGGCTCCAGACTCCTGACAGGTATGTGTACCTCTGTTATAAATACAATACTGAATACTTGTTTTTTCTTTTATTAGAATAAAAAAACGTACTAATTAAACTGACATCCTAATAATAGAGAAAATTTCTATAATTTTTGTTTCTTATTTTAAAAAAAATAGAGATCGGCCATTGAGCAAGATGCTACAAACTTTTATTGACTCACCCAGGAGGCCAAGATTTAATTTGCAAATCAGAACACGAATTTAAACTGGATTCCTCTTGTTTATGAAAAATTGGCAATTGGGAAGGAATACCGGCGAACTGAAATGCATGAAGATCCCCAGCAATTTGAACTCAATCGGATGTTTTTTTACCACTTTTGGGGGCCACACATACAGCCAAAGTTTGCCGAAACCCCACGAGGGCGTCAGTACGCGTCCCTGGCCTGGAAAGGGACGCAGAATTACGCTTATGAAGAATACGAAAATTTCTTCATATATTTTTTGAAATGTCAGCCAGTCTTAATTGTCTCGAAGTCTCAAATGATTTTATGAATATTCTGTTTAGTAACTTATGTATACATAATTATGTATTTGCAACAGCATTATACGAGATTGAAATTTTATTTATTTCTATTTACATGAGTAAGATAAACTTTGCTATTAGATTACCCTGTAAAGTAATAAAAACAAATATAATGATATTTAAACAATTGAATGATTTGAGTGATCTGACACACTAATAAAGCCAACTCGAGCTTAGTCATAGTCACAATCATAAGAAAATGTGCGGTTTGTTAAAAAAATTATTTTAGCATACCCAGTGTGGAAAAGTTAAACTTTGTAGACATCACCGTAAACAAAGGGTAGATTGCAGATGTCTGTAAACTAATTTTTAAACTTGTTCATTCATTCATTATAGGCATTTGTTTGGTGGAGGAAGTCCCTTTAATTGACTCTCTAGCTTTGTAAATTGAAACCCGTATTTAAAGCGTTTTTTTTAGCCGAGTGGTGTACTCAGGAATTTACCATCAGTAACACGAATTTTCGTATGTATAGAACTTGTCTCAACCAAGCCACAAAGAAGAGAGGGGTAGTTAAATTTTACTACAGTGTTTCCCACTTGAAAAGTGAAAAGGGAAAACACGTTCCTCCCGGTTTATTCCCCCCCCCCCCTCCGCCAAATGGCTACTCCAGCGAGATCATTATTTTTAGGTGACAACTATTTGCAATCATTCTGAAATTCTGAACTTTGGTTGACTTCAGGGATCAAGTGGTTCTCATGCAATTAGTTAAAACCCACTAACGGCTTTTACATTCCTTTCCGTTACTTGGACGTGGGCGCAGTGATGGAATTTCCTCTCCTGCCCTACCCTGCCCAATAGCTTTTTCTAGCCCTATCCCTGGCGTAATCAATCTTTAAAGGGTCTGAACTATCGCGGACAGACGGACAGACATAAACGGCAGATGGATAAACGGACATACATACGGACAGACGGAGAGACCTACAAATCCTCCTGCAGGGGACCCTGATTAAAGGGTCCTGTAGGGGACCCTGATTAAAGGGAAAACTGCGGAAACGGACTTCAAAATATTTGGCTGGCTAGCTATACTTGCAGTTCCAGTAACAGTTCCAAGTATTTCCAACGCTTCAGAAATGATACAGAAACTTAATCATTTTTTTCCAGCTGAGAGAAATACTGAGGACGCGGTCTTAAAATCTTCCTAGTATTAGTTCGTGTGTGCGTCAAAATAAGAATAACAAATTTCAAACTACAATAAATTACTTTTTTAAAGAATCGTAATCTTAACTATCCATGAACAAAGCTGTAAATTTGTTAATCTTGACCATTTTTTTAACTACAGACAAATACGTCTATAACGGATCCGCTTTAAAGGAAACCCCGGCTGCAAGGGATACGTTTGAAATATTTGGTTGGCCAGCTATGCTTCCAATGTTAAAATTATCCGGATTTAAGGGAACCAATAGAAGGGATAATTTGGTTACAAGGGACGAATTTTGGACCATTTTTTGGAAATTTAGGCCACTTTTAAGGGGTTTTTAAAGGAAAATAATAGTAATACGTGGAGAAATGCATGACGAAAGTAGTGAGGACCGATTGATAACAACCTACAAAGTGAGGAAGAATTGACGGAGGAGCAAAATATAGTCGCCAACATTTTTCTGGATAGAGATGAAGAGGAATCCGAAGACTGTTCTGAAGAAGAAAATACAGATTAAGAGTCTTTATAAATTTCAAGTGCTTTAAAAGTTTCAGAAATGATGCAGAAATTTCAACAATATGTTTTAGCGCAACCAAACACTGACGACACAACATTTTTTAATATACACAACATAATCCTATGCGTTCGTCAAAACCAAAATAAAACTAAGCAAACTACTAAACTACACTAACTAAATTGTTTCTACCTATTTACATAATCTGGAACATTGTTCAAATACTGGGCCGATTTAGACGAATTATAACTTATTTTAAAGCCATTAAAAAATAGAGACATTGGGGGATTCATTTTTCACTTCGAGTCCAAATAATACTTTGTACAGAGATTTTGCAAAATTTTCCTAAAAAAGGTGGTTTTTTCACAAAATTTCAGAAGCTGTTAAAATATCTCGCTGAACTCAAATGCAATTATATGCTGCTAATAATTTGAGTTTTCAAAAACCCAGAAATAAATTTTTAGATAATGTTCTGCGAATTACAAAACTACACTTTTTTTAGAAAATCGGCCGAAAATCGTAGGAGCGTGCCCAAGAATTACAAATTAATTTTATGGCCAATTAAGTATGAAAAATATGTCTCCTGCTTCATTACTATTGGCAAACTAATGGTTTTAAAAATGAAACTTAGCGGGAGAAAATGCCCTTTCCCATCATGTTTTTAAGCAAATCTACTGTTTTTCACACCCTATGTATAAAAACATATAAGGAGCCGATTCAGTGGGATCACTTCTGACCCCTCTTTCGTAAGTGGAAGATACTGCTAAAAAATTAAATTGATACTAATACGCTCACGCCACGTGGTAAAATATTCAGCTAGAAAAAGTCGTCCCGTAACGCCGTTGCTGGTTCCACGCCGTATGAATTAAACGCCGCTCACTGTTTAACGCCGTATTTATTAACGCCGTTTACTGTTCAACGCTGTTTGAATATAATGCCGTTCTCTGTTCAACGCCGCATATATCTGGGGCTATTGTGTTCAACGCCGTATGAATATAGCGCCGTTTACTGTTTAACACGGTTTGAATATAGTGATGTTCTCTGTTCAACGCCGCAAGTATGTACAGTAGCAGAAACCGAAAGTGAGGTCTGGCAAGGATAAATTTTACATGCAAGTAAACGGCAGCTTCATCCTTGCCAGACCTCACTTTCGGTTGCCGCACCAATAGTGCCGTTCAGTGTTCAACGCTGTATGAATTTAACGCCGTATGAATTTAACGCCGTATGAATTTAACGCCGTATGAATGTAGTGCGTTTACTGTTCAACGCCGTTTGACAATAGCGCCGTTTACTGTTTAATGCTGTTTGAATGTAGTACCATTCTCCGTTAAACGCCGCATAAATGTAGTGCCATTCAGTGTTCAACGCCGTATGAAGTTAACGCCGTTTAATGTTTAACAACGTATGAATTTAACGCCGTTCACTGTTCAACGCCGTATGGTTTTAATACTGTTCAGTTGTCAAAGTCCTATGAATTTAACGCTACGGTAAAAATTAGTCGTACCCGAACCTGAAGTCGCACCCGGGTACAGGTATAGAGGCAGTGCCTAAACTCTGGGTCCGGTTCCGTGGACGGGAACAGCGGCATATGATATGGGTCCGGACTCCGTGGTTACGGGTTCAAGTTTGTGCTTGCCTCGTACCCGTACCCGAAGTACCCGGGTACTTTGGGCACTTTGAAAGTACTTGCTAGTTTTTTCATGTTTCAGTCTACAAGTTCCATTATTTGGGCGTAGGAGTTGGGCTACCGAGACCTTCCCATTTACCACCACGGCAAAAGATCCATATTTCAAAAATGCATAGCTCCTAATTGAAAAAAATTTTTTGAATGTTACTTAGTCAGCCGCTAGATACTAAGTACAAAGATACTGTAAAAAACTAAATCGATACCTATATGCTTAGGCAATGCCTAGACATTTACAGCTAGAGCTGTAGTCACCCATTAGCGTCGTTCATAGTTCCACGGCGTATGAATTCAAAGCCGCTCACTGTTTAGCGCTGTACAAATTAGTGACGCTCATGTTTATGCGCTTTTTGAATTGAACGCCGTTTACTTTTCAACGTCGTATAAATTTACAGTCGTTTACTGTTCCACGCCGTATGAATTTAACGCCGTTCAGTTTTCAACGCCGTATAAATTGAACGCTGATTACTGTTCAACGTTGTATGAAACTAGTTTCGTTCACTGTTTAACGCCGTATTAATTTAAGTTACGGACTGGGTGTTTTTCCTACAATTTATAAAAGATTCAACATTACGTGTTACCGCAGTTATAATTTGACATCAAGCCATGTAACATAACTCGGCGACTTCGAATTTTTGCAACTACTTAATGCAATCTCTTATTTAATGTAAACAGCGTTTTCGGGTTGATTACGTCGATTTTAAATGTTGGTTCTCTCATTTCGCAGTCCATGTTATGTTCCGACAGCATATATACACTTTTGTATGTTAGAATTAAATAAGGTACTAATAGCATGTTTTAGTTTAGCGCTGTCCACAAAATATTGCTATTGTCTGGTCTTGAGCATGCGGTGGAACAGTACTATTCTGCGCACGCAGTTTCTATCACTACCTCATGAGAAATACAGGACATTATTCCGTTCAAACTCCAAGAACATTTGGTAGCAATTGCGTTCATAATAATAATAATAATAATAATAATAATAATAATAATAACAATAATAATAATAATAATAATAATAATAATAATAATAATAATAATAATAATAATAATAATAATAATAATAATAACAATAATAATAATAATAATAATAATAATAATAATAATAATAATAATAATAATAATAATAAAAATAACAATAATAATAATAATAATAATAATAATAATAATAACAATAATAATAATAATAATAATAATAATAATAATAATAACAATAATAACAATAATAATAATAATAATAATAATAATAATAATAATAATAATAATTATAATAACAATAATAATAACAATAATAATAATAATAATAATAATAACAATAATAATAATAACAATAACAATAATAATAATAATAACAATAACAATAATAATAATAATAATAATAATAATAATAATAATAACAATAATAATAATAATAATAATAATAATAATAATAATAATAATAATAATAATAATAATAATAGTAGTAATAATAATAATAATAATAATAATAATAATAATAATAATAGTAGTAATAATAATAATAATAATAATAATAATAATAATAATAATAATAGTAATAATAATAATAATAATAATAATAATAGTAATAATAATAATAATAATAATAATAGTAATAATAATAATAATAATAATAATAATAGTAATAATAATAATAATAATAATAATAGTAATAATAATAATAATAATAATAATAATAATAATAATAATTATTATTATTATTATTATTATTATAATGATGGATTTTATAAATAGTTTGAGCAATTGACAAGCGACTTACTACGAGCGTTTTTCATATTTCAGTGTACAAGCTTTATTATAAGTTTAAAGGATTTGGGCTATGCTGACCTTCCCATTTACCACAATAATAAAAGACCCATTTTTCAAAAACCCATACTTTCAAATAGAAAAACATTTTTCAAATATTTACTTAGTCAGTTTCTAGTTACTAACGAGGGAGGGGTCAAAGGTGTTCCCGGCGAATCGGCTTATGCTATTTTTGAAAAGAGGGTATGAAAAAAGTAGATTTGCTTAAGAACATGATAGGAATGAGCACATATGTATAGACTCACTATGTCAGATTTGTCAAGTGTTAGTTTCCTAGTGGTAATTAAACGGGCGTCATAGTTACTTGACTAGATAATGATTTTGTTTTAAATAATACAGGGTGGGCCATTTTTTTGGGAGATTCTAGCAGGCTATAAAACCTAAGTTCATTATTCGAATATAACCAGCAATATACCAAAATAAAGGCAATTTCTGGGAGATTTGTTTGACATTTCATTCAATAAAATCGATTAAGAATAAGTTACAAAAAGGCCTACTAACAAAAATTACAGTTTTTAGAATTTTTTGACAATACTAAAATTATTGTTTAACAACATTCATTTAAAATTAAGCCGTAAAGCAATGCAGACTAGAAACATTGGACTTGAAAAATTCCCACAAAAAAGAACCTGGCAAAAAATTAAAAACTGGACAAATGAAAAAATTCAAAATTTAAAAATTTAAACATTTTTAATTTTTTAATTTATGCCAGGTTTTTATTTGTGGGGATATTTGAAGTCCAATGTTTCTAGTCTGCATTGCTTTACGGCTTAATTTTAAATGAAGGTTGTTAAAAAATAATTTTAGGATTGACAAAAAATTCTAAAAACTGTGATTTTTGTAAATTAAGCCATTTTGTAACTTATTCTTAACCGATTTGAATGAATGAGATGTTAAAAAAATCTTCCATAAATTGCCTTCATGTTGGTAGTATATTGCTGGTTATATTCGAATAATAAACTTGGGTTTTATAGCCTGCTAGAATTCCAGGAAATAAATGGCCCACCCTGTACTTATAATTTGCATGTAATGGAAAAATCTGTATATATCTTGACCTTGTTTTCGCTAACAATAAAAATAAAGGAAATCTGAAAATCTGAACTATGATGTGTCCACTTACAAGGGAAATCTCTTAAACAGTTACAAGGGATTCCGGCCATAAAGGATAGATTTCCGATGAAGTCCCTTATATTTGTTTGTTCCCTCATACTTGTCCAACGCCTTGTCTTGAAATACTCTTGATTTATAGTTGATGTTGATAGGATATCAATCAAAGCACTATGCCTGCTAATAAGCTAATTGCACATTATTTAAATAAAATTTCGCACTTACAAAAACTATTCGCACCATCGCACGAAAGGCCATTCGTACAAAGTGCATCCCGACACAGACCACGAGGCCGATTTCTGCACTCATAAATTTACATTTTATAAATTTAATTCAATTTATTATTGGCTTCAGGGCTATATCAAGCGCCAAATATCATTCTAGTTCACAAACATACAGGAAAAAATGTCGATAGGAGTAATTCCGCCTTGAGCATGTTGATATACAAGCATACTAATTTTTTGTCGCATATAATAGGCAAGACACCTTCACAGTGCAAAGCAAAATAGAAACACAGTATTAATGAAACTAATTATTTTTAAATACAAAATTCTCTATAACCACGGCCCGACGTCTACGCAATCATGCTTTATCAATCATGATTTACATCCCCATGACTTTGATAGGAGATAATGAAAGTGCATACCTACTTATGTGTCTTGCATGTGCATGTGTTGGGAATTATGAACTGAATTAAATTGTAACAAATGTAACATGTTTGAAAAAATAACTAGGAACTAATAACTTGACATAAAATAAATGTCTGTACGACTTACATATACTTTCTTTAACCCCTAAAATACATAAATGTACACGCTCAGAAAAAAGTGCCGAGATTTACAGCGTCAGCTGTAAAAAGTAGTAGAGGTGATATGTTAGTGAGCATCTATATTGAAAGCAGTTAGAATTAGTAACCGTAAAAGTTTGTTAGACATTTACAGATAGAATCTGTAAAATTTATTGTTAACCCTGTTAGCTTGATTAATAGGAATCTTGTATTGAAGCTCTAACAATATTCCTGTTAAATGATTATAATAGAGGAAACAATAAAAGGAATTAACAGATTTTTTGTTAAATGCTATTACAGTGATGCCGATAAAATTGAATAACTAAGCATTAAACCAAAATATGAAAATAAACAATGGAATTTACAATCAATGACAACTGAAGGCTTTATTTTAACAAAAAATAGTTATTTAATACTAAAGATATTTTTAATATTCAAATAGAGGACAACGCTCCCTTAATGAGGGTATATAAATTATAAATACACTGTTCACTGACTGAAAAAATCCGGGTTTTGTTTTTCGTCACTTTAATACTAAACTTTGTCGCACTAATAATTATTGGTCACCACTCACTATAGATGTTGTGATGATAATTTGATTATTAGACAATATTAGTTCAACCGCTAATAACTAAGGACTATAAGTTATAAGGAGTCTTAATTATACCAATTTAAAAACAGGTGAAACCCAGAAAATAACGTATCTGTTCTGTGTCCACACAAAATTTTACGTTTTCTAGTTCTGACTTTTGTTATCATTGTTCGTTGTTTTCCCTTTGTTTGTTACGAATAGTCTCCAACCGTTAGTTGAAATGAAAATGAAATGATACCAAATTGATTTAGGTAAAGCAAATACTTTTCGTCGCTAGTTGGTATTTCATTTCTTGTGTGAGGGATTTTAATGTCAGCAAAGTTCATTGGTTGCAATTCAGACACGAAATTCAAAATTTGAAAAATATTTACCAAAATTATTGTAAACCTCATTTTATGAATGTACTCGGTTATTTGTTAACAGAGGTAACGGTAAATGTGGCAAAGATACAAATATCACTGTAAACAACATTTAATCAATTTTTCGATACTACCTTTTTCATCTTTTTACCGAGCACCTCCATTACTTTTTACAGGGATACTGTAAACCTGATTTTTACAAATATTACGGTTATGAACATTTCTGAGCGTGTATGGATGCCAGATGCCAAAATGACAACTTCAGCAGTAATATTGTATAATTTGTATATATAATAAATTAATCTTTTCCTCAATTTAATCAACTTTTTTAACTTCCTCAACATTCAACATTGATCGTCAGTTCAAATAGTATTATTTATGATAATATAAATTCTGTGGTAGAATGTCACTGGAGATTGGCGATTATTTCACTTCTCCAAATTTTCTCCAATGGAGACTCTACTGTACTCTACACTAAATAAAAAGCAGTGCTGAACCAATGAGTTTAGTAACTAACACTTAACAAGAAAGAATTTAGTTTGCTAATTAGGTACTTCTATTTGTTAGTGACAGTATTATCAAATACTGCTCTGGGTAATACAATCAGTTTTAGGTGCTCCCATAATCATATATGGCGATAAATTGTCATTTGTCCTCTTCGTTTTGTTCCAGTGTTTTACCTTCCCCATTATTCCCCATATACTCATACCATGTCCATACCAAAACCCAAATTAATACGGAAAGCCGAATTAAGGAAATACAAAGAATAAATTCATGTAAGTAATTGAATTCAGAATAAGTAATAAAAATAAATGTAAGAGTAAGTAATGAATTATTGATCGTACCGGAAAACCGAAATCTGTTTTGCACTAATCTATTAAGTATCATTTTATTCGGGAATTTACTGACGTCAATGCAAACCCAATATCCAGGCATCGCGAGGACCAATTCCAGCAGGATTGCCAGTAGTCATGCAAAAACAGTACCAAGCAGCACTTGCAGGACTGGAGAATCTAGCAGTTGGTGGAGGGCTGGCCGTTCGTACGACTTCAGTTTAGTTCCCTCTGGCCCCTGCCTACACAGCACAGTCAGTACGCTGGGCCAACGTATAAATACAGTAAGTACATATATGTATATCGTACTAAAACATACATACACAACCGAATAAAACTAACAGCACTTTTATTATTCACTTCGACTAATTTCCCTCGAAGATAGAAGAAGACGTGGAGACTTAATCGAGACTTTCAAACTAATAAACAATAAATATGATGTTGACCCCTCTGTATTTTTTGATATTGACATGCAAAGCAGGCATGCCCCGTTTTTGAAAAAGAAAATAGTGAAAACCAACACTAGACATCATTTTTTCACTCAGCGTGTAGTGTCAGAATGGAATAGTCTTCCAAGTGAGGTGAAAAATGACAAATCGGATTTGTATTCGGTGAATTCGTTTAAAAACAGATTGGACAAGTTTAAAGGGTGGAGTTTTGGCCGTGATTCTGAGTGACTCAAGCTTCAAAGTGTTAAATAGTGACAACCGGGTTTTTCAAGAGACTTGTCTCAAATCCTTTAGGATTTTTCCCGGGAAACATTTATTATTATTATTATTATTATTATTATTAGACGAGTTTTAGCTTTAACTATTAGAAACTAGGTACATACTAAAAAAAAGAACTACTAATACTAGTGATATATTGTTCACACTCTAGATTTCCTTTACCTGAGTCTGCAAACATTTGTAATTCTTAATTGTATTTTATTATTGTAGTGTAGTAAAAAAAGGAACGTATTTTAGTCAGCTCAGCGGTCTTCCTTGTCAATATAATTTTCATTAGTGTATTAGTTTTAGTGGCAACCACAAACCAGTACGAAGGGCAGGATGCCCGTTTTAGTTATAAACTAGTCTATTCGTTCCGACTGTCCCGACTGACCTAGTTATAATAATGTGTTCGTAATGTTTATTTAGTGTTTAGTATTCTCATTAAATAGAAAAGCTACTTTACTAGCAACTAACTACTGGCAGAGGTTAATATTTTGAAGATAGGTAATAGGTAATGTTAAACTGTTGACTGTTGTCAGTTTATACGGGTGACGGGGTTCGTATGTATTTTCCGTTCATCCGTTATACTAGTTCACAGAGAAAAATCTAAAAGTTTTTAATTAGAAACCTATTGGCATTGGATCAGAATATCGATGAGATTACATAAAAACCCAAAACCCATGTTAGTGCTGCTACTGACTTATGATGTATGACTTAGGAGTTAACAGTGATAATTATTGTTGAAGTTAAAATTCAATATTTTTCTGATTACAAAGAGCGTTATTTTCATTGAGTGTAGCTACAGTTATATATTACATATGTGAAATATTCAATTAAACGTCCTTAGTCCTTATAGATCTTATATCATTGATCATTGATACTCATTTAAGGAATCAGGTCTCTCGCTCATCGCTACTGACAACTGATGTAATTACGTTCAACGTTAAACAAAGTATAAAATAGAATTAGTTGATGATAGTGATCTCAGGTTCATCAGGTCGTGCGACAAACGATATACAACGGAAGGGTTGATCTCGAATTTAGAAGCTAATATTGTAATTGTAAGCATTAAGTTTAAAGAACTGGAGCACGATTGACGACTCGTGCCTATGTACACACATACACAGTTTGTATGCAACAAGGTCATTAGTCCTGCCAACAAGTAGAGTAAATTCTTTGGAAGTGATTGTAATTCAGTTTAAAAAAAATCTCATTCCGTTATTAAATTAAAATATTTTTCTACGGACTGAAACCAAGAGAGCAGTGATAACTACTACACTTTTGAATCACTGAATTCACTGGCTATAATGATGACTACCTTTGTCATGTATTAGTATTAGTGAGTGCAAATCAACAATCAAGAGCCCGAATTTCAAGTTAAAGGTATGTTTTTTAACGTTATTAAGGTATTATTCAGTCTGTCATCATATAGTAGTATGGTATTCATACTTTGTTTTACTAGATTTGAACATTATAAAAGTGAAATTTTGGATCCTAAGCCATTTGTGGTCGTTAATTAGTTTACGTAGTTGACTTACTAGTTAGCTTGAGAATATTCTGTAATTTTAAACTCTTGCAATACTATGAGCTGACAGCCACAACTCTATTCACTATTAGTGAATACATATACTAATACTGCTGCCTATTGGTTTGTAGAGGAGAGGTAGAAACCCTAAAATGTGAAAATACATTTCCACTGCCCGCAATAAAAATATACTTATGACTTATGTATGATAATTGATTCAATGCAATTCTTGGCTCTATCGTCGTCACAAAAGTATTCTTCAGTACTTCAGTAAGTAGGTACTTGATATAAACTTTTTTTTCACTTTTTAATGACCACACACCTTGTGGTTACAAATACAAATCATTCAAATGTACACCCTGTGGTTTAGAACTACCCAGAAACTCGATTTCGACTTGGATTATTAAATATGACTTTTTCGACTGACATAAAAACCACAAAATCATGCTTCCTTATTTGATCATCGTCTTCTGTCTATCATCAACCTATTAAAAATTAATTGAAAAAAAATAGGATTGCACTGAGAAAGCGTACGCACAACGAGGTATTTACGTAAGTTCAATAGTTATAATATTCATGTATACCAAGGTTAACATTGTCAATGTCAATGTCAGTAGGAGTACCAATAGTAGAATATTGCATTTAAAAAGCATGAGTTTATTCCATTAGCCCACTTTTGTTTCCATCAAATTTACTATAATGTAATACAAGAAACACGTAAGTATATCATTATTCAGTAATTTCAATAGGCTATATTAAGGTATCCAACCGTAGACTTGTAACGACTCAAGTGTTTTTCGGAACTCCTTTCCCGAGAAAAACATCAAAGGCCAAGGTTTAAGGTGTAAAACGCATACAAAGTGAACTAAGTAGCTTTTGTTTTGTTTAAACTGATTTTAAATAATAATTCCAGTGAAATCGTAAGTGGAATTCATCTATTTTTTATTCTTAATCAGTACAGTATAAATATTCCTTTAGGTATATCGTATGTAGCATACATATAAATAAAAATGTGTAAGTCCTATTATGATATTATAATATTATATATACATTTAAAAAATGTTTTCAAGAGTAAGAGATCTTTTTATGTTCTCATGGTTCGAGTGCAAGATTATTTATCATAACATATTTATCCGGAATATTCCTTGTACATGCAAAGAGATTAAAGTCTTAAAAACAAGCAAATTATATGCATACAATTACTTATATATATATGTGGTATTCCAGAAGCAATTTAGTCCATTGGCCCAAAGAACTTGCCCACAAGCCCAAGATCTCCTGGACTTGTCCAGTAAAAGTTTCCATGGGAGCCTTTGGTCTGGCCAATTCAGACTTCAGATGTGGATTTGCAGTTTTGCACCCAAAACTAAATTTTAATCAATGCATTTGGCTGTAACTGTTGATATGAGAACTTAAAGAGTTGCATTGCACGCATACATCGTCCTACATGTTCAGAATGAGATGCAACTTTTGTAATTTTAGGCCTTGTGTTCTAGTCGAAAAAACCCAATTGTTTCACTGGTGAGCACTTCGACGTTAGTATGTGCGTGCGATGCACCTAAATAAGTCTCCTACCAACATTTGCTGCCAAATACATACATCGAAATTTAGGTTTGGGTTAAAATCCATCTTTGAAATCTGAATTGGACAGACCGAAGGTGAGTCCAGAAGATCTTGGGCTTGTGGACTAGTCCTTTGGGCCAATGGACTAAACTTCTTCTGGACTACCACATATATATGCTTTTATTAATATGAGGTAGGTGCACGTAATCGATTATTCTATTTCTGTACTCAGATTTCAGGCTTGACATTCTCTAAACAATTTCCATTCTATAACCCGTAATTGTATTGTTAGTAACAGTAAGCATTTATTTATAAAAAAGTATTTATGCGAAAACGTCATTGTTCAATTTTTAATTTTCATGGGTGCCTCTAATTCTTTAATGTGCATGCACCTATGTGATAGGTGTGTTCGTGTATCTAACTAAGCTGCTCGAGGTTTTTTACAATGAGACAGCAAATCTTCGTTTTTGTTAGCATGAGACCTAAGTTCCTAAGATGAAGATTCATTTATAAGAGGATAAATTGTTGCCATTAAATTTCAATTTCTGAGATTAGAGAAGGAATTGGAAATTAAGATTAGATATTAGAGAAAGCAAAAGCATAACTTCACGCTCTTTATTCTGCTCGGTATTTTGATCATTGATTTCTCACGAGCCATTAAATACTCATCGCTCTTGTCATTACCGTTGGCCAGGATTATCAGGTTTGGTTGGTTGCAAGGTTTGTGAGACGTTTTGATATATTTTATCCTCTCTTATGCTCAGGCATATTTCAGAAAAGTATACCGTGTGTATTTTTTGTAATTCGGAAACTGGAGTGTATTGTTGATATAACGTCTTTATGCGCTGTGAGCTTAGAGCAACTACATTTCAGGTCTATAGTTGTATAAAATTATTCATGTCATATTTACCAGATTTATGGTGGCACTGCCCATCAAAACCATCCATTCTAATAATTCTGTTTCCAACATATACGAAATGGTAATCCGTTTTCAATGTACTAAACAAATTTTTTTGCTAATATAGTGGAAAAATAAATCGGTACAATGCAATGTAGTTATAAAGTAATTGATGCTCAAAAGTTGGAATTGCAGCTTCTGAGCTTCCATTTGTAGGTATGAGATGAGATCAAACCTTATAGCCGCCGAAACATAGCCAGGACATGCCACACCAAATCTCATCATACCAACGCATTGTCAGGGCCATTGTGTCTGCGACAAAATATCTCCTATTAAAATATCCCCAAACTCAACATGTAATTTTAAGCATATCCTACTAGATCTATGTATCTAGTAGGTGTAAAAAGTTTTTCCAGATTGTACAAACGTGTACCCTCAGTTTAACGTGGGCCTATAAGTACAAAAATTGAGTTGTATAATAATAATATGCCTGCGTGTCTACAGCAGTATATATATACGTAGGCTTTTAAATACAAATTTTGAACTGTATAGACAGTTTTACGTGGGTCTTTAAATACAAAAATTGAACCTCCTTCGGTCCCACTCAGTCGGTCAGTCGGACGCCGGAAGGCGTGCTTAATATTGCGAATTGCTTAAATAAGTCAGTGTAACATCTAATCCACAATTTGGTTTTAAAAATTGTGTTTAATTTTCTAATTTGTAGAACAATTTGCGTTCAAGTATCCGTGCACTATAATAGACCAGTGCACAATAACAGCAAATACGGTAGATAGGTAGGTTGGTTATTGATAAATATCGCAAAATCAGTTCTAAGTATGAATGCCTGAATTTGCTTGTAGTACACATATAAACCATATATAATTAGGTGTATACATATTACGTACTTACACATTTTAACTACATTAGGGCGATTATATGTAATAAAGTTTTATGACTGCTCCTATATACATATTATGCAGGTTTAAAATAAATGTTAATACCACTTTTAGAGTTAACCATGTAGCGGCTTCAGTATTAATATGATGAACTGAAATCCATGATTAAACGTTAAACTACAAATTCGTTAATTTTCACTTGTTCACACGTTGTGTGTATTGTTTACTAGTTTAAATAGTCTAGTTTCTAAATCTAAAAATGAAATTCCAAAGGTAAGATATGTGTCATATTTAAATGCAAGTACAGTGTTTGCGGTTTAGTATTAACAGTAAATTCAGCAGCTGCCAGTTTTTGAGCTATAATACAGGCCTGAATTAAAATCAAGTACAATTGATAGATCCTAATAGGGAACAACTACAATCCTACCTCACATTTTTATAAAATGCATTAGCCTGAATTTTAAGTTGTAAAATTGTAAACTCTAATTGTTTGTATCATTGTATTGTAGGTCAGTTTGAACAGCTGTGCAATCTAACGCGAAAGTCTGCTTCTTCTATAGTTTAACTGAATTCAAAATGCCGATGCCGATTTAAAGGAGCCTGCGACTTGTATAGTCATAATCTTGCTTTGTATATTCTTTGAGAAGTAAAAGTTGAAGCAAGAGTTTTCAGATTCAAGGAACGACCATTTGTTAAAAGCTACTTAAAGGTGAAGCTAAAGCAAAAAAAAGGAATAAAACTTTTACAAGCTCGTTGATCGAATCAAGTTTTGGTGACGGAAAAAAATTGTCGATGTGTTTCTTGAGTGTTTACAGTTTGCAGTTCCGATTGACGCTGTACAGTATAAGTCATAATCTGGCTGTATCGCGTATCTGCACTTACTAATTTGTTTTGTGGCTCCCCAAAAACCTAACAACTGTGTAAACTGCCTGACACAGTCAACGCAGAAATCAACTAGATAAATACTTCCAACGTCATCGACATATGCAATGTAGGGTTTGATTTTGACAGTAAGGTAGTGTACGCAAGAAAAAAGACAAAACAAAATCAGTAAACCAAAGAATGAATTTTGAATTCAAGTAATAATACTCCGTAAAAAAAGTTTGTGTTTGCCCTTAGTGGTATTTCTGAACCGGTGAAGATAGTATTATAATAACGCGGTACGCAGTTTTCTACGAGTAAAGTTTTTCTTCGCATATTTTTTTGGTGAATTTATAATTTTCTCTCTAGCTCATTAGTTACTTACGTTCGTCGACAAAATACGAACGTGGACCGTTAATGAAACCAGTGAGTTGTGCAGCAAAAGAAACATACAAGTACAAATTAAATTGTTGTGACCTAGATATCTTGACTTGGTCAATTGATCAATTCTGCTATTTCATTCGGTTTTTACTTGCACTAATAATGCTATCTGATCAGTTTTAATGAAGATGCAGAGGGTTGCAGACAAGATTCTACATTCAAGGAAGTGATTGTATACTTTGTGACTTGTAAAGAGTAAAGAGCTTGTAACTTGTTGTGATTCAAGATTGTTTCTCCTGACGAATTTGAAAGGAAATTTAAACAGGAAAAAAAGCCAGGTAAGATGTATGTAAATCCAAATTTGTACTTTGTACTTATCTGTATAATCAGCAAATCTACTGAAATTCGGAGCAATTTCTTCCTACACATTAATTATTAAACTAATTACTTTGACGAATTTTGGCTTGGCGTGGCACAGCGTTATTACATGACAGTTTCAATGATAGGGAAAGGCGTGTTGTTTACTCAGAGAAAATAACGTTTTTTTGTTATTCCAGCAGAGTTGGCTGGTTCTACTGATGTCTGAATGAAGTTTGACGGTTAGTGTTAGTGTATCGACATCGACACTTTCGGGCATAGTCATCAAATTGGAAAAGTTTAAGTTTAGGGTTTAGCCAAGCATTGTATTCTTGTATGCAACAGCAAATATGATATGATGATGATTATTATTATTATTTGGTTGCTCCGAGGGAACATAGGGCAGATATCTGTACTATAAAAGTAAACTACCTACTATACTTCACTAGCAAAAGATTAATGTACGTTACAAGTTACAACCCATGTAAATAGGATGTACTTTAGCTTGTGCATTTCGGCCGCAAAAGGAGATAATCGTTAATTAATGTATTGTCAGATGAGTTGGGGAATGATTCACGGAGGACAAGATAAAGGCATAAGAACAAAAGGTTGAACCTGAAGAATCCCACCTTCAGTCCTGATATGCACTCTGTAATTCATAATTCGACATTGATCATTCCATTCCATTACCATTTTTGTCAAGTCCACTGTCGATACATAGCGCATACCAACTCAGAACTCTCAGCGGAGAGTAGAAAAAAACGGGGAAAAATTACCCTACAACTCCCTTCAAGCTCATTGATTTATATCATTATTCACGATCGTCAATTTTTTTTCCTCACTTCTTGCCATACTCTGTCTCTGAATCTGACTTAAAGTGACAGACAGCGGAACGACGCACCTTTCTTCTCACTCCCATCCCATCCCAACGACACAAAAACTCATCTACAGGTTGGAAATACGTCCAAGTATAAATTAAATACTATCGGAAGTTAGAATGTGCATATTTAGGGATGTCGAATTTTACTTTTTCATGAGTTGCAGTGTACATATATGTAATTATATATTCTATATATTTTATTACATTACCGATGCAAGTAGGTACTTACAACTTTAGATCCATAACTTATTGGGATATTCCAAAAGTTGGGGTTGTAAACGTGTCAATTTAAAATATTAACTATTTTTTACGTATCGGGATGTAAGGCTTTTGACATTTGTATATATATATATACCTACTTCTAATATGTCAGGTATTTTTGCAATTGATTGTTGCAATTAATCACTTGACTTCGTTATTGTAATTTGTAATTAATCCACTACTTTGTTACGGCTAAGTAATTTTGGTAATTATTCATTTCATACGCTAGTTTTTTAGATTTTAAATTATCGCTGACGTGTGACATTTGATGCTATCTCAGTCAGTGCCGCGATGAGGAAGGTTATAATCCTGTGAGTTTTACCATAAATACGATATAATTACGTAGTTTTTATTTTCTTCTTTGCGTGGATTGCTGCACATATCAAAAATATTTGTGACAAATGTAAGGCCAGAACTTTATGGTGTATTTATTTTTTACACTAATAGGATAAAACTCGTATGTTATTACTGGATTTTTTAGCATTTAGTGACGTTCAATGACATGGATTGCAGATATGCCTTAATGACTGGACTGTTATGTTATATAGGATTATAGGATGTATACAGATAGTTCTTAGTTGTTACCGGTGTTGGTTGCAGGAACGCAAATTAGTGTGAATTCGTTAACATATTGTAGAGGTACTACATACCTTTGAAGCGAGCAAGGAAGGATTACATAAGCATATAAACCGAAAGTAAAAGCAGAATGTGTACGTATTTGATTTAATCAAGCTGTGTCTTTTTTGCTTCTAGTTACGTCTGAGGTTCCCACGAATATCTTATGTTGAAGTAAAACTAGAACTAGCATGTGCAAAGCAAAATTTATAGTCACACTATACATAGTACACAAAGCATAACACACAAATATTTGAACGTCTGAATAACTGCCTACTACTATAGCAGATCCGTAAATAAAGTTACTACTGCATTGAATTTGCGCAATTTAAAATATTTAACAGCTCTGCTATGCAGTTCTTTGTTTTCTAACTTCAGTTTTTTAAAAATCTTCTATTTTTCTTTATTTTTGTTTTTTAAATTTTGGTCAGTATACAGTTTGAATAAAAAAAATGTATTTACTGCAGTAAGAAGGTATTTGCGAAGAAAGTATTTGCTGTGAATACCGCAAATTTTGGGTCAGTGATAAAGACAAGAAGTATGTGTTACAATCTATCTATGCATTGAGTGCTGATGTTTTTTCTCCCGGTTGGGTGTATTGTTTGTCTACGTCTACAGTCAGACTCTTCAGGTACGTAGATAGGTATTGATATTAATTGGCAAAGAGTAGATTGCCTTGGGATGGAGAGAGTCAGACATCAGACTATTTGGATTTTGGATGTCTATGTTCGTCGGTGTTGGAATTAATAGTTATGACTTTTCTTGCCTCTTTCCAAACTTATAAGAAAAAATATAATTGGGGTGTAATATAGCAATACAGAATAAGACTCCATCGTAAGCTCGTACTGTCGTGCGTAATTACTATGTATAGAGTGCCCAGTTCTGAACTTCTGAATTCTGAATAAGGCTTTAGCCTCAAATTCTTGAACAACTACATGACTCTTATATAATTGAATATTGAATAATACGGCTGCACTGTTTCTGTTTTCAGCACGCAAATGAAACTGAAGAAATTCGATATAATTTATGTAAGGTAGGTAGTTAATACTAGTTAATGTAGAGGTAGACAATCATAGCCTTCAGCATGTGAAAATTACAGATGGTAGTAGAGCATTCAGATGGAACTTAACTTGTTATATGTAGTAGAGTCAGTAGACAGTGTGTGATTTTCTCGAGAACTCGATCTTTTAAAGTACCTAATTCTAATGAAAATGAACTTGATAAAAATATGAAATACCATTCTGCGTAATTTGAAATCGGGTGATCGTGATACCAAAGAAAATGTAGCAATCCATTGCATTTCATAAGACGAAAGTTGCTGGATTTGATCATTTCAGTATTTTATCAATATCAGTGCTGTCGGTCAACTTCATATCGTAAACAAAGAAAATGCACAGGGAAGAGAAGAAGATGGTATTTTTTTATTATTTTCCTTCCTGAAGTTTATACAAGATAGGTACTTAGGTATGTGGATCCAATAATCCTATGTGATGTACCTATCCTCTGTCTACGCTTGCTACCTTTCCCAGCATTTGTCCTCAGTATTCGAAGCAAATCTAATGTTATAGGGTCGGATAACATTGTAATCTTTGGGGGGTCATAATACACTCTGATAGTATGATGATCCACGTATGTAATAAATATCCGTCCTTTCTTACTTTTGATCGTCATTTAGTTTGTCTTTGACGGTTGCAGTGGAAGGAGGTGTGTTTTCCTAAGTCTGTATACAATCATGTTATATCCATAGGTTTAACAGTTTGTGGTAGCTTACAATAACCTGTTACATTTGTGTGCCTGGAATCTTCCTAAGGAATCATAGGATAAGTCTAAAAAGATTGGTGTGACAAAATCCGTACTATGAAATTGTGTACTAAAAACTTTTTGTTTTTAATTTTACCTAGAAAATGGACTTTCTCCATCATAGGAATTCAAATCATCGTATCGGAAGTTGTAACAAGGTAGATCTTGGCTACAATTCGCTTCAGTTAAGCGTAAGTCCCATGATGTCTCGCCGTCGAAGTGCTAGCCCACTAATGTCACCAGCTACAGGCTCAATGACACCTCAATTATTGCACAGAAATCGTCAAGAACCTATGTTTCCCCAAACTGACGACGAGCAATTACATTTATACCAAGAAAGAATAATGTGGAGTCAAGAAAAATCTCTGCTTCCTCTAGCACACGATTTGGCTGACTGGATGAATTCTATTCTGGGTAATATAACCAGAACCATTCTTGTTGTTATCTACCTGTATTATTTCATTTTTATTATTTATAATTTTCAAAGAGTTAATAAGAGACACTAGTAGTGATGTTCGCAATATTTTTCGTAATTTTAATCTGTGTACATACTTTAATGGAATAAAAATAGCATTTTATCGTTTTCTAAAGCAATTCAACTATACAGACATGATGGCTAACTAAACATCTCATGATCTTTACAGGAGTTGGCTTGAGTCCATCGAATTTAATGGAGAAATTAGAATCTGGAGTTATACTCTATCAGCTGGCTAAATTGATAGAAGAAAAAGCCAGTTTGACTGAAAATGCTCAGGTGACAGATTTATTTCCATTACAGTTTTTTTATTGATTTCATCTTGAAAGCTTTGTGTTTAATTGTATGGCAGTTTAGGTATAGAATTAAGAATATATTATTATTACGTACTTAATTTATGTAATAAATTTATGTAATAAATTAAGTAGGTAATAAATAATAATAATAATAATTTATGTATCATTATATTTAAAAATTAACTGTGAAGTAAAAGCCCAACCCGCCAACAGCCAACATGCTTCCAGTTTTTAAATGATTGGGATTTCTATTTTTATTTTTACAAAAAGAGAAAGAAAGAAAATAAAAAAAGAAAGTTTACGGTAGTGTCTGACAGAAATTATTGTGCCATTGAGAAAAGGTTAAAATGTGGTGTAATTGTGTAGCTAAAACTCTAAAACTAAATTCCTAAATTCTAGGTAAAGCCAAAACTCAAAGGAAAAGTTCGTATAAATGCGTCAAGAAGATCATTTTTTGCTCGGGACAATGTTGCCATCTTTATTAATTTTTGCAAAGACTTAGGAGTGCACAACAACTTACTGTTTGAAACTGAAGATTTAGGTAATAGATTTTCGCATTTAAGTATGGTATATAAATTTATTACTATTTTTATTTTTTCTTATTTTCAATTTTTGTTCCATTGAATTTAAAAAATGTATACCTATCTTCATAACTATTCAGCCCTATATTTTTTTAATTTTTCGTATACAGTAAGCCATGGAGAAATTCGAAGTGTTTTAATTTGCCTCATGGAAGTCGGGCGTCTTTCAATGAAATACGGAATTGATCCACCTGCTTTGGTCGCGATGGAGCATCAGATAGATAATGACCGGACAGATGTGGTGATACATACAGTTACCAGCCATCGTGACGTGGAAGAAGACGAAAATAAAGAAAATCCAAAAATAAAACCTGAATCAACTAATAATACCACTGAAGAAACGAATTTATCAGACAGCATTGACTCTGGTCTACCAGTTGAAGAAGATCATCACCCTCCAGAAGTTTTTAAAGGAACCACGGACTTAGATATCAAGGTGCAAATTAAAATTATCTAGTGGAGTAGCATAGAACAAATTTTCTACTAATTCGGCCCAGTAATTTTGTAAAACATTAAACAAATTCATAATCATTGTTGTCTGTTTAATAGCAAAAAATTGTATTTGTTCTTAGGTTAACGAAGTAGCTCGAATTTCGGGGAAACACTGTTGCTGTGTGGAAGAAACTAGGAAAAACTTCAAACTACGGAAGTTATCTGAGGGAAAATATTTGATCAATGGACGCACAGTGTTTGTCAGGGTAAGCAAGAGGGATCACACAAAGCAGTAAAAGTTTACTGAACTATTTAAGCTTGAAAAAAAGTAACAGTTAGAAGTAGAAGATACTTGTAAATTAGCTAGTTATTTAGGACAATAATAAGTTAATACTGGGGTACTAATCGCAATAATTTATTTATGGTTTGATTGCACTAAAGTTCTATCTCCCTATTTAAATGAGTAATTTATGGAATTAATTTTTAACAGTTATTGAAAGGAGTTCATGTGATGGTGCGTGTGGGAGGCGGCTGGGAAACTCTTGAAGAATACCTGCAGGTACTTATTTTAAAGTTATATTCCAATTTTGTGTTTCAAGTTAGGAAACTAATGATTCGGCTTGTGGTTACTTCTAATAAAAGCTTTGAATTCGTTAAAATGTGTATTGCAAAATTTTAGTTATGGAAGATAAAAGTCGGTAACCTCTTTGTTTTACAGCGAAATGATCCATGCAGATCTAAGAAAAACTCAGTTGTTAACAGACGAGCTTCTTTCGGCGTTTACTCAAATAATAGACCTGCTTCTTCTCCACCAGTTATAATGCATAATAATATACGGTACAGTTCAGCGTGTTCAACTCCAGCAAGATCAAGACATTCCAGCAGGAATTCCTTATTCAACTGAAAATTCAATTCTTTTTGTTACCGATCCTTGTTTTTACTCGCGTTACTGCTACTCCTGCAATTTAAAAGAAAAATATTGTGTTTTATTGTAAATTATCTTTGTAGTGACTACCGTATATTGTGTAGTTTATGACAAATAATGATTTCTTTAATTGAGTTTCTTTCTTGAGTTTAGAAACCTTAACGTCAGGTAATGGCTGCAATGATTACTCAGTCTAAAATTTGATTTAAATGTTTAAGATTCTTTTTTATATAGTCACAATTAATCGAGTTGTATTTTAAAACCTAGTTTTCTTTTGTATCCATACACCTGCTGAAATGAAAAAACAAATATTTAACCTATACAGAACGTTCCAGAAACAGTGAACTTGAGAAAATGATAATCGCTACAATACAAATCTACAGTGCTTACAGATCTTGGGAAGCAATCCCGTGCGATTTATTACTAGCACAACTCTTTATGAGATTCAAATTGTAATTGTGACTAAAATGTATTATATATATTATCTTCGGTAGTCCGTACTAAATACGTAATATAGGAATTGAATTAATCGTAATAAGTTATTTTTAACACGGACAGTTGTTTAACTGATAAGCAGAAAATGACCCGACAGACAATGTGATCTCTTGTTAGCAAAATACTGTTATAATAATTAGTATTAATTATCTAACTACTGAAGATTGTTAAACTTATTTTCCTGGTCCACGTATTAAACACGTGTAAGTAGTTTCTGGAACCGACTTACACATTATATGCTTTAGAATCAATGGATACCGCTACAATGGTATGTATTTTTAAGTGAACGTAACGGAGAAACTCATAATAGGGCTTACTTCTGGTCTCAACTTTGCAGCGTCTCTATTTCCCAATAAATTAAATAAAGCAGAGTAATTTCTTTAACAACTTGCAACTAGAGTTATTCAAAAAACAGTGACAGAGGTTATAAAGTTATGAATGATATAGATACAAGGTACAAAATGCAAAAAAAGTGAAAATTAACTATAGAGTATTTTCGAAACAGTAAATTGTAGTTCGTAGTTGTTAAAGCTTCCTAGTTATTACTGTCGTGTCCTCGTGTCACTATTAAACTATTTTTAAGATACCGATTATGACTAAACTATAACACATGCACAAAGAGTCTGCTTTTTACTGTAAGTGGCGTGCAATGTTATTGGTTTGCATAATTGATCTGACTAGTAAGTTTACTTCGTGGCTGTAAGAATGATAATACATAATATGATTACAGGTTACAATACTCACTACTTATGTATAAAGCTTTATATTGTACAGTACACTATTTGCACCCGTTAGTTCTTACACATACGAATATTAGGTACTTGTAATTTGTATTATAAAGTGTTACTCTCTATTTGCCACACCTGAATATGCACTAGGAGATTTAAATATAGCCCCGTATATTTCTGGACTCAGCTCCAGTAGAAGTCTATAAAGATATTATATAAAAGCTAGACGCAACAAAGTCGAACAAAGTGAAACCAAATTACCTGTGCCATTGCCTGCTGCAGAAAGTCAAAAGATGCACATAGGATAAATATATATTACAGATTACAGATGCTGATCACATAATTAATGAAATAATAATTACTAGAACTAGAATGCATGATCATTCAAATTGAAAATGCACCACACCATATATTTAATAGTATAAAACCACTAATGATATGCAAATATATATTGTAAAATGAATTGTTAAAATTATTACCATTAAGAGAATTTACTGACAAAGTTATTTACTACACATTACATTATGTAATAATAGATTAACTATTATGCAAAGCAAGCTGAAAACAATCTTCAAGCTCACAGCAATAAAAGTAATATATAATATATATATAGCCATCTATAGTGTCACGACTCACTAGCTTACCTGGTAATAAATATTGGTACCTATACTACTTGAACTTGTTAATGAATTCTCTAATACTCTCTACTCTACGTATATACTGATGTGTATGGACCGTGGGGTACCGCGTTTGCAGTTGGTGTAAAGTCATGTGAAACTAAACAGTCAGTTGAGTCCAAAGTCCAAACTTATAATAAAAATAATTAAAAAATTGATAGTCTGTAATTATTACTTATGTACTACGTAATTATGTTACATTAAGAATTTAGATTTTTTTCGCAGCACATAGAAACAGCCGTGGGTAATTGAAGCATGATAATTGAAGAAAATGTTACACACAAACGAGTCATTCCTTATAATCAAAGGACTGAATTTATCATTCAAAATTTCGAAGAATTCTTCTGCTTAGCATTTATTAGCTTATTTACCTTCCATATCAACACAATGTAACTATAATAACATAGGTGTATCATTTTGTTACTGAACTAGTTTCGTTTTTCCGATAATTTAAACAATATGATACTGACGAATAGTAGTATCTAAAGTCTAACAAAGCTTTTCGAGTCTTTATAGTAAACTTAAAATGTAAATATTATTTAAAAATATTTTGCTGATTACTTGCTTTTTTATACTTTGAATTTGAACTCTTAAGGACAAAGGCTCCCAGTATAAACAACGTATGCAATCCAATCGTATATGATTACAATTAAGTCCTACAACCAAATACGTACACATGCATTTAAATCACCAGAAAGCGAAACTAACCATAATAGTCTACCAGATCATAGGTGATAGTACATATCGTCGGTGAAGGATCAAATCCGTTTCCTTCCATTATTTTCTAGACGCAAATCCGTATTCTTCCAATTTCTTCTAAAAGCAATACCGTTTCCTTCCATCGATATTGCTAAGGAAGGAAGCGGTTTTGCTTTTAGAGAAAAGTGGAAGGACACGGTTTTGATTCTCGCAAAGAATGGAAGGAGACGGATTTAATCCTTCATCAACGATATACTGAGTTAGAAGTACAAAATTTGCTTTGTTCTGATTCTGAACGAGGGATGAAAAATCTGTAAGTAATTTTTTTCTCTGTGTGTGATCTGACTCACTTTCAGTTTTATTATAATGAATTAATTAATTCAATAATTTATTGGTAATTGACAAATAAAAATATTACGTACCTCTTGGGGGTCTCGTGTCAAACATCTATTGTTATTTATTCAATAATTCCATAATATAAATATTATAATTTATTAATCATATAATGGCTACAATTGTCAGGGGCTGTGCTTTCTAAACTACTAAAAGAGTCAACAATAAAAACGAATTAATTACCATAAATTAAATTAAACGCATACTATGATCATGATTTCGGATTTTAGTAATTATTTCTTTAAAAATTTTAGTCAGGTTCATAAAAATGCAAAATTTTAATATTGTTTTCGACCATAATTTAGTTAGTGCCATTTTGAAGGAGGAAGCAATAGTAAAAGTGCATTTAATTAGTATTTATTGATAAAATTAGCATACATTTATAATTTATACGTAGTATAGTTTCACGATTCAATAAATTAATAACAAGCTCTATTTACATTAAATTATTTACATTTGAAAACATAGCTTGAATTATTTTTCTTCCTATGGTACACTAAACAGTATAAAGAAAAACTTTTGAGTTTATGTTTTTTACTACAGCATAATAAAAAATACTTTCTATTTTTTAGCTTAAAGTACAAATCAATGAATCCAACAGAAAACCGAACAACATGAGGTCGAGGATGGGTTCTAAAAACCTGAAAGAAGAAATTAAAGATATTGGGGAAAAGGTTCCTATAATTAAGCATCGTGAACGGTCTTCTTCCTTAATCTTAGATCAAATAGAACAAGTTGTTAGTGGTGCAATTTTAAATTCCACGAATCGAAACACTCCATTGAAACAGAAGCATAGCACAACAGTCTTTCCTACCGGAAGTCAACAAAATTTAAAGTCTGATGTATTTTTTCATTGCTTACATTTTGCAGTGGGAGTAGTGACATTCATGTGGGGTGTACGTATACTTTACGCCTATATCTTTCAAGCTTCTTTGCTAAAGAATGAAACTAAAAAAGAATCCAATTTTGTCTCGTGGATTATAAAATCTAAATCAGATTGGCAGTCATTCAGCTTACTGTGTATTATAGGCTCAGTCTATACTATAACAGCCCTCACCTCTTTAGGGATGCTATTTCACTCCACATTTGGATTTGATTTTTTAAACTATTTACCATATTTTTATGACAGTGGCCAATATCCTAAATTGTTCAGTTCCAATTTTGTGGATCAGCGCACATTGAGTCATTCAGAACGAGTTGAGCATGAGAAGCATGCATCAATACTGGCCAGTGTGCCCTATAATGATCAACTACATCTCAAGCCCCAGCAGCCTGACAACATCAGTAAAAATAAAAACAAGAATACGGCCTTCATTAAACCTAGACGGCTAATACAACCTGGACAAAATTCTGCTGCTGATTCTCGTATTTTATCACCCCTATCCTTATCAAAGGTGGACGTAGGATCAGATTCAGGATTAGGAGGGTTACTTAAGGAAAATAAATTTGACGGCCCAAGCAGTGATATAGACTTTGTCGATGGTCTCTGGCATCAACGCATACAAAGATTTAGAAGTGGTCTCAACCGGCAACAAGTCTTTCAGGACCAATTCAATGAGCAGTATAAACTGATTCATGACCATTATCCTCCGAGTAATTTCCACCAGCGCTACTTATTATGTCGCCCCTGCTACAATCGCTTCAACTGCCATCATCTCCATGTCAACTATCGAGGCTATCGCTATCATTGTCAACCTTATGACATGAATTTCGGTCCGCCTAGACAGAAAATGTCTCAAATTCAAGTGTATAAGAATAATTATATGATTTTGGAGCTTCTTGAGAGTCGAGGCAAAGATTCTGCCCTCACATGGTCTGCTCCGAATGACTACCCTGGGAGGAATCTCCATGAATTTATTTCCAAAAAATTCCCGCCGGTCCCGGACAACATCGATAATGCATTCCAACCGTTGCCCCCTCTAAGAAGTGTATCCAAGCAAGCTGAGTGGGATAGAATTAAAAATGAACGCGCAGTAAAGACGAGGGCTATGAGATATGGGAGATTTTGTCCAATCAACGACCCCTGCATAGTTCACAAAGAGAAAAGGAAAAGCAGCTACCGCAATGGCAATATCCTCAGTAGTACGCTTAATGGTGAAGTCTCAAAACTTCGTAGGAGTAAAATTGCGAATCGCAGAATGAATAAACGTTTAATTCCAATGTCGAATGCTACTAACATCGCCATCGAAGTGGATGCGGACGCCGACGGGGATAGTGAAGATGATGAAAATGTTATGATCACTGCTAGAACCAGTGTTGGCAAGGGAAAATCAGATTCTAGTGAATGTGACTCTGATGATGGGGAGACATGGACAAATCTTGACGGACCTCGTGTTATTTACGTAAATCATAGTTTTGACTACACCCGTTAAATTTTTTAAAATGTTGGTTGAAATATCCAATAATTATTATTACTGAAAAATAATTAGCTTATATGTATAAGGTCATTGATATTATGTTCAATTAGTTACAGTTACTTAAAGGCGAAATAAATATCAATTAAGAGCATTATTATTTTTGAATGATTTATTCTCACCAACACATTGATATATATTATGCAGTACTTGACTTAATTTTGATGAATGAATTAAAGACACAGGTACCTACTATACTATAGGTTAGATACATACAACAATAGGCAGGGTATATAAAGTACTAAGCATTTACTTGTATCATAATATTTGCCTCCTGCCTCATCCTTTCTGTTGGTGAAATAATTTATTTTTATATTCTAAAATAGCATACTTTATTGCATAATTAACCTTATTGTTATTATGTACAATAGGATGGCATGTTGTATGTTACATATTATGTATAATAAATCCGTAACATTACAACGTACTCAGGTGTGATACAAATTACGTATAATGATAAAGGAAGCGGTAAGAAAATAATTCACATAAATATTAGACTGATTTAATGAGCACGGCACTTAATAAATTACATCTGTAGTTAATTCTGGTTGTTATTAACGAATTCTAAAATTATGTCCGGCCGGCCGACCGATTTATGTTATATTTAAATAAGAGATATATACATAGGTAGACTACGCATTATGTACATTCCATACGAACCATCTTATAAAAACAAGCTTTTACTTAACATATTGTACTAGGCACACAATAATTATTTGCAAAACATCAAAAAACATCAATAGCTTTTGAAATCCTATTTTCAAATCTTGACTCAATTAATTAATATTACTTTAATTCTTTTTTAAATTAACAACTAATTTATGATAATAATAATTATTATTGTTACATGTACTGTCATGTCATAAGGGAATGTGATATGTAAATATATATTTATATGCTTCTCCACACCATTTCATAAAATGGGCTATATATTATGGATGATTAGATCTTACATCATAATTTTTTTTATAATAATATAAATAAATTGATATAAGTACAGTATTAGGTTATAGGTACTTCCTGTGAAGAAGGTACTGAATTTATTTATAGGAGGATTACACAATTTAGGGAGGGAGAAGTGTTGGGAGGCAGCAAGTGGGAGCAATTGCAAGAGACGGGTATCGGTGATGATAGTAATTGTAGCGGTCCCTCCACCATCTTGGAGTTACGTACGTATCCAGATACCTCTCCGAATAATAAGGGCAGCAGCTTGACATGCGAAAAGTCCAAATTTTACCCAGTCCAGAGTGTTTCTCCACATCATTAATGGAGAGGAGTGTATAGCCCCAACTCTCGAGAATGTTGAGAACGGGTGTGATGTAAGGCATAGGTATAAATCGTCCATGGCCTGATAAAAACAATAGAGAAATATCATAAAAAATCTAGCGAAATATTTAACATTGCAAAAGAAATCTTATAGCCACTATAAATAACACTACTATACACCATAATATGTACCACTGATTGATTTTGATTTATCACAATCTTTTGGGAGCATAAAGTCAATTAAAAATTATATCAAGAAAGTATCAGATCAAAGTTAGTGTACAAGTTATGGAATTAATTTTACCTGCTCCCTGTGTCCGCCATTTTGCTGTTAGGAACGTTCCATAACTTTTCCGCTTGAGCAATGGGTTGACGGCTTTTAAGAGTGTAAATTGATGATCATTTAGTCCACTTAATCTCATCTTCCACACTCCTGCCTCTCTCGGGTACGCACTAAAATTCACAGTGAATGTTTTTATATAGAAAAAAGGAAGTATTTAATTTTGTATTTTATCTATAGAATGAAAAAAAAATGATTTTTGTTGAATTATAAATATACTGTAAGGTCAGAGAACGGTCAAGTATTTTCTCTGGAGGATTTGAATTTTTTTGCCTGGGCTCTGGCGTGGTTGTACTTGTACATTGTATACAGTTATGCAGGTAGCATGTTTTTGTTATCCGTATTTAACCTCAAATGGGACCATAATCTCTATTGTGTAATCTTTATAGAAAGTATAATATTATGTATAGGTATATATATTTGCATATTTTGAAATTAATTAATATAGCCTGGGCAATTTTTTCACGAGTTGTCCTTCCGTCCAGCTCCCACAAATGACCAGTCATAATCGGTATAAAATGACCATATCAGCATGAAAAGACTGTTGTTAAAATAGCTTCTGTGCTATGTTACCTCTTTAACTTGTCCTTGCTCATAAACTTTGGGAAGGTAAAATTTCAAATCTAGAATATTAATCTATAATATACACAGTCTGAAGGTCTTCATTCATCCACCAAGTTCGAGGTACACAGCTATTGAAGAATATTTATTTATACTGTACATATATTGCTATTCAACCTTAGGTAAGTTGTCCGATTAGACCCGTACAACTCTATATCTTCGTGTTAATCTCTTCTTTTTTTATTTATTCACGCAAACCAAAAGCTAAACCAAAGCACCTTCATGAAATCCAGATAAGACATTTAATTACCGTTTCAAAACATTCAATGGAACGAACACAAACTGTCTAATAACACATCGTGTATTTATTACGGTAATCGATCCGCTAAATGTTCAGCTATTCAACAAATTCATTCTAGACTTTAATTCGGCTGTTCCAAGAGTTAAATGGGTATTTAAAATGTATTTAAAAAGGAATTTTAACTACATGCACTATATCATAATATGCACAAGCTATATGCTTTCCCCCACCCTATCACTCGTAATTACAGTTTTCCTGAATTTATCTTCGTTATATACAACAAAGCTCAAAATAAACGAACCGTAAAGAGTATTAATATAATAGGCGTTTTACCGACAGCTTATTAGAAAGCTACCACAATTAATAATCGAAACTGAGAGACAGTTTATTAATGAGTTATTTGGAGTTAATTGATTAAAGCATAAATACTGAAATTTTATGAATTTTCTAACTTTTCTAATCAAAATAAAATAATGTATGTGACTTGTAAAATATTAAATGGAACTTACATGACAGTGATGACGAGTGGCATTGTCCCTGTATATAGACGACAAAGGAGACAAAATATGTTAATTTTCCTTAGACTTCTTAATTCTAATTAGAAAACACACGCTGTCTATGCCTTTTTTTTAGTCCCAACACTTCTTTATTTTTTAAACTATCACTCAGAATTTGGCGACCATTTTATTTCAAAAATCCTAGAGGAAATAATGCTGCTTGCTTTTGGTTACAAAAATGACTTCTTCCTTTTTCTCCGAGAGTTTCCAACTTGACGCTTAAACGTTTCCTTCTCGGTAATCCAAATCACACGTTTTCACAAGTCTGTTTTCCTCTTGAGTCAATTATAATTGCACTGTTGTCTTCAAAGTCCGAACCACTACAACTTCATCAGTCACAATTTACCTGGCTAAATAAACTCGGGAATCACAGCATTGCAGTAAAGTGGTCACACCATGATATGCATCTCCATTTTCCATGCGCACTGCGAGTTCCTTAACGTTTTCAATGAGAAAGAGAAAGATTGACTTCACTTCTATTACATATATGTAATACACTGAATATAACCCAGAATTGAACATAAAGCCTTTTTTTGAAAACTGCATGACCTAATGCAATGGTCATATAGATGATGGATATGAATATAGAGTAGGAATTCAGAATTGTCAAAAAGTAACATTGAAAATTTGTAATTATTTCAATTCGCAATTTATAAATTCAGGGTTAATGGCTTGACTACTCAGCACTATGTGATAGAGTTACAACCTTTGACGCCATTATACACCCACCCGCCCCAGCATAATATTCCTTTTCGTGACAAGGAAATAAAGATAGGTAATCGCAAGTACAGAGACATATGTAAGAGACACTATGTAGCCATAATTCTATTAGGAGACGAGAGGGAGAAGGGTCATAAATATAGACTGGAAAGTATGTATAGAATAATATACGGGGTCTCCTTTGTTGTCAATTAAATTCCTAATTTTTATGCTAGATTTCCAGCCTTGGTTATTAACCATATATATAGCGTGTCGCTGGAGCTGGAGCGGTGCCTACCTGGTTTTATCGGCAGCAACCGTTCCTGGAATCTAATCCATGGAGGACATCTAATTCACTCAATCTCCCTATATGAATTCTACGTAATAATTATGCACAGTCCAGGAGCCGAATGCACATTATATTTAAAATATATTGTATAGCAGCTACATACATATAGAACATTGCAACTTGCAAAACTCTCATTAAGCCTACATACTTAGGAAAGGTATGCTTACTTACGAGGTGGCCAATATCAGGGACATCAAATTATTATCGAAGGTAATCCTCCGGGTCCTTGTCTTTTTCTTATTCGCGGTCCGATGTAATCCGAGAACAACATATAGTATAATAAAAACCATATGCATGTATGTAGGTTTATATATTAAATAATAGTAAAGGACTAATAGCATATATTTATTCATTACGATAAAATATACTACAGTACAAACTAATTCATCCTCGAAATGTACCAATACACAAAGGGTTGATAAGAATTACTAGATACACAATCGAAGGCTGTGACACTGAAACTGCACTGCTACACTTAAAAATACAATTAGTTTATGTACAGAAAACTCTAGGAAAACAGACCGAACAAGAATTTCCTAGGAGGTGAGTGTATAGTAATTATTTTAATGGAATAATAACTAGGAATAATTAATGCGGGGGGCGAAATATAATGCAACTGCAATGCAATGAAATTAAACCTTATATATTATGCTCTCTGGGCATATTTGACATTTAGAAAAAAATTCCTTTTGTAATGGACAAAAAGTATATGCATTGTGAATTGTACCGTAAATATTTTAAGAAATATATGCCATTGTCAGCCTGGCTTCTGGTATTTGTGTAAATTATAAAAATAAATTAAGTTAGATTAGAAATTCCAGAATAATACGTGTACAGTAGGAACTACAACTATACCTGTACGTACCTACATGGCATATAAATAAATGTAGGTATATAATAATTATAAGCATTACAGAAAACCTAAACCTAAAATACTTAATTGTCCCAGTTTTGGTGTTAATATGAAAATATAAATATACAGGCAACAAAACTCTATATTATGGTATTCAAGATTAAATTCCACACAAAAAAGAAAGGTTTGCTCCTGCACAGATATTATAAGTAAATTGCATATGGTTCTGAATTATAAATTCGTCGAAGCCGTGACATCATTATTAATGGATTTGATGCCCGTTAAGGAAGTGTATGCTAATTATGGGAGGTAGTTATACTTCTGTTTACAAAGGAGAAGTGCTCCAATATGTGAACCACGTTAGTCTTTGTGACTTTCAGACGCTCTTTCTTACTTCTAACATAGGATGGGAAATATGAATCAATATACCTACCTACTTAATATGCACTGAAAAAATCTCAGAAACATAACAGAAAAACTTAAAGCAGGAAAACATCAAAACCCAGCATCTCCTACAGTAAAGGCTAATTTAAGTATTTAAGTTTGAAAGAAATCGGTACAGCTGCTTCTATGTTTTAAAAATACATTGCTACCGTATTTTCTAAAATAGACAGCTTATATTTATAACTTAATTTCATTTTCAACAAGTATCAATGAAGTAAATAACAAATATGTAAAATACGAATCAAGTTAATGATAAAATATGTACAGTTGGTGTAATGTTATTTACTTAGGTATTTTGTGCATCGTAAATTTTGACCCTCGGTATATTCCACTGCTCCGCTCCTCTAGACCTGCGGTTCAATTTAGAAAATACGGTAAGCACACGTGTTCAAAGCATTACTACTCGCAAATTTTAAACGGTTAACGGATATTTTCTACCCGGACATTGCCTATCCAAAATGAATCCTAGAACATTTTCTACCCATAAATGAAGAAAGAAGTAGAAAGTAAAAATATTTGTGGGTGAACCGCAATAACATAGCAGCTATAATGGAGTCAAAATAAAAGCGGGGTCTCTAATACTAACCGGATCTCCATTACTATTATCTGGGGGTTTAAATTACAAGTCGGAGCTTCTATTCTTTACGGTATAATAAATTTGGATATCCTTTTGCGAGATGTGTAGATACTTATTTTCTCGGGAAAGGAAATGGGGGGGGGGGGATTTTTATGGGTAGGAAGTGTCCTAGGTTTGGTCGTGGGTAGGGAATGTCCGGGTAGGAAATGACTGGGTACGAAATGGCCTACAACCATTTTTTATACCACATCATTTACACTTTTGCAAGTACAAAACAAAAGCAAGCCACATTCCAAATAATTATGCATTTCGTTTAATTCAAAAATAATGGTTGTCGTAAAATTACTGTATACCCTGTCATAGAGGTTTCAGTAAGACACTTCCCTTTAAATAATTACACAAGCAATGTCTGTATAGTTCTGTAGGAATAACAATATACAAGTATGTACATACACATCTCAACTAGATCTCAACAGCTCAAGTAGCTCAACATGCCAAAATAAACACTCGTAGGAGAAATAAATGATTTGATCGGAATTTGGAATAAAAATTCTTTCCAGAAAAAGCTTTCAAGAAACAACAAGAAAGGCAATTTGCTGTAAAACGTTGCTCAAAAATAATCGAATTCATGGCCAACAAAGAGTGCACTGCATGTCCCATACAGAGTTGTTAGTGTATTGCATGATATTAAATTCGTTAGATGTCGTTATATGTTAACAAATTCTTTAGTTTTCTGCTCAGAATAATAATTCTTCAGTTTCTATTTGCAACTTCTATGTACTTACCTATGTACTTTACTTCGGCAACAAAGTGTCTGTTTGCTCCATTCAATATACAATCAACATTTTTATTATTGTTTTTATAGTTCAATATGATGAAGGATCTAAGATCTCTAACTCTATAATGGCCCCGACCCGACGTTCTTCCTTTAATACTGTATTGAATTATTAAAAATTAAAGTCCAAACACAAATTCAGCACATATCGAAATCGAACATTTAAAAAAAATAAAATGCATACCCAGCATAACTTACGATTATCCGAATTTGCATTAGACGATCCATTGTAATTTCCCCAACCTATGACTCTGTCTACTTGACTTGAATTAAATAGCTAACTACCTTATATGTATGTACTATTTATATTATTAAAAGAAGTTTATTACTAACAGCGTTCATCCTTTTATCTTCCTCATATGCCTTATTCTTGCATGGAAATTAAAAGCTACATCGGGTTTCCTTCATTCCCTTTCACTTCTAATCTGATAGCTGTATGCATAAAGTGCAACGCATAGTAAGCATGCAACGTAAGCTTATTATTACACTTATTTGTTTATTATATTATATACTTACCTAGGTAGGTACTTTACAAATATGATAGCATCCGCAGTAAGTACCAGAGCTGATACTGATCTTCCGTGTTCTTTAATTCAATCATTCTCAATTCTCGACCACATATATACCCGTGACTAGAATCTATTAAATAAATTAGCGATACATCAATTCCACTTACTAATCCCATTTCAACTGACGAGATGGACGAGGGGGAGCAGGGGTATAGCTTTACATTTTACAATAACCAAAATCTGAAAACGGTAATAAGCTGACGAATCTCTTTGTAATTTAAGGAATTTGGAATTTAAGGAGTGTAGTAGAAATCACGAATACATCTAGGTAAACAAATATAATTTGCCTATGGGGAAAGCACATCAAAGATGATTTTACCGAAATTCAAATATTCGTTCGTAGTGTGCACCATTCTATCTTGCCAAATAAATTGTCATCAGTTTTTAGTAAGCATGGTTAAATTCTCCCTCCGCATTCCAGTCCATCTCCATTCTCATGCTCATAATGTTCGCCATGGTCCTTGTTTGACGTTTACAAATTTAATGATTAGATTAAAAATAATAATATTGGATTCTTGCAGCTGCTTCAGCCATGTTGTTGTGGCCTTATCTAATTAGTTTTTAGCTATTTCTAACTCTGTCTCTCTCATCTCCCTCTGTCTAATAATATGGCGCTTGCTGTTTGACTAACTCAAATCAAAGCATAACAGAATTAAAGTATTAAAAAAACAATGCTGGTCTGGTTCTGGTTCTGGTAGTACTAATAATAATAATGATTCAATAATTATTATTATCAAATGCTGTGCGGGCTTCCGTCAAAGATGAATTTTAGCAGGCGGGATGAAAGAGTGATATAAAACGCTATAAAGCTGCTTAAGGGATCGTCCAAAAATGACGTCATGGAAAATCACCATCACTAGCTTAACCATTGCCTCAATGGCTATCTATTAATAGATGGAAATGATGGAATGTCATCAGTTCCCAAGGATAAACCCTAACCCTACAAATGACTTTATTTGTGGACGATCCCTGCCAAATAAGGTACTTTGCTTCGGTGCTTATACTTGTTGACGTGATGCACGTCTTGCTATTCACCAGTAAAGGACATTTGGTTAAAGATCGCCGTGTTATCCACTGACACAAGCGGGAGGAGATGAAGCTAATAATATGGGCGACGCAGTCGCGCACTGCACTGCTACAAGCCTAGTAGACTCCGATCTCACTATCTGGGTGGTACATACTTCTTCTTGGAGTTTTTTGAGTGCTAAATAGCAAGCAGAAAGACAGCAGCAGTGTAAACAGAAAGCATTGAGATTATTGAGAGAGATTCTAAGGTTGGGCAGTCTGTGTCTGTCTTCACCACATCGCATCGTATAATCGCCTCTCTCTCCACACACACACACACACACACACACACACACACAGTCCAATCCAATGCTATGCACTAGTATCTTTTCCTTATAATAATATAATAAAATAATATAAACTTGTTGGGCAATAGATATAGTACTGGCCTACTAGCAAAAGGCAAATTGGAATGGACATGATGGTGATGGTAGTAAAAGTGGCAGTGATAATAGTAGTATGGTACTGACTGATGAAGTACTTACATATTAGAACAGAACCACAACGGTGTACAATTATATAAAATAATTCTATAGTTCTTATTTTCCTCTTTATTATAACTCGGTGGTGATTCCATTCACATTCAGTTAAATGTAAATAGGTGTACTATGGGAGAATGCGTGTATATTAAAATTAAAAGCAAGCCAGAGCCATAATAAGCAGAAGCTGTCAGTAAACAAGCTGAACACTGTTGCGCCTGTGGAATTCCTTTACAGTATGTAACTAACATTCTATCTCTCAGTGTGTTTTCAGTGTTTCAGTATGTAAAAGGAAAACTGAAAATTCGAATCTTTGACTCGCTCCTCAGTCAGTTGAGTCGGGATCATATCACTTTTTCAGCATTCAGCTGCTCTCGGGATCGGAATTTCGCAGTCTTTCCCATTCTCCCAGTTAGAATTCAGGGAGACAGAGCCAGACAGGAGACTGAAGGCCTGACCAAGAAATAGAGAAACAGACTGCAGTGGCAGTGTGCTCTGAGTTGAAGCTCTCCGTTGAACTGGGCTGGAATTCCGCATTCAGTCAGTCAGTCAGTCCAGTCAGTCTCCAGGTGAATCACCCGTGGATCGGTAAATATTTATTCACCGTATTGTAGGAATATCAACAATCTACGCGGAATATCCCTTTCTCTTCATCACTCATAATATATTATATTTCGTTGTAGTCAAGTTTGTTAATATTATAATTATAAATGTCATTTTTGTATTTCTTCAACCTTGAGTGAGTCAGGAAGTGCAGTATTCTTCCCATTACCTCATCATCTGTTCTGTTTTGGTTTTATTCAAGTGCTCAGAAATAATTGGAAGAGTTTTTTTTTGTTGTGTGAGGAACATTCAACATTCAAAGAAGTTGGAGTTTTGGAAATTGGACAGAAGAAGGGAGGAAGGAGAGAAAAGTCGTACAGTAGCGGATATACAGATCTATATATCCAGGTATTCTGCTATATTTCCTATTGCTTTCTATTTTATGTTTTATCACGTGCTACTTTTAATGCATTTACTTATGAGTTAGTTTACTCATCATTTGTATGGTTAATGTTGTTCTTTTATGTCGTATGTAAGTGGATTGTTTAGTTTTAGTACTGTCTAAATACTAATATTTTCGTTAATCACATATTAAGTAATACTATAAAATGTTGTGTATTGTATACTGAGTCGTAAGGCTATTGTAGTTGTACAACAGTGACTGAATAAAGTTTGTATATATTTGTAGTAGTTTTTAAAGGATGCGCCTTGTAGTTTTACTGTTGACTGTATGTATATATATTATTATGATATAGTATAGTCGTATATAGTCGTAGTATATAGTATAGTCGTCAGAGTAATAATTATGTAGTTATTTTAGTAATTGAGACAAGACAGAACTGTGGTGTTTCCTATTTGTAACATGTATCATGTAAGGTAGGTTTGAGTTACACGTGAAGGCAAATTCGATCAGTGCACTGTGCAGTGTAGGGAATGACTTGATACGTAAATAATGAATACCAAATACAGAAAATCAAATCAGTTTAAAAGATAACGCACCAAAGACTACTTCTAAATCTATTATTAAATAGTTTTATTTCCTAAATTCAAAAGTGATGTTCAGTTCTTAATATTAAAACACACTTCAGTGTTTGTGTGGCCTATTTAATATCAATCCCCAGCGACCAGGGCTCCAAAGATTTAGGTTTAAGTTCCCGCTAATTCTATTTGTGACTGATGGTAGTCTGGTAATATTAATTTTTACATGTTTTTTCAGTTTTTTCTTAGTGATGCTGATCGGATATATTTGTGATAAACAACCGTCAGCTACAGTCTACACAGATTTTCATGTAAAGGTGCATTGTTTCTGATTGTCATCAAATAATATTTATTAGGTTGTATAATATCTGACATCTGAATAATACAACTCTGATGTATAATTTATTTTAATCTGCCAAAGCTGATTAGTTATTTCTCCTTACTTATAACTCCTATATATATTGGGAAAGGTGTTGCTGACGAGATTTAAGATTAGACCAACGCATTTACGAAATTACACTTTTAATAAAATTAATGTCTTACGTAACTTAGGTTAGTAGATTATTTCAACAAAACCAATTTAATCGTGCACTTGACAGTCCAACTACTAATAAACCTGAGAAAACTAAAGTGACATCGCGTGGTATTTTTTTACATGTTTCAAGGAGCATAGCTTTCGATTAAAATTAATTAGGTTTAAATAAATAAATGTAAGCAAAATAAATAAAAGTTTGATTTGTTGTAGATCAGTAACGCGAAGAAATAACGATGCCACTTGCTCATCAGTTAGGCGTCCCGTGGGGAGATACAAAGCGACCGCCCAATCCCAATGCTGTAAGTTTTTGAAAAATTGAATACCTTGAGCACTATACTTTAATTACGTTTTTATTTTTCCTCAACAAGGCGGTTGTAGTTTGTGTGATTAATGGTTGGTTGTTTAACTGTAAATAAACCCCTTCTATGGTACATTAATTAAACCTTGAGTACCTTTGAACTATTTAAATGACTCAACTATACATTATTTAAAAATTACTTTTAAAAAAATTCCCATAATTCTTACTGGGACTGGTGTGTTAATTTAATGTTCTTGAAAGGTATAGGCCTCGTTCAGAATATAAAATGCGGAGTAGATTTACTCTTTACATTATCTGTTATACCAACTGTTGTATACCAATAGTCTTCAACGCAAAATCCGTTATTGATATATTTATATCGTGAATTTTGTATTTGTTTTTAGGAAACGGAAGAAATGTTGGTGGATGAACACGTCGAGGTAAGTTGTTTGTATAAGAAAATATATTCGAAAATATTTAGAAGTAACTTACCTAGGGGAGCAGTTTTTCTAGATTGTAGGAAGTAAGAAAATTCATGGGAATCATCATCATTTTAACATAAAACTCAAAATTGTTCGCAGTACATTAGGCACAAATAAATAATTATTTAATGTATTTAACATTTCGTTGAGTTACCGTCTGGGTGGGCCATAACTAAATTTAACAATCTGGTACTCATTTTCCCGCATATGGGATTAGTTTTAGCGTCAACTTGCGGTTAGTAGAGACTGAAACGAACGCCATAGACTATGCCTGCAGGGTGGAATCGTCAGACAGAGGCATAGCACGTCTTACACGGTTAAAATAAGTAGTTGTAAACATTTATAAGGTCTCTTGATATATATTTTACGCAGTTGTATTTATTGAAAACATGCCTTTGGGAACTGTGAAGAAATTAAATTGTTAATGATCGATTCAGAATTCAGTGACAAAGGCTTTTCTTGTATATATATAATTATATATAGCATGGGAATTTATCATACGATGTTAGCCGTGTCGTGGAAGGTGTTTTAATTCGGGCGTTTGATAAGGTTTTTTGTGCTCTAGTTTTACTTGTCATGTCGGCAGAACTTTGAATAAATTAATTAAGCTAATTGAATTTGCCGCACCACATCTCCTTAGGCAGTTTTATTCTGTTATCTAAACAAAATGACAGCACATCATTTTGCTGCAGGAAGTTCCGTGTATCAGACAAGTTGGTTTCGTAATTTTTCGGGTAATTCATTTTTCTGTATTCACTTTTTTTCAACCTATTGCTAAACTAAATGCAGTCTAAAAGTGTCTATCTCAGAAGGTGAAGACTTTTAAAATATGTAGATTAGAGAACGCTTTCATGTTTCGGAGGTAGCCTTGAACCCCATCCACTGTTTTTTCCCTGGGGACTTAATAATTATATCGGATACAATCGGAATTTGTCAAGACACAGTTACTCTTTGTCTCCATCCTATGTAATCTTAGCACCTCAAACAAAACTAATTGTATACCTGTCTCCGCCTATTGGATTATGCATTTGAGAATTTGAAAGATCGTGGTAAAGTCTCTACAAATTATAAATATATACATATTTAATCGTGTAATTATACACTACATTTCCGAAATATAAACGAATACATTATTTAAATTTTACGTGAACTATGGAAGTATGGTTTGCTGTCCGTGCATCATGTATGCAGTAAGATCAAATAAGCTGTGCAAATTAAGGATAGAGACTTTGTCAGCATTCAATCGACTTTCCGTAATTTCTAATTTATAGTTTTAGGAAACCTATTTAAATTTTAGCTTAGAAAATATGATTCGGGAACTTATACTGTACACCATCTTGGTTGCACTAGCAATAGCTTTATCATTGTGATCTCGGAAGCGGAAGTAGAAGGGCATTTTACCACAAAGCCGTGAGCTCTACTTATATCTTGCATTTTTTATGGTTTGATAGCCCAACAACATAAGGTATTTCACCAAATTCCTACAGTTCCGACTGTATTGTATAAATTATTAATGTGTACACCACTTTGAAGGTAACTCTAATGGCCTAGCACTACATTTTGGTTAATTCGTCAGTCTCACTATCTAGCGTGGCTGGTTTTACAGAGTTATTATTTTTACGGAATGAGTAACAACATTGCATTGCTTCTAGGCATCCAGACACAAAGGCGCAGGTGATTTTCCCCGAATGTGCACCAGCACAATTTGTTTATATATGTATAGATTTCTTCCAGCGTATGGGAGACAAAAATCTTGAATGAGCATTGAATGTTGAAATGATTCCGCCACATTGTTTTCTGTATATTTGCTTTGCTTTTCACTTTCTTCTTTATTGCTGGTGACTGCCGTGCACAATCAGTAAAAGTTACTACCTAGTTAGGTAAGTACATACATACCCACAATCATTTTAATGACTTAAATTCGCATCCATACGAAACATGGTTGATGGTAGCTTATCCCGACGCAATCAAGCTGGTACCTATACCTCTCCAGGTACAGTGTATTATATAATAGTGGGCGGGTCTAAAATAGTACGCGGGTTTTGGAAGTCTAAAATTGAATAGAACGCGCGTCTAAAATAACACGCAGGTATTCAAACATATTTAGGCTCATCAAGGATAATTGTAATTAAATCTCGTTATAAGGTAGAAATTATTATAAGGTTGCAACATCAGTAAAGGGACGGAAATTGTAATTTTCCTTAGGTTCAAGGTTAAAACGGCTGCCACCCGAGCGGCCGAGTGGAGATTTTCTCCTTATTAAGGGTGAAAACCCGTAAAGCAGATTTAGTGCGTAGGTCTGTTATGATACGTGTGTCTGAGAGATCTCAGTTGCAATAGTACGCCATACGGTGCCTACATTAAAATTTTTTTAAGATCTGGGAAGCGACATAATCAATTATGTGGTGTAGTTTTATACTTTAATCACCTCGGCACACTTTGAGCTTCTAAAGTTACAAGATGTCGACATTCGTGTTTAACAATATTTTGTATTTGTACATGTATTCGTAGGCATATACCTATCAGAATTAGAGTAGCCGTACTAAGGATACATCATAAATGATAGGCCCTCACAATACTTTTGTCACTTTATTTAGCAATTTCCGTACGACGCGCGACGCGACAGCTACTCTTACTATTTTTTCAAGGATCTTTGTTTAAAACCTTAAGGTTTGTTTTGCCAATACTTGGAAATGATCGCTCATAAAGTTAATAAGCGTATAAATTTAAAATGAAAAAGCTACTGAAAAGTTTACTTCGGAATGGAATAACGTCACTATAAAAGTATCTGCACTATTCTCTAAACAGACTCAGACTATATTACAGCAAAATAGCTCCGAATCCAAACTTTATTTATTGCTGAACTATGCGGCTCATATAATATAATTCTGATACAGCTCTATACAGGAACATAACTTGTAGCTCTGGTCATAGTCTTTCTAAGCATCATAGCATCCATAATTATTATTGATTAATTGCTTACTAGGTGACTATAGAAAGTTTGCGCTTCCTCATATCGAAGCATCGACGCCAAGCTAAAGAGCGACGAAGTGAAGTAAAATCTAAAAGACTTTTTCTGCTGCATTTCATTTTCATCAATAATAATTGAAACCAGAATAGAACCAAGCATATACCTACGTTTGTAACTTTATGTATTTGTAATAATTGTTTGTAAGATCTCGAGATGGACAGGAGGCAGGAAGATGTATAATTACATAACATGTATATAGAAACAACTCAATCACACAAGAATTAAATCACTAGCTTTCTAAACGAAGAAATCTTGCTTTTCATCTCGCACGGTGCAGAAAGTACAGAACCACTAGTAGACGCACCAACTAATATATTCTGTAATTGAATTCTGAATTAATTGGGTGGATAACTTAATGGACTTATATGTTCCTAAGAGTTTTAGTCCGTATGTAATTACAAATAACTACCCATAGCTTATGTACCTGTGTATATTTCATGAGCTTGGAAAAGTTTCGTACCATATAGCTTATAGGCGTAGTCAGGCGCGTCTCCTTACGACGCTATCTTTTTGTTACAGAGCTGAATTAGATGACTTGTAACTTTTCCAGTTCCAGTAGTATACATTCAGTTAAGACGGCAGAAGTTTTGTTAACCACTGCAACCACCACTAAGTAAGTTATTAGTTATTGCGTTGTCCTCCGTATGATGAAAATGAAAATCTAATAAAGTTTGTCAGTGTACTAGGAACTTGCTAGAAATGAACGAAACTGGTTCGTTTCAGTGGAAAAAAAAACTGTATAAAAATACAGAGCTCCGAGTTACGAGCTTAACAACTAGTCGTAAATAACTACGTACACGATGATGTGGAAGATAATATATATGTATATACATATTATTTATATATAGTACCTACACCTTACTTACGTTAGGTAGTAGTCCAGTAGTATGTAATACTTATACGTATACAGATCCAGTCTCAAAAATCACTTACGTTACCAACTCAAGTACTACTTAAGTCAAGTCATACTTAAATCACCATTTACTTTTTCTCTTTCTGTCTGTGGACTTTGAAGTTTGTAACTAAGCGGGTACTATAATATACTATACTTTACCAGTAGAGTTTGATCTTGATCGAACATTTTACCTTCGGGTTTGAACTTCACCTTAATTGCTCCATGTCTGTTCTGTTCAGTTACTTTTCCTTTTTGTGAGTAGAAAATAAAATATATTATTGTGAGAGTAGTGCCTATGGGCGGAATAGATAGAATAAATAGAAATTGCGGACTTTTCTTCTTCTCTTTTCTTGCTCTTGTCGATTTACGTTTACAGTATGTCATTTTTTCCTATTCCTTTGTGAGACAAAATTAAGGACTAAAATTCAGCAGATTTTTATTTTGACCTCATCCTCATGCATATTACTATTGCATGTGGAAGTAAGTTGTTCGTGGCTGTGTTGCTGAAGTACCGTTTTTTACTTTATAGATATACACGCATACATATACGTCGCTCCCCTGTAATGTATTCCCCTACACATGGGTTGTTAAACATGTGGGGACGTTTAGCCATGAGTTATTCGATTCTTACCGTTGATTATAGAATATTAGTGCATGCAGCATTCGTTATTCGTACAAAATCCGGTCATTAAGACGAATAAAGATACTTTTGATTTGTGTTGATACTGCTGCTGCGACTACCGGGCAGCATTGCGGGTAGTCGTAGTCCTTATATGATTTGTGTGCATTGCAGCCTCTGACTTGAAATGTTCGTGAGAAGAATCGATGAAACATTAGTAGGTGTATATATACGTATGTACTTATAAAAGACTCATACTTACGAGATCTTAGGAACCGAGCTGAGTTCTCTAGAGCCTATGAGACCAGAAAGTCTACAGACAGAGGAAAGTTGTAATGCTAAAACTGAAATGTTGCAATTGGAGTTGAGCTGACGTTGAAATGAAACATCAAAATATTTTTCATTCCCATGGGATGCTCTTTAGAAAGGAAGAACATTTTGGAGCTTGAAAATTTCATCAATTAATTTTTTTATAAAAAGAAGTTGTATGGAGTACCGTTAATCTTTTAGTACTTGCCGAGACTTCAAACAGGTCAACTTCATTAACTTGTTCAAGAAAGTTGCTTGGGCGTAGGTTACTTGTGTAGGATTTAAATAATTGCCGAGTATGGAGTACAATTACATAGACAGAGCAGTGAGAGACAAAAATCCTGGAATTATAGAAACATGCAATAAAGCATTCACGGTAGTACTCTCGAAGAAAGTGGTGGGAACTAAAGTATGCAAAAATAATCCTTTCTGTCTCGATCTCGAACACTCTAGTCTAAATTCCAACTTTCAACCCCGTGCCTTATTTTAAACACGATTTTGAACGTTCATCACAGTCTTAAAAATTTTTTATGAAATTTTAATGCTGTTACTATGTTCAGTATGCAACTTTGGGCTCAATAAGATGAATAGTGCACTAGTACTAAAAGGAGTAAAGGAGTTACTCTTTCCTTTGCTTCCGCAATAAAACTTTTGGCGGAAGAAAATGCATAATGCCTCCAGGAGGAATATGCTATATGCTTTGCATATGTGTAATATGTAAATATTTAGTTTCTACATAATATATATCAACAGAAACGTTTTTTGAAAATATGGAGGCCTTAATATTTATACATAGTTAGTTAACACATTATTTTGAAGAAGTTGCAAGGAAATCACAACGACAAGCCAGATGCTGAGGTAATCAAAGAATATGAAAAGTAATTGATTGTAAGGAATTGAAAGTAAATCACTTTAAATAGGCGATATAGTTTTAGATGGAGTTAAAATAGACTTGTAGAATATATAAAACATAGTTATGTTTGTCACGTCAAACTGTTATAAATCAGTATTCGTGCTAAGGGGGTGGGGGGGGGGGGAATAGAGAAATGATAACGCATTTTTGTCCTTCATTCTGAATTTTCTAATGATACTGACAATAATTAATATGATTGTGCATTGTCATGGCGTAGTTTGTCGAAAATTACGCTTTAACGTTTAAGGTTAAGAATCCGGATATACATAGATCAAAGTTGTAGGGAATGACAGTGGTTTGTAGACTGTTCACTCCACTCTCTTTTGACTGTTTCGAGCTACATATTGCTGCAACAATGTGTACTTTACATACGTAGACAAATATGTACCTCGTAATTTGTATCTGTACATCGGTAATTGCGTCGACAGTCTACTTATATTTTTCTCAAAACAAATACTCATTAATGTTATACATGTCCTTAAGATTTAAAACGATGCGTAATTATTCTTAAATATGTAACGCCCTATACATTCGATTTGATTTATTTCTTGAGAGAAATCATACAGTACGCAGGTGCAAAGAATTAAATTGCGTTGCGGCACGGCTTTATTACGACAAGGTACATATTTCTGTCACTTTCATGATTGCAGGTTAATTAATATACATTCGTGTGTATTGTGCAATACAATGACTGTCTGTAAACTAGACAATTTGTTTACATTTCAGCAGGTATACGATTTGACTTAATAGTTAGATACGTTGATATGCTATTAATACAGCAATAGGAAATTTAGCCCAGTCATTTGCATAATTCATTACTGGAGTGCATTGGGTTGGAATAGGAAGCGTATAATATATAACTATATAGGAAAATAGCCACCTCATTAACTTTATTATGGGATAGGTACTTCTTATCCTGTAGTAGGTAGGTAGGTGCAGATAGTTGTGTAGACAGGTGTATCATAATCATGACTGTGAATATTTTAGTGAATGAGTGACGCCTAAGGACAAGCTTCCTGTTGATCTTATTCAATGGGAATGCATCCGGGTAGAAAATTAAACCGAGAACTTTGGTAGATGTCTGTAGCTTTAGGTTCCTTGTAGGGTCCATATTTCTGTGGCTGAATCTGTAAAAGATCTTGTGTAAATCCTTACAGCCGGGGCTATGCAACATTTATATTGCTGGGAACGATGGGAAGAGCCAAGATATAGTTCGGTATTGTATCTGTACGTAATTTTATTATATGAAATTTTATATAGGTACATTATGTAGGTACCTAGGTATATTCATATTTCATGTAGGTACATATGTTATAGCTTATACTAACGATAACCTAACAACAGTAACAGCAAATACAATTTGATATGTACCTACCTATATTTTTTGGTTTGCAATGGGTGTATAATTATATTTACAGTATACACTGTGTTAACCGAACCTCAATTATTTGAAATCCCTATCATGCAGATGGATGTGTCAGCATTCGAAATTCGAAACCATTATTATCCGGATTAAATTGCGGAGACTTAAATTTTGACTAAATTTTCGAAGTCAGTAGCAGGGTAATGTTTACAGTTTATGGGAAGTATCAAGCTTATGAAAATTAACCAACGTTGCCCCATTTTCAAAAATTAGAGCAGAAATAGGACTATGTAAAAATAGTTTTGGAGTTTTCAGAACATTCAACATCTTGCTGTTAAATATTTATATTAAGGTAATTGCATATTATTGCAGAAAATATTTTCGTGCAAAGGGTCATTCTCTGTTAGCCTCTAATAAATCATACAAGCTGTACCCATGAAAATAGTGTTAATTTTTTTCCTACATTTTTAGTTTTATTGCAAAAATCTCTAGTATGCGGATATTTTCGTTTCCGGATAGGCTCCGCACCAAGTTAGTTCGGATAAAAGAGGGGATACTGTAATATTATGTGCAGTAGGACGGAAAGGAAATGTGACTCGAAGGGCAAAAATTAAGATCGATCCATCTAGAAAATATGCTTGTATAATTACGTACATACATGCATGTGCTTATTATACCTATACACATTGGAGCAATAGAGCAAACTGCGAGTTTGCTTTACTGGTTGTGTCGATGTGACGTCAACGTCATCCTTCTCGCTTGTGTCGACGATGCGTTTTCCATTAAAAATCCATTCAATCTCAATTCCTAATCTACTTTTGTGTACTTTGCTGACTGTATATAATTTTCCATTTCCATCCGATCGTATTCATGGCTGAGGGCGTTTAAATTATATTCGTACTACTAATTCCTTGTCGTTCACTTTGATTTTGGTTTCAAGAAAAAGAACTACCTAGGCATATATATATATATTCATGATACATTTTTACATAACCTAAGTAAGGTAAGATGCATTTAGAAATTACAGCTACACACATTTATAATGCATTTTTAAATATTTTATTTCCCCTTTTAGCAAAAAGATGTAACTTATTCCTGACGTTCATTGGGTTTCCGACTATTTATTCATAATATATTATGTACCTAGTAGTAATATATTCAAAAGTCGAAACCGCTCCCATAGCCTAAGGTGTCGAAGAAATTAGTTATGTAGACATTTATAACACATTTAATGCATTCTTCCGTAGAAATTGAGTCGGACGTTCCTTAAGAGCACCAAAATTTCGATTTCTTTTTGGTTATTTTTTTACAGTTGGGATAAAAGTAAATCCAAAAAGTCAATGTACGAATAGCTCCTACATTGCTATTGCTGTAATCTTGCGTCTTGTTCTTGTTAGTGTTCTGTCTTTTTCTTTCTTGCCGTTAGTTTCGCACATTTTTTGCTCGGCATGTGTTCAGTGTGTTTTCTGTTTATTTAAAAAGCATGGTATTCCTCTACACAATGAGCCTATTTCTTGATATCCGGTAAATGTAAACATGGTAGTTTGTATCCGTGAAAATTAGATCGATCATATAGTGTGTTCCATTTTGCTCAGCTCAGTTCTCTGTGACTTTTCCTTCCACATTGTAAATAAACTTCAAAGATTTGAATCGGCTATGCTATAATTATATTTTCACGTTTATGCAATTTCATTTTACTGGGGAGGAAAAGAGCGTTTTTCTCATTAATTTCTCTCAAAAGGTCACGGTGATTCAATAATATTCGCAAAAGAAATAATTTACTAAAGAAATAAATGGAGGCGAACGCGAACGCGCTTGGGTCATCATTTTGTTTACGTACTGCTTACAAGGTAGCCCTGGGGTCGTTGGTCATTCAAGTGAAAGCTGCTGTGCTGCATGTGCTCCCAGTGAGTACTATGTGCATCTCAACACCTCAGTGTAGTGTAGTGTTCAGTTGTGAATGCTAACAAGTGTGCCGTCGTACATTGTACGTTAGTCAGCGACTCTTTTATGTTTAATCTATACAAAGGAAGAGAAACAGTAGCAAAGTTAGAATAATTGCTTGGGATGCCTTGTATAGTATTCGTAATATTATGCCTTATTTTCTAACTTTCCATGTGTTTTTACTACACTTTTTCTCGCCACTTTCAACTCTACATTTCATGTTCAACATACGAGTTGGCGAATTAGCATTAGGACATGCAGGCGCCACGCCATTTATACATCTATTATTATGTGTATGTTTTTGTGCCTGCTAAATCTAAATTTATTTTAGGCGACTCCCTATTGAGTTTGATCTTTGCATGCATGAGACTAAATTATACTGCTATTAGTATATGTCCGCCGTATCGTATTATAATTGTATGAATGTTCTGCTATAGTAAGTAAGTACTATATAGTTATATGTCATTAACTATACGGGGAGTCGGTGGAGCGCTAAAAATGTATTGTACAGTTGTACACCCTGGTGCTGTGCTATAATGGTGCAACGACTCACAGCTATTATAGTGAGTTTTTAGTACACCGTAGAATGGAGGAAGAAAATACAGGATTGCATGATATTTGGCATCGTGCATTATATCAAGTTATAAATATAATATGACGGATCGATTTCATGGATTTAAATTAAACCTACTACAGACAAAACGGTCCCTCTTTATAGTCTTTTTCCCTAGCATTTTTGCATCGCAAAGCTATTTTGAAAATTTTTTTGAGATTAGGTAGGTACTACGTACCTACCTACACATAATATGAAACGCCGTATAGTTATTCACTGGAAAATACAGTCTTGCTTATTATTGTCCAAGGAGAGTGAGTAACTTCTAATAAGTCTATTTATTTATTTTTACATGTACCTAATTATATAACATTAACAGTATGTTATAGAGCAATACTATTATGTATGGCTTTCACCTTACAGTTGCGTAGTTTGATCCTCATAATAATATAAAGTTACTTTTTAGACATGATTTATGATAATATTTCACAAATATTTCATGTACAGCGAGTTCCTGGGGCCAGGAAATTCCCGTGAAGGAGTGAATGTCTTATAGTATTAGTATTCATCCGAATGTAAGTTCCCGTGTGCATTATCTCATTAATTATCAGAGTAATCTCATTTCGCGTACATGACATAATATTATTTGTTCTACAAAATCAGCACGGTTGTCCGGTTCCATGTCGTTGTGTAAAGCAATTATAATTTTGTAGTAATAAAGGCTCTCGTGTGTATAATTATATACGTGATGCTAGAGAATAATATACAGCTGTTCATAGGAGTGTTAGATATGGGACTTCTGCCTCAAGTAATCTGTACCTACATACATAATCGCCTAGAAGAAAATGTTCGTAGTTGATATAAGCATTACAAACAAACACTTATTCCGAACGAAGCTGTGTGCTCTGAAGTATTGTATAATTTTCTTCATGTATCTGGTGTTGGTTTTAGTAATTTGCTCATCTTCACTCTCATTGACATCCGAAGTTAAGCAGAAGAATTTAGTGTAGGATGGATGCGGATTCAAATGTTATAGAATAATAATTTATGTCGTTGGTGTTTAGTAGCTGTGTACATTTCTGCCTAACAAATGAATGAGTCATGCATATATAATGATGATTGTTCCTACTAGTGCAGTCATTGACTTCCTCTTCTTTTGATGATTCAGTAATAATGTCAATTTCCATATCGAACCAGATCAAGACTGACAGTTAACAAGTATAATATAATTACATATACAGTCTTGATCCAAAACTCTTACTTTGAAGTGAGTGAATCATCAAAGGGCACATGGGACAATACGTGCGTGCTTATAGGAGTATAGTAGGCTGCGTATGTAAGTGTAACTTTGTTTTATGTGATGAACGGCGACTGACTGACTGAGTGAAGGTCTGCTATTATAATGTGGTTGTTTGTATGTAAGTAGGTACCTATACCTACCTATAAAACGGCTTTATGCCAATAAATTAAATATTGGACTCGTACTGACTAGTGACAATGAAATGAGTAATTAATACATCTTGTTTGGTATACAAAGGGAGCTGTTTTTCCTTTCCATTCCGTTATGACCTAAGTTAGAAATGTGGTTATCATTCTCACAAATCCAAAACGTAATATTATAAAGTTGGGATTATTAGTGTTGTGCACTGCTACATTCTGTAAAAACAAAATTAAAAATAATCTAAAGCGTATTCAGATCGTTTAGTATTTTCTAATTTGAAATTTTGATTTATATCAAGTCAGTAGTCAGTTGAGTATCCACTCAGTGTACTTCCTTTAAGAATTCGAGGAGCAGTGATAGTAAATTTTAACTTATGGGATTTTTTGCAGGTTTTTTTTACATTTCATGGTTTTTCAGATGAAAAGTTTCTAAGGTAGGTACTATATGTAATATCTAATAGGCACCTATACAACAAAACATAATAGGTAGATCGAGTTAGTAGGATAAATAAGATAATCTTGATGGTATGGGGATAGAATGCACTAGAATTGACACCAAGGGTGAAGAAATCACTCTCCGCATCCGTCTCAGCACTCAGGATCTGTTGTTGACGTATTAATAACACCTGTGACGGTATCACAGATAAATGCTGTTAAAAATCGATTCCACGATTTATTCACATCATCTACATACGCTATATGAAGGACAAGGAAGATGCGAGTTGATTCCCACAGTCACTGAGCCAATAATTTTAAATAATTTAACAAGCTATTATACAATTATTAAATGTAATTCCTGTTTGATTAGGATGGCATGCCTATGTTGTTGTTTTCGTGTAGTCATCATGCAAATTTTCAAGTTCATTGCAGTTATTATTTTCAATGGATTTGCATACAAGTATAGTCGAGATATAGACACATTGTTTAGTTTTCTCATCCCAGGCCAATCAACCAATACTGCGGTGTGGTAGTTTGTATGCCATGTAAATATACACCTATACATAATAATATGAAGACCAATGATAAATATGAATTACTGTAATTTTTGGTCATCTGTCAGCTAGTATTTTGACTGTCTTATATGGACTCAAGGGACTCAGAATCAGTAAGGAGTTAGCATACCACCATTCCTACCACACAAATATAATATATTTGACGTTGAAAAGCTAGCTACCAATTTATGAGTATGTGGATACCTATACCTGCCTAGGAAGGTAGTGTAGTGTCAATTGCGGTTGAATGTGATATTAAAGTTAACCGTCTGTTAGGTTGAGGAGATATTTAAGCAAGTAATATATACTAGGAATGTGCATGGGATTTTTTAATTACAGTGTATAAACATCTATGAATAAATAATAGAATGAATGAATGTCTAATGGATTTTAATGGATACGAGAAATAAACAAGACTATTAATTATACGATTTCTTCCAAATTTACATCCGTCAATGTAATTATGAATATAAGGAGATAGAAAATAATTGAAATATAATTTTTAAAATTAATGTGAATCATGGAGCAATCATAAATAAATATAAATGTCTAGTGTGGTTTTATATATTAATAATATATTTTTTCCATTAGTAACAGAACCAGATCAGTTGTCAGTTACTATATTCACGTCATACAGTTAGTTATTTGATGACCTTTGATGATAGCAGAAATAGTAATATCAATAATTTACCTAATTCTGTATTACGATTAGTCTGACGAGCTCAGCTAATGATTAATTGAAATTGAGGTTGGATGTAATTTACAGGAGTAATTAATTATAACTGCAGTTTCTCAGAAATCTTAAACCTATGATCATCATTTGTGTGTGTGTGTGATCGTGATGAGAACAAAACCACATGATCCCTTCTTGAAAATTGATATTTTTTTTCACTGCACTCACTTACCTTGTGTAAAACTGTGGATGGCAGTCTACCAAAAATATTATTAAATGTGGTTGGTCCTTTCTTATTATGCTTTATTACAGTATGTGTAGGTACTCAGCTGTATTGATATTAAGCCATATATATATATAGAATTACTTATACGTACGCCCCAAATTTTCGATCGCCTTTTTTTGTCTTGTAACTTGTTGCTCGTATTTACGGACATAATAACTGTAATTGATCCATAAAGAGTGACTCAACTTGATCGAGAATCCAGACGTCATGATCCTTGTATGGATATTTTCTACAGCAAGATGTTAGTTAAAGTATAAAGTGTAGTCACATCAAGCTTAATCTAATTTGTTTTAATTTGGAACCGGTTAGACTTTTTTTTGTGCAAATTATAATTTTCTATATAATGCTGCTAACTACCGTCGTGTTGTCTACTGTAAAAATTAGCGGCTGGCTCTAAAGTTAGATTTTGTTTGGTTGGTGGATATGTATGTACCTAGGTAGTTTTTCATTTATTGGCTACTTAATTTAAACTCAGCTTGAAAAAAAACGTAACTGGAAGTCCTGAGATATTGCTCCCATGAGATTAATATAAATACAAAAAATAATTTTAGCTATAGAATAAGAGCTCTCACTTATCGCTAGTTTACCATTTTAGTTCCCCAAAAGCTCTCTCGTTGTAATAGTTTTGCGAGGTCTTTAAAGATTTGCAGCCTACAGAGTCTCAAGCGTTAAAAAGTTTGAAAAACGGAAGGAACTACAGAAAGCTTATAAATTTGTGAGTAGATAAGATACAGTGTTGTTGTAATCTAACCTATACATAATATAATATGTAGACCATCTAAAAATTCTACCTAAAGATATAAAGGCTTTCACGCTCCACCATGCCATATCATTGTTCTATCAGTCAGTATCAGTACGTAGGTATAGGTAGATAGGTAGGTTCTTTTATAATTCAGCATGGACTGGACTGCAGTTACCGACGCATACATGCATAATTATACACTTAAATACGACTACAGGCCGTAGATATATCATATGTATGTAGTGAGCAAGTAATTCCCTCGCATTGTTGTACTCATGCAAATCAGCGTATGAGGTGAAATTTTTCGAGAAAGAGTAGAAGATGTGAGATTAGTTGAGCTGTGCAGTGCATTGCATGGAGGATTATAATTATAAAGTATTTGCATAAGCATAGGTAATGTATACTGTGTACATAGAGATACATACCCGATTGGGTTTGGGACTTCTTCTCATCATTGTTGAATACCAAAGTTGCCGTTCTGTTGCTCTGCCTTCTGGCTCAAATACGTTTATGTTAATTGTAGTATATGTAAGAGTGTAAGTAGACGAGGCAGGAGATGAGATGGTCAGCAAATGGTCCGACGGCAGATCTTATAAAGTCCATGTACCTACCTATATGCATATACATATTGACTGAAAGTCAAAGTATTTAGCAGATTTTGTTCTTCTTGAATACATAATTGTTGTGCTTACACTGCTTGAGGCTTGAGAAGATATATCCAATAGTACTAATACATAGTGTGTTTATAGTTTGGATTTGGAGTAGGTACCTACGTACGAGCTATAGAGGACTGTGTTGTGGATCTGACGAGCATATAGTATAATGCATAGTGAAGGAAGAAGGGGTGAACAGAAAGACAGAATTTTTATTTTATTTGTATCTTTGAAAGCATGTTTCTCAATTCTGATTCTACTACTCATCGAGTAACTGTAGAGAAGAGTCTACCAGTTTGTGCTGTTGAAGAGAGGAGCTATATACATTAAGATTTTTAGTTTCAATCTTCCAATAGTCATTATGAGAAACTCAGTATGACTTATTAATTTAGAAAGTTTAGATTCATTCAAAATATCTCAAGCTTATTGACGTTGTTGTTATTGCATGTGTGTGCATGTGCACGGTGTGTCTGCCTAAGCAGAGATATGTAAAAAGGAGAGCTTACAGAGTGTGAATCCTATTAGGCTCAACGTGTTATTTACATCCTATACTTGCTTCCTTCATAGTGTTTGTTATAGTGTCCTCGTTGAATTTGAAATATTTTCACAAGTGTGACAGAAAAACTACATGTATTCTATAAAAATCAAATATTTTTTTTAGTACAATTATTCTTGATTCAGTCTCATTTTCGATGATGTTTGTTTACATTCAAGTACCAGATATAGCTGTTTCAACTCTTGAATACTTGCTAAAAGAAATAGGTTGAGATCGTTTGTGCTTTCCTTTGTGGGACATTGGAAACTATCTCAAACGGCATGTGTGACAATTCAATAAGTGGCTCAATTTTAATTTATTGTTAGACGAACTGGATTTCTTCAATCAAGAAAACAAGGAAAGGGAAATCTGCACTGTTCCTTGCTAATGTCGTTAAAGTTCATATTTTTGTACATATTTTCTTAGCACACGTGTACTATACCTAGTCAAATTGGTCAAATCAAACGAGTAGACACTGGTTTGAATAGCGTCATTATTTATATATTAAGCGTCTTGAATGCGGTCAATAGTTCCGGAAAATACCTTAATGTTTTCGCTGTGATTGTGGAATAAGTGAGGATGAGTTATAGGTCAGTATTTATTTCTAATTTAAATCTTCCCTATATAGGACTTGACTATGTTAAAGTTGATACAGCATAATAATTAAAGCTGACTCTGAGAAAGATTCCATATATATATATAATTGTGAGTTTCAAAGTCTCGTTTCAAATCGATTCACCGATTCTCAGAAATGTCTTGGCAGTGAGAGCAAAACTGAGTGGTAGTGTTGATTCGTTCATTTTATAGTGTGCAGTTTTAATACTGTGAGAACAGCAATATTTTGTCTTAGTCGGCATTTTGTTTTAAAACTGAAACTAAATCTCATACAGTTGCTTCGACTTCGTGGAGAATAAAATAATAAGCCTCATCATCATCATCATCATTATCGTCCATAGTTTTCATACGGTGCTCCAGCCAGAGAAGAAAATTATGTGGAAAGAGAATCATTTGAACTTTTATATTTAAACAAAAAACCTGTGTAGAATGTGACAACGTGTGGCCTCTGCTCTGGGCACACAAAGAGAACGCAATAAAAAGAGGACTATACGTATTTTATCTTCGTCGATTCTGCACACCAAGACATCTATACATATATAATGACTAAGAAATAATTAGTCACGCTCAAGTGTCTTTGTGCCTTGTCGTAGATTTCGATTTCATTGTGAGTAGTTAATGGCTAGGAAGTCTGGTTTAGAAAGGATCCAATCCGATTCCCTTCCTGCAAAAACAAACTGTGTCTTACTATTACCAATTTATTTCTAGTAGATTATACTGGAAACGTATAGACTTTCTTTTTTATCATGTATTTCTAAGAATAAACTGCTCCCATATGTAATAATAATAAATTACTGGAACTAAAATATATAAGTGAATACTCTGTTTATCCACCGTGTCTATCAATCATATTACTGTGGAACTAAAAACTATATAATATTATAGAATTGTGAACTTTGTGTTGTTGTTTGTGTGCGCCTGTTATTTTTTTTTAAATTTTGGAACTGATACAGACATACTACAACAATGGGTAAAAATAAGAACTCGAAAAAATTAAATTGGCTCAAAAGTTACCTTGTTTTATTTTGTGGACAGCAGCAACTAAATAACAATGGTGATGGACACACGGGGGACCGGAAGCCGAATGTAAATGATGAGGAGCCCATGAATGGTGTGGAAAATGAGATTGAAGTCAATGATGTTGTCCGGGAAGGGCATGACAAAGCAGATCCTGGTCAATTTGAACTCCTCAAAGTTCTAGGGCAAGGATCGTTTGGAAAGGTAAAACTATATTTTCGATTCGAATTAACTATTTATTAATTTTTTCTCTTTGCGTTTATTCTTAGCTGTGTGTCAGTAGTGTATTTTATGTAACTTACAAATTAAGTGCCCAGTAGTGAAATATAAATAGAATTTTTATTATTAATTTTGTATAGTACCGTGCCAGAGCCACCACAGACTTTAGTAAACAACTGACGACTATAGTAATGTGATAGCAATCTTGGTTCCATTTAAACACGATTTTTCAGCAATAGCAGTAATCATTCTTACAAAAGTTAGAACTCGAAAATACTAATACTTAGGTTTTTGACATTGCCATGTGCACTACGTATGCTTTATAATTAAGTCTAGCACTGCTGTACATTTTTAATTGAACCTTGGCCAGTTTACTTTACCAATATGTACATACAGTGCGTTCCAGGGTGGCATTCAAATGAATTGCGAGCCAAAGGCCAACATTTACTAAATCATGCCTTTTAGTTATGTGCCTTACGTGCATTTGTATGTATACTTTTATTGATTAGTTGGGGTTCAGTGAGGCATGAGAGTCTATAAAATATCTGAAATTACTCAGAATATCTTGTTTATATTCCAGTGAGTAGTTGAGCAAGGAAATGCTCCAAGTATTATTACCGTAAAGCCTTTTTTAGATAGCTCATAGTGTACCTATGTTAATGACAATCTGACATGCCTATAGGGCCATATTCCTTCTAGTCTAATAATAATCCGGCCCATGTAAAAATTTTGTTTTGGAGTAGTTGTGTGCATGTATATAGGTATTTATAGTTGTAAGTGCAGTTTCTCGTCAGATTCGGATTTATGCCTTCTAGCACTGTTAGGAACCTACACAAGTTGAAAACGCAAGAGTAATTATAATTAACTGTTTACGTATGTGTATGTACTGTATACAGTAGTAGTAGGGATGATGAGATCGATAGAACCAATTTAATGTGATTATATAGTTTGTTCCGTTTAAAGCACATTTAAACATATGATGATGACTTCATTTAGTAAATTAAAATGTCTGTGAGTGAGGAAGAAGAAGTCAGGGTCAGGATAAATTACTAAATGGGAAATTCATTTTAATTAGAAATTTCAGAATTTCGGATTACTGATTATTTACACAGTGTTAGGTCTAATAGTATTAATTTTTTGACTTTATATATCCAAAACTGGGTGTAAATTTTGCAAATTATCCTTAGATATCTCACGTATCTAATAACCTGTTATTTAATTAAATTATTGTTGTTTTTAGGTATTTCTGGTCCGAAAAATAATTGGGAAAGACTCCGGAACTTTGTACGCCATGAAAGTCTTACGTAAAGCTACTCTTAAAGGTATGTGTTTCCCCAAATATTATTGCGTGGTGGCATTTAGAAAGCATGACGCATACTTAGTCATCTCATAAAAATCAAAAGTCATAAGTCATAAAAAAAGTTACTATTCACAGTGGGAGTGTTCACAGTGTTCACAGTGTTCACAGTGCAGTTAATGGGCATGAAGTCAGAGTTTCACGCTTGGTAACATTTCGTTGCCCGAAGTGTCCTTTTGCTCCTCTAATTTCCAATTTATTATAACATTATACAACCTAGTAATTTAATTGCTGTGGTCAAACGGTCGAGTGGGGTGGCATGTAAATTTACAGTGCTCTCCTATTTTTCTGCAATTTCATATCATTGTTTTAGTCTGCCCTCGTCATCGTCCTCTATCATGATTTTAGAGGGACGTCATGCAATATTTATGACGTATCTCTGCGTAAGTGATGTGGATGGGTAATTACCACTCACTTTTTGTCTGTCTTTAGGTTTGCATAAATATATGTGAGTGTGAATAATATTTTTTTAAAATAATGCCTAAATAGTTATTACATTGCATATTACCGTTTCTTGGCCGTACAGGTCGATGAAGTTAGCCATTAACGTGCCGTGCAATGTAAGGTTTTCCTTAGTTAGAGATATGCATGGCAGAAACCTGTTATTCTTACACTGCTTAACTTAACTATCAGTGATCGTAAAGAGAAGGCAGACAGTCTCATTTTATGCTAGGTACTAAAAAATATAGATTTCTAAGAAGTCTGGCCCAGTGTTTGACATTCAAAATAACTTCCTCATAATTTAAGTGAACATTAGTTAGATGTATTTTATTAATTATTATTGTTTCGCAAAGTACAAGATCAATATCGTTACTGTAGATGCAAAGTGGCCGTTCTCCAAACGCAGGTAAAAGCAAAGTGGCCGTTCTCCATCCTTTACTAAACGCAAAGTGGCCGGTCTCCAATCTTGTTCAAACAGGATCAAATTGGAGACCGGCCACTTTGCGTTTAGTAAAGGATGGAGAACGGCCACTTTGCTTTTACCTGCGTTTGGAGAACGGCCACCTTGCATCTACAGTAACGATATATGCAATAGGAATAAGAGTGTGAACTGACATAACGCAATTTCACGAATAATTGATGTTGCAAAAAATAAAATATCCCTACATTGGTCACCGTCACCAAACACAAAGTGTAGGTAATTCCTTGTCACATTTTTACAAAAAGTTTTTTAAAACTAAAAGTTGGTATATGTAGGTACTTATGAAAACATTAAATCCTTAGAATAGAATTTCGGAAGTTGGAGAAATGAGAATTTACTCGTTTTGAATAATATAAATAGTATAGTATTTGAACCTATAATCATACCACCGCAGAAAACGTTTACAAAAATTAGAACTGTTTAAGAAGGGACTTTCCCAGCTGTACAGTATTCAGTAGTTCCCTTCATTCGTGGATGCATAATTAATTATACACGCTTAAATGACGCAATACACAGTCACAATCTGCGACTGTGACTGATGGTTTTTACGATTAGGTATCCTGTAGTACAAGTAGCTCTGAACGTTATGGTTTCAGTGTTAATTTGTCGCGAAACAAACAACACTTGAGTATTACTAGGCTTGTGCTATGCAATGTATGCGCATTCCTAGCCACTATTGCGTAACCGTCAGCTGTTCGCTTGTGTTTTTATACGATTTAGATTTTGGGACTCTGTAATAATTATGAAAAAGGTTTATTCTGGGGAAATTTTCATGTTTTTGTCGATTTAAAGCATGCAAAAAAATGCATTATCAAGTAAAGTGATGCCCGTCTGAGGTGAAGTAGGTATAGGTATTAAGGTAATTTCTGTAAATCACGTTACGACGTATAATTATTTTTGGGTGAGTTAGTGTGGTATAACAATAACACTTATGTTGTGTTAAGTTTGAATTTCGAAGGGGATTTCCACTTACATCATTTTTGACGATTATGATTCCAATTGTAAGTACAATACAGTGTTTTCGTAAAACGTGTAGATACTCCACGTCGCAGGGTTCTTACAAAAGAAGATAATTGAAAAAGTAATGAATTCTTCTTCTGGTTTTTTATCACGAAGTTTTAGAATGATCTTGGGAGATCCAGGGAAAAGGAAGTTTGATCAGCCGTCTGCTGTCTGGATGTCTGTTGCCACTTGATCGAAGGCGTGCATACACATACCGTAAATGACCAAATTACCGCCGGGTCTCAAATAAGCGCTATCAGTCCAAAATATTTAATACGCGTCATGGGCACAAATAAGCGCAGGGCCTCAAATGAGCGCTGGGTCTTAAATAACCTCTAGGCTTACTAAAAGTATTGCACAACATATTTTAAATATTAGTAGCTGAGTGATAGTAGGGTCAAATTTTGGTTAAAAGTAATCTCCAGCATACATTATTTCGCCAAAAATAAAACCAAACACAAAATCTGTTGTTTTAGGCATACTTTTGCATGAATTAGCTTAATTTGTTTGACTGCAAACTTTAAAAAAGTTGAATAAACGTTGGGCTCAAATAAGCTGCCGCGCCGCGCGCTTATTCGGTCGTTTACGGTACTTATTTTCCATACATTTTCACGATATAGTAGATTTACAAGGAATATTTACTTTTAAAATTTACTTCCTTTAACTTAAAAAAAATGAGTTGCACGCAGTTATTGTTATTGGTGGACACATTATAACTGCAAATGATTACTTTTGCAGATACACTGCAAAAACTCAAAAAGTAAAGAACTCAAAGTGCCTGCATAAGCTTACGCTTTTGTCTGTATGTCTACCACTATGGTGCGATAAGCTGGAGATCGAAGTGGAAACTCTTTTATTTATTTTATTTTCCTTCCTCATATTTCTTTGACAACTGTAAAAGAATGAGGTATATTTGTGTAGATGTCACACTATTCACTCTGTATACAGAATAATATGTGCTTCACTACTGCTCCCTTCGTTTCTAGGGGCTCGGCTGTCAGCTGTCAGCGACTATCTACCTTCAGGTCTCTTCAGATTCAGTTCTCCCAGTTCTACTCTGCTTTGTAATTTTGCAAATTGTAATTTACAATAAGCTGCTGCATGCGTGACAGCACACTATAGCATAGTATTTTATGGTTTCGTGGTATCATGCAAGTTGAGAGTGAACAACAACAGAGCAACTAATGAATGTAGTATTACTAATTGAATGGAAGGGCATAGTGGTAGTGCTGGTAGTTTAGCAAAAAACATTTGCATATAAAAGTTAAAAACTTTTGGTTTGGAAAATTGGAAAGCTCTTCCCTCTAATAATAATATCTGTTCGTCATGTGTAATAGTTAGTGTATTGCACATTTTCCAGCGTGTACGCTTACCTCTTCGTAAATTATATGTAATGGCAATCACATTTGTAATTTCTACCTACTAACTGCGCAGGGTACCGGGTTGTTCCGTACATGAGTTCACCATCCCCTGGCCTCTAATCCACAGGCCATCATAATAGTTTTGTAAGGCGTATCTTTCCAATGAACATTTAAGACAAAGTAGGATGCTTAGTTACTTAAACTGCATTATTTAAAATATTATTTCCGAAAACCTGCAATCCAAAATATTTAGCATAGAATTATATAGTCAAATTCTTTCTAGCAAGCAGAATTGTACGGACCGTACAAATTATAATCATGTGCATAGGTACCTACCCAATTTTTTTAAGTAATTTTCAAACAAACCAGAATGTAGTCCAAACATGAGAACAGGAGTTGCACGTTGCATCTTCCTCGCCCTAAATAAGAGGGCAATATATTTCAATAAGCTAGCTTTTTAGCTACCTAACTTACTGAAGTTGCAGACAATAAGTATTTGTCAGGGGTGTTCGAAAACAAAATCGATTGTAATAATACTTATATTAGTTAATTATAATAATAGTAGCAGTCAACGGATTACTATAATGTACTCCAAAAATTTATTACAGGGTCCCATAAATTTGATTTCGAGGAACATGTGGAGGTAGACGATAGCTCCATGGGCACATATATAATTATCCATATACATATTTAATCTATCTAACGTGTAACTATGCATGTATGTAGTTGTTATTGTGTCGAAATATTCAAGGGGTGACCTTTTTCATCATGGTTAAAGGTTAAGAGCATATTATTACGTAGCGTATTAGAAAAGGCGACAAATGGGCTAACTACATACATATATGCATGCATGGAAAGCAGAACGCCCTTTCCCTGACAACCATGCTCCATGATAAAATGTATGCACTTTGACTTTGACGTTTGATGTGTAGTAAATGTAAACATTCTCATTGCCAAATTACATGGAAAGGTCTTTGTATTAACGTTAGACAGATATACTGTATATGTGTCATCGAATTCGGAAATCGGAATTCGATGTCGGAAGTTATGTAAAACACTTTCCAGACTGTGACATGTACTAAAGTGAATGAAAAACTATTTTTTGTGTAGAGTCTAGTGTAAAACTCTTTCATACAACGCAACGCAGTGTCACATAATATGTTACGTTATTGTTTACAGTTCGGGATCGAGTAAGGACAAAAATGGAGAGAAATATTCTGACTGAAGTCCAACATCCGTTCATCGTGAAGCTCCACTATGCGTTCCAGACGGAGGGGAAACTTTATTTGATTCTGGATTTCCTACGAGGCGGGGATTTATTCACAAGACTTGCTAAAGAGGTCAGAGTCAGAGATTCCTTCTTAGATACTTTACAATCTTATAGTATTTACGGCTTCCTTCGCTCTTATAGTCCTACGACCGACCATGCCCACACAATCTAGGTTACGGTAATAGATTCTAAATCAATAACGGATATGAGATTTCTCCGGTGCCGGTTTAACGATTTCTGTAATGGGGAGTTTTTGAAATTCCAAAAGATAGTTATTATTATATATTTTGTGAATTGCCAATATGTATTATTACGACACCTCGTTTTTCTTTCATTTTTGTACGTTCAATCCGGTCTTTATTTTATATAAATCCCGTGCGTATTATTGTCGCTATATATGGGGCTTGTGTGGAGTAAAACGTTTGTTAAAGTTTCTATAAATTGATTGTCATAGAGAAAGGGAGTGTGTGGTTTTATACCTGGTTAGTTTTATACTGGATATTCCGAACGGGGCTCTCGTAATTTTGTTTTTACCTAAATGTCAAAGTCAGTTTAGAAATGGATTTTAGCTCATGATGTGGTTGTGGTTTATTTATCTGGAGTGGATTTAGGCTGTAATTCCGTCCAGATCATTTATATGCGTCTTTCCCTCCTTACTGGGAGTATAATAAGTTGATTAGATTAAAAACACTAACATGGGAACCTACCCTGCTTGAACACATGGATTCAAACGAATTGTGTCATAACGTCTTCTACTGTGGCTAGTAACTGCTGCTAGTATAGTCGTTCGGGTGCAAAATGGCCTATCTCCATTTTATTCGAATTTGCATTTTTGAAATTTTCTTGAAATAAAAAGTCAAGAAAATTCAGTGGGAATAACAGTGGAAAATTTTAGTGAAAGCAGGGTCCCCCCTTCTATACTTTCGTGAAAACGGATAAATTATGACATGGAGTAAATGTTGTGTTAAAATTAGGTTTCCTAATAGTTATCGTCGTTCTCCAACTGAACATACTAAAAAAAGTTCAACTGCAATGGGGTCGTCCATAAATGACGTCATAAAATTGTTCCCATGTAAGCCCCAATACGAGCTATATCCCTGGGCGTAGGATTTTAAATTGAATCATCGATATTATATTTTCAAAAATTGTTTTTAGTAAATTTAACTTACTACAGAATATTTTTGGTGGTTCCTGGTTGTAGTTATGCGGAATACGAATTTGAACTGTGTAGTATATGATATGGATGTGAACAGTAAAGTAAATGTATTATTCTGTCCAGCCTCCCCTTCTTCATTTCTTGGCTGGGATAGAAAATAAATATAATAATTAAATGAAATGCAACGGCGGAGGAGATTTGATGTCAGGATTTTTTATTTAATGGTTATTTGTTGCCCAGCAAAACTGTCCGGGGGCTTTCAAAACTCGAGTTTCAGGGAGACTAGACCTACAAAACTATTATAGTACATCAACCGACTCCGGCTGTGACGCAGTAGTTTTGTAAAGCAACACCTGCATGATTCTCATGTAGGTAGGTGACCTAATCTTGCTGAAGTAGGTAAGGTACTATTACTATTGATAAAGTGAACCTTACTAGAGATCCGCCTAGGTACGTACATATGCGTATACGTAACTTCCTACCTATGTACATACACATAGTCGACAGTCTATATAGGCTCAACGGAAAAAGACACTTTAGACTTTTGTCACGTTAGGGAGCTAACACAAATGGCGCCATCGAAAAAATTCACTTTTTGGGACCCACCCATACCATTGTCACACACCGTCATTATAAGCCACAGCCACCCACCCCCTACCAATAATGGCGTCACTTTACTTTTTGCGGAAAAATTCAAAACGTATGTTAAACGTATATTATAACAATTAGTTATATTTTTGTGTTGTGTATGGTTGTGTTGAGCTTTAAAATAGTGTAAAAGAGAAACTTGTGTTCATTTCAAGTGGCGTCACTATCGCAAAACTCACCCACCCATATTATCATTACGCATCACTATTTTGTGAATGGACCCACCCATATAGTCGATGGCGCCATTTGTGTTAGCTCCCTACGCTGATCCAGTTAGCTTCCTTCCTTGCTGACTGGATACTGACATATTTTTGCACTCTTATTGTGTGGTCGTAATATATATGTATTGAGTATAGAGTTTTCAACTTTCCAAGTTATTTCACTCACTCTTTATACAATTTTATTGTATGATTTGAAGAACCCGCGATACAGTATTATACTGTACCGCATGGGCTTCGCATCGCTAATGTGTATTTATATAGATAGTTGCTCACTTACTGCAGACCTGATTGGACAGATAGATTACGCTGCGTCACCGCATGCCAATTTGTTTCCGGCGTAGCCGCGGACCGCTGGAAGGTTACATCGTAATAGCTGAGGGATGTCAATTCCCTCCTCTAGCACGAATTCAACCAACCAGCTTCCCGGCCTGCCCCTGCACTGATAGAGAGAGTAAACAAGAGAAACGACTTGCAGAGGAACAAGTTAGAAACAGATGGAGAGAGGATAGGTATATACAAAGAGTACGTGGCTTGGCTACAGAGCAAATCCGTATTAAGGCACATATATCTCCGTCTCTTGCACAGGGCAACGGATAAACATACATACCACCAGTCCACTTATACCATCTCCCTACCCCAAACTGAATCCTCCTCGCTGCCTCCAAGCCCTGTCTCAACTTGATCACAATCCAAGTGTGGGGCAGACTCCCCCGACTCCGCAATCCAGTAGTCAAACCACTGGACCGCCAAGCCGGGATGTGTGGTCGTAATATAGAACCATAGGTAGTGCAAGAAGATTGAAAATTTCATGTGTTGTAACTAAAGGCACGTTTGGCTTCGTACATTTGCTTCAGCCATTCTCACATAGTTGGCAAATTCGGGCGTAGTTGTAACTACATTAGAATGACATATTCTCAAAGTTGTCTTGAAATTAGGAATTCGAAAGTGTTTTACACTTACGGGCAATCAGGAGGTACTATATATGTACAGGTTTTGTGCATCACCGCAAAGCTATGTGGACGGCATCTCAAGCAGCGGAGATATATATTGCGGTAAAGCAGAGACAAGAGTAATTTTTAAGCTTTAGAAATTCAACAGCTGTAATCAGAAAATTTCACTTCACTCTCATTGGAAGACATCATACAAAGAGAATCTTCGCGCATAAATTGGCTACCGCAGTATAAAAAAGAAGCTAGGTATATTATATTCAAATCACACGCTGCATTATATTCATAAAGCGTTTAGTTACGAAATTCTTTCATACTTCGGATTAGGCTTTTGGTGATCTTCGTAGTTTGGTTATTAGGTAGGTACTTCGAGAAATTTTAAAAATAGGGACAAGTAATAATAATAGTGCTAAATTATTAACACGTTTCGCAAATATATATTACATAATATACAACGTTAACGGTACAATGATTCAGATAACATTGACAGCCATTGGTTTTTGCAATACAAAACTATTACGAGCAAATACGAGTTGCATAAAAAACATTAAAATTAGGAGGATATAATAATCTTTAAGAAAATCTGGAAGGAATTCTGTGCTAATATATTTAGTTTTATTTCCTGTACATTTGTTGTTACTTGCCATGTGTCAGTATGTGCTGTTAAATTAAAAAGAGCTGTGGAAATGAATTGGATTACAACTCTTTTCTCTTGAGGTTTAAATGTGGTCCATTAGTTGAAATGACGCGATAATAGTAGGAGTCCAAGATGCTAGTAGATCGCTAAGTTGAGGGGCTTTCGAGTATGTAGGTACATATATATATATACCGGGTTTATAGCATTGCCATCGCCATCGTCTACAAAACTTTAATGTGGAGCGTACTGATATTACACCAGTTGACCGACCGTAAGATTGGATAAATGCTATTAAAGTCGACAGCGTTGTGTAGACACTGAGAAGACGGGGGGACGGGAGCTTGAAATTCGGAGTTTAGAATTATTGACTTTGGGGTTATGTGTATAAATGGAAGTCTGGTCTGATCCTGAAGGCTTGCAATAACATACTGTAATAAAATGTTATTCTGCGAAATGGGAATAGTCTAGTTGGTTTGGTAGCTCTGTAGTTTCATCTCTTGGCAATGTCTATCTTTTTATCGAGCAAGCGTAGAGTGAATATTATAGGCTGTATATATAAATAACACGTACTTACATATATATATATAATGATTAGTGTTCATGTTGTTGGACGTTTTTGTGAACATGCATTCCTATGTGGAAATGTAAAAAGTGTTCGTAGAAACCGTGAATCTCTGCAAGACTTTCCTTTTAACTTTATACTAGGTACGTCAACGACAGAATTCTACTATGCAGCTTTCCAATTGACATAGTAATCTCTGAAACCTTTAGTAACAATAAGTATGAAGTAACTATAAGGGTATGGGAATTGTGAGACGAGGACTGATTCTGTCCGTTCAACAAAGAGTATTTCAAATATTGTTGTAAAGACCCTACTGATTATTATTGTGACTTTTTCTATGCTCCAATCTTCTTTTTTTTCAATTATGGCTTATCATCGGTCAAGTTTGGGTGAACCCGACTCGAAACTCGAACCGACTCGATATGTAACGGATCAAAATACTTAACTCGACTCGAAACCGATAACAAAATTAAGCAACTCGAAACCGACTCGAACCGAATGCAATCGATTCGGATGGCATAAAGCTCGACTCGAAAACGGTTAGCTATTTACAGGCAAATATTAACCGATTTTTAAAGTAAATAAATATATTAAGGTAAAAAAACGGACCATGTTGATTTATACGATCAAATTTGTCGAGCAAATCACACAAATTTTACAAAACATCCCATTTTTTGCCTTATTTTGAAGTTTTAAATTTTTTATGGGCGTTTGACTCGACTCGAAATTTCCGTCACCGACATCCGACTCGACTCGAAGTTTTTGTGGCTATAATCCGACTCGACTCGAAACCGCTAAAATCCCTTCGAGTCGAGTTTACCATTGACTCGATCCGACTCGAACTCGACTCGACTCGATCTGTATCCGATTCAACTCGACCGATGATAAGCCATATTTTCAATGCAGGTCGAATTTTCTTTGTCAGTGTAGTGTTCCTAGACATACGTAGTTGACATCTTTCAAGCCCAATGGATAAGTGATACTTATATAGCTATAGACAGAATTTTGTATTCTATCACCGTTACCGTGTTCCAATGCTGTCATTTACAATAGGATTTGGGGCGAAGAATGCTTTGAACATTGTAACCCTTTTTCCTGTCTTCAATTTTGATCTTGATCTCACCTGGTCTGTTCCTTTTGGGGGGGGGGGAGATTTTGCAATGATCTCTTTATTTCTGAGAATCCTTTCCTACTAGCCTCTCTCATATTAGTTGTCCTGTAGGTAGGTGTAGTTTCTTCTCACTGTTTATTATTGGACTATTAGAGATTTCATGCTACTGGGTACTGGGTGCATAGTCTTCCAAAGTTACTAGGTATGTGCATGGTATAATGGCTTTGATTTAGAAGGTTATTCCTAGACAAGTATGCTGGATGGCTATAACGAGAATCCAGATCGAACAAAGACACCTTCTTAACCTAGGGGAATAATAACCTAACAGATCTCATTTAGACAATAATCTTCCCTGATATTAGTGTGGCACGTCTACTTCCTGATTTTGCTAACTATTGCTCCTTGAATTTTTTTTATTAGAATTCTAATGATACTGACTGTACGGTTTCCTATACTTCTGCTGCACTGCTACTTCAATTCGAACATTTGAAGGAGTTACAAACGTAACTATTTATATTGCTGAAAAGTTTAATAGCAGACCCTATTGTGCTGTCCAAACACAGACTTCGACTCTTCGCTTACTAATAGAGACCTGCCTACTATTCGCATTCAACCGTCTTACTCCCCCCCCCACTACTATTAGATACCCGCTTATTCAAAGAGACCCGCCTACTATGAGAAAAACTATAGCAGTTGAAAATAAGTTGTGGTTAGCGAATTCGATCGTTATTTTTGAAATATAAAATTATTGCAGCAGTCTCCTGGGTCAACAAAAACGTGGAAGTCTGGTGGAAATTGTATTGAGCTTGTTCATTTTATCGGAGTTTTCGTGGTCATATCTCTTTTGAGTGAATAAATGATCTCATAACGAAATAGAAATGCATGATTCCATAATACGGCTTCGCATATGTTTACGTAATACATCCTATATTTTAGGCTCTAACTCCGTTTTGGAGACTGACAGTTTGAATAGGTAAGTGTGTTGGCTTTTGGTCCTTGTGTATCAACATTATATTGTACCTACCGTATTCCCTGTATAGTACACCCGTATAGTATTCAAATTCGGACCTTTTAGACCCATGCATAGGATTACAGACCCGTGTACTATTGAAGGCCCGTGTACAACAATAAAATCGTGTGTTAATCGCCCCATTTTAATTTCTAGCTCTCACGACCCGTCAGACCCCTGGTACTATCATGAACTCGTGTACAATTACAGGAAATACGGTACCTATGTTACAAGTTTTTAAGTTTGTCTATCTAATGCATGTTTGCTTTCAATGAGTGTTTTTACTGATAGTAGAAATGTATAAGTGTTCATCCCGCAGAGGTTTATAAAATGCAGCCGAAGTGCGCTGCCTGCCAGCCTGTTGCTACCGTACAGCTCCAAAAAAAGCCGGGTCTCAAATAGAGGCCCGGTCTGTAATAGGTACCGGGGGTGACGGTTATAAATTACAATACTAGTCGGGTCTTCGCCATAAGGATCTATTTTATTCAGCTCACACATTTGCATTCAAAATAAAATCTGCATCTCCATTTTACGCCGGAGTTTTACGGTATATTCTGTAAGCAAATTTATTTGTGGTGAGCTCCCCAGCATTGTCACGTTGTAATTCTGAATAGTTAGATATACTTAGGTTGGTTTGGTACAGGTATTATATAAATATACATGCAAATCATTTTAGTAAAAGAAGATTGGGTCCATTCTGAAGTGCTCTTGCTCTTTCTTCAAATAAAATTATTTCAAATTGAATGCATTATTCTTATTGAAATTCTATTTTGGTATCGGATAAAATCAATAATTTACCTTATCCAAAAGAAAAGGAGCATGTCATGGTTGACAGGGTGTGCTAAAATATATGTGTTATAAAGTAGTTTATTATAAATTGTAACAAAAAAAAATGAGTTGTATCAGAACTAGTTTCCCCTCAGGATTGTTAATGAAATTCGAGTCTATGTCTGTTTTCTGTAACAATACAATTTTTCTTCATTCAGGTTTGAATGGGGGATGTATGGAAACATTCATAGACACGTGTACATATATTATTTTTATTATGCATGTGTTATTATTATATTTTGCTGTAGCAAATAATGTGAGTGATGAACATGAGGAGAATAATAGTGTTCTTATTTCTTTTTTTATTACAGATAATGTTCACGGAGGAAGACGTCAAATTTTACCTTGCAGAGCTAGCGCTGTCTCTAGATCATCTTCATAGCATTGGAATAATATATAGAGATTTAAAGCCGGAAAAGTAAGATTTTCATATGAACATTATTTTAAATAATATTATCTAGGATAGAATTGTATTATATAAATCCATATGTTTCTCTCTGTTAGGGGCTTCATTTAACAATTTTCTCCCTCCTACTGGCACTGCATGCTTGTTTGTCTAATTAGCATTCCAAAATTCAGTGTGGACGACAGTTAATGTCAAAAGGTCAAATAATATAATAGACACTACGTTTTATATGTGAGCTGTATAAGCGTAGCATGGTTAAATTAATGAATTGTTTCCAGTTTCATCGATAATTCTTTGAACGTACCAAGTTGTGTAGGTGCATATAAAACACTCAAGGGCGTGTGCAATGTAGTTATTAAAAAAATAGCTTACTGTGTCTGTGTGCTCCAAGTAAATACTAGTAAATGTCTAATATAATATTGTGAATGTGTGGGCACAAAAAAAGCTACTCGGGCTCGTACTCTGTTACGTTGTGGATAAATTGGATATTGGATTTTTTTTTCGTAGCTTCAAGATATAGGTAGTATTAAAAGAGAAAGTTTGCACAGAAGATAATATATATAGGGATATACTACTACTATTATGCAGAGGGAAAATAGGAGAGGGAAAGAAAATACACACCTGTTGTTTACCGCTTTTACTTTTGTTCTCATACCTTTAATCTATGGATGTCAGGTGTGCTTATGCTTGTGATGCTGCAGAGCATTCTTTCCTTCTTTGCTTCAAGTGCGTCTTCTTCGTGTTCTTCTTTCCCCAGTTCATTTTATCATTCTTCTTGTGCGATGTAAAGTTATATTGGAACGCAGACACTTTTGGTTTCGCCATAAATGGGGATTGTTTCTGTTTCGATATAGATATTTCTTAAAGCACATGGTGTTCTTCTTATTGTTAGTATAAATCTTCGTACACCTAGGAAACTAAGCTCCCATCTTAGTCATCTCAAGTCTATATTGCCTACACATACTTGTGTATATTATTAGTACGTAGTTTCAATCTGAAGCCTAGAGTGTTTTACTCGCTGATGCTATTTGGAAAGATTGGATGTTTGAGTCTATTCTAACGAAGTATAAATACACTGCAAAGGATGAAACGAAATAAAATGGTGTAGAATGTATAGCGTATAGGATTAACTTCCCTCATGATTCATGATTTACGTAATTGCATTCCGAAGGAAAGAAAGACTATGGAAAATGAGATGATGCAAAATTCCTGATTAAAGGTTACGAATTTCATTGTATCTCTTGCTTTTCATTTTATGCATGTTTCCCTGTGCATATTATATAGGTAGGGTAGTAATTCTTCGGTTGTTGGCGGCGTTGGCGCTAAGGCGCTCTGTTTCTCCGTTTCTTGTTCTTCTATCACTTTCTCCTGCTTTCGTTATCGACGATGTTATACTACATGCGATTAATAATAGTGTTGCTCCATATCTATGCTATCTATGTCTTTGTCGTTGCGTCTGTCGTCATCTTTCATGTTCATCCTCTACACACATACAGACTATAGACTGGGGACAAGATGTCGAAGAGAACGCAAGTGCAACTTTAATGTATTCCTTTGAGTTTGAGCTTGTTTTTGTGTCAGCATTCTCTCTCTCTCTCTCTCGAGTAAACTTTAAAAGATAGACTGTTGCATTATAAAGCTCCATATTCTATTGCTCCCATTCCTTTCCCTTGTTTTGTTGTTTTGGTCTGGTCTGGCTTTTGAATGTTCTTGGGTGATTTAGGATTAAATCTGAACTTCATTCCTTTGGATGTCATCATATTATATTGTAGGTTGATATTGTTGGTCTGGCCTTGGAAAAAAAATCCACTGTCAACTGTTTATGTTGTTATTTTTTAGCAAATATTTGAAAGATATGGTATATGATGATGTATTTTTATTTATTTACTTTATTATTTTTGTCAGTATTTTACTGGATACGGACGGTCATATATCCTTGACGGATTTCGGTCTAAGTAAACAACCTCTAGATGACGAGAAAGCATATTCTTTCTGCGGGACAGTAGAGTATATGGCACCTGAAGTAGTCAATAGAAAAGGACATTGCTATGTGGCAGACTGGTGGTCTTTCGGTGTTCTCATGGTAAGTCGTATAATAAATGTGACAAACTATATTTTACCTATTTTACCACATCTTGATTCAATTTATATATGTACCATATGACTCAAATCTGTGGTTGGTAACTGTAAATCACTCAAGTGGTTTGGGATTGGGAAGTACGTGGGATGTGGGAATGACAAGAATCTGTGAAGAAAATAGATTTATTAGTATACTATGAATTTATACGTAGAGCATATAGTAAATTAAATTAAATTTGGACTTGGATATTCCGTATTCCCAAATTTATTTTAGTTGATGGAGAAATTCATATTTCGCCTTCGGACTCGAAACTATAGCAGGCTTTCCTCCTCGACTCTTTGTTTTATTCGAAATACAATATAAAATAGTATTGGATTGTTATGATTGGCGCACGCTTCGTTGACGTGTCTGAAACTCGTGTAATATCAACATGAGCATCAGAACAAGATTAAGATTATCTAGGTTGGTTTGTTATTATTAGCTAAATAGACGGCATACTATATACTACGTATATATTTATCATTATTTTCTCGTTTGTTCATTCTTAAGAAGAATTGAAAAGGATAGATTCATACCGAATAGTAATAGTATAGGTAAAGTAAAGGTAAGTATAGTAAAGTATAGGTTTGTGGCGCTAGCGGTTGCTGTTGCTACATAATAAGAAAGAATAGAGACGACCTTTTCCCACTGCGAGGCAATTTTTCCCTAGATACACGCTGTAATGTGAATAAAAATCCTACTGGAATGAATGGAGTAGTATCTTTTAAGATGCGGATAAAAGATTTTAGCACGAACGTAATTGGGGAAGCTAGAAACTACTCATCTACGGCTCTGTGTCTGACTGGCTTACGCCTCTACATAACTATACCTATTAGCTATTACCTAGTTGTAGATTTTTAACCCAACACAAGGCTTCTGGAGCTCAGAATCAGAATGAGGGCGAGGAAACAATGCTGTAGTCCGTACAATAGATCGGTGGCGGGTAGGTATCTTGGGAGTGAAACTTGTTCAGTAGAGCAGAAAGAGGAATATATATAGGATGTAATAAGAGACAGCAGCGATTATATGTACAGATGTACACAGTTAGAGTAATCCTTATTCAACCCGTTAACTTATATGCACTCAGAATCTCGGGTGGTGGTCTGCTAATAGCAGAATTGTGGGACACAAAAGTTTTCTTTGTACTGATCTGAACATGGTGTAAATACACTATTCTGCGTACATGTAGGATGGGAGTAGGAAGAAAAAGTGGAAGTGAATTCAATAAAAAAGATGTCAGCTTGTGAAGGAAAATAGATAATACAACCCCGAGACATTAAGGATTTCCATTTGTAGTAGCGTTTCCCTTCCTCCAACCATCTCAGCGTAAGAGGACCAAGTGTATGTGTGGGTATAGAGCTTCTAATAAAATGAATACAAATGCGACGAGGCAGCTAAAACTTTCACATGCCCTCGTTTTATCAACTTATCTTCCTTGTCGTCTAACTAAACTTTTATAAAGTAAATTGTTCGGGGGAATAGATAGTAGATACATCCATAGATGGATGCTTCTTATTCTATGGCTATTATGTCTTCTAGCATAAAATTTGGTTAATGTTGAAAAGGGGCTGTTCACAAGGAACTTTTGCTCTAAAAGGATTGGATATTTATTTAGTTAAATGGTTAGTTTATACAGTTTGTATGGTTTACCTTATTTAGTTTTATAGTTTTAGGACGGAATTTATGGACGATCCTTGTTCGTATCTTCCAGACCATTTTCTCGCCTAATGCTTATTAGTGCTACGGGGAAGATTTTTCTCTAGGAATAATATAGGAAAAGGAAAGTACCGTATTTTCCCTAATACTTGTACTGCGCGGGGTCGCTAATTGAACACGTGGGTAAGCGTCGTAATACAACTCGGGGGGTTTGCTATGCTTTAACATTTAACGTGCTATAACGCGGGTCTCTAATACAACGTGGGGGTAGACCTCTGAGTTTTAATACAACCCGGGTCGTGGTATTAGAGAAAGTACGGTACTTACATAGCAGCAAGTGGCTTACTTACTAATTAAAGACTTGGCTAGTAGCTAGAATAGAGTACAAGGCACAAGTTGAGATTGAAAGTACGTACCTAAGTCTTAAATGAGCTAATGAAAATGAATAGCTTTTTAGAGTGTAGAGATGCGATAAAAATGGAACAGAAGAAAATGAAACTACACCAGGTATGTACATAGTGGAGTACGCAGGTGGTATGTAGCATATAAAACTGAAGGGTATTGAATTTACCAACGAAACAATTGATATATATATGTACTTCTATGGAAGTAGAAGGAGAAAGGCAGGGATGCATGTAATGCCTGAGCTGAAACATCTTTGACTTTGATCGTAGGAGTATAGTCAGCTGCATAGGATGGATGCGTACAAGATTTAATATTCGAACTAATAAAAGGACGTAAATTAAAAAATCTTAGCAATGTATAAAGTTCATATTTAATTTCTTTAGTGAATACAATGGTGATGGTGATATTCATAGCTATTTTCTCTGACTCTTTGACATTTACCTTTCTTCATTTACTTTTCGTCTTATTTGAAATGGAAGATAGTACGATATACGTGTAGTTGTACCGTCTATAGCACTGGAAAGGAGCTCGAGTTCGATTTCCTGCCATTTTTAGTTTTTAAGTAGAAATGAATAAGAAACGTTAGATGAATGTAATACAGGGAATTCATATTTTATCTTCTATGATCTTTACATTTTTGATTCATGCACAGATTCTCTGTTTCAGTGGGTACGTTGGTTTATGGCTACGGTCAGGTTGACAGGGCGGTAGAAACTTGAACTGGTGGGATATTACATATTATTGGCTGGCTGTCTGTGAAGATGCTATGAGACGTATAGGATTTAGCGTATTTTAGTTATGTGATATTTGATATTGTCTATATACAGTATAGTAGAGTAAAAGTTGCTAAAATGTAATGTCCAAATTCAACCTTCTTGACTCTGCCCTTCTTTGAAGATTGTTTCGCAAATGCTCACTTTGTTACTTGAGTGTTTTTTCTTCAAAGTATGGCTTAAAGGACGAACTATGTTACTCGAAATTCAAGATGCTTTAACGTCTCTACAGTGTGTCCCGATAGAATAGGGACACAGCGTTTTTCGTGGTTTACTCCCCCCCACACGGGGCTACTGGGTCGAGGTAATTATTTTTTAATGTTAACTAGTTAATATGTATATGTAAACTTTAGTTGACCTCCAGGGGTCAGGTAGTTTTCATGAAAACAATTAAAAGCTGAAAATGGCTGTCCCGATAGAATATGGACACTTCCCGGTTTCCTTCATTTACATCACCATAACTTCTGACCTAGTCAGCGAAAAAATATCAAATTTGTCCTAGTCACTCCCAGTTACATTACGTATGACAAGAAACATTCACTTTCATCACAGGATTCCTATGGTTCCAGCGGCACTGGAGAAAACGAGCCTCCGCCGTTCAAATTTTTTTACTATAGGAATCATATGGGAAAACGTGACTTGCTGCACAAGAACATCCAGTATATGCGTAATTCTCAACCGATTTCAAATAATAAACTCGGGACACAAACCTCATAAAATTGTCTACAAACCAACATATCACTTGTGTATAGGGTCAACTGGAGTCACGCGGCGCACTTCCATGAACATGGGTTACACTGGTGCGTTGCCCCAACGCTATGCTAGCAGTGTGCATACAATTCATAAAATGCGAAACCGTGTTTATTGAAGTGCGCCGCGTGACCCCAGTTGACCCCATACACAAGTGATATGTTGGTTTGTAGACAATTTTATGAGGTTTGTGTCCCGAGTTTATTATTTGAAATCGGTTGAGAATTACGCATATACTGGATGTTCTTGTGCAGCAAGTCACGTTTTCCCATATGATTCCCATAGTAAAAAAATTTGAACGGCGGAGGCTCGTTTTCTCCAGTGCCGCTGGAACCATATGAATCCTGTGATGAAAGTGAATGTTTCTTGTCATACGTAATGTAACTGGGAGTGACTAGGACAAATTTGATATTTTTTCGCTGACTAGGTCAGAAGTTATGGTGATGTAAATGAAGGAAACCGGGAAGTGTCCCTATTCTATCGGGACAGCCATTTTCAGCTTTTAATTGTTTTCATGAAAACTACGTGACAAGTTTACATATACATACTAACTAGTTAACATTTAAAAATAATTATCTCGTCCCAGTAGCTCCGTGTTGGGGGGGAGTAAACCACGAAAAACACTGTGTCCCTATTCTATCAGGACACACTGTATGTTCCCGTCGATCTTGTGTGTCTACCCTTCGCACGTGTGCATATAGACTCACTTATATAATATGTATGTAATTATATATTATGCAATGTTGTGTTTTCTATTTTATTATAGTATGAGATGCTTACGGGATCGTTACCTTTCCAAGGAAGCAACAGGAAGGAAACGATGGTTCAGATTCTAAAAGCCAAACTTGGGATGCCACAGTTCTTGTCACCAGAAGCACAGTCACTTCTTCGAGCCTTGTTCAAAAGAAATCCCATTAACCGGTTGGGTGCTGGTGAAAGTGAGCTCTACAAAATAATATTGTCTATGTACCTATCTAATTTATGTTACTATATATATTAGCCGTAGTTGGCTTTTGTAATAAAAGTCGTAGAAGTTGCCAGACGATATATCTGTACGTAGTTAAGAGACTCTTGACTCTTTGAGTAGTTTGAGTTATATTTTCAGGTTGTGAATAATGTCAAATTTGAGTAGATTTAAAACAAATTCAGCCTTGTATATCTTCCGTAACATCGCCGTGTTGCTTTCAGCTTGTTCATAGTTGTATTACTTTTATCGTATGAAAACAAAGCTAGAGAAATTGGTATTGGAATGGAACTTAAATTTAGGATTGAAGATTAAAGATGGGCAGGGAGCTTGTTCACTTTCCCTTTGAAATGAAAATGGAAATGTCTTAATGTTTGACTTATTTTCAGGTGGAGTTGAAGAGATCAAATCACATTGCTTCTTTGCAAATATTGACTGGGATAGACTGTATACTAAACAAGTCATTCCACCTTTTAAACCGGTATCATCTTCAAATTCTGATGATTCTTTCTATTTTGACACCGAATTCACCTCAAGAACACCCAGAGGTGAGAACAGGATTTTTTATTGTTTTCAGCGTTTGTTCATTATTTTTCTTTAATGTACTGTATCTACATTCACTATTGTATGTTCCGTTTTTCATTGTTTACTATTACAGATTCTCCAGGAGTACCACCTAGCGCAAACGCTCACGAATTATTCCGGGGCTTTAGTTTTATTGCTTCCGGTCTTTTGGATGACAATATGAATGCGCAGACAAATCAAGCCTCCAATCCAGTGACGCATTCTGTTCCATCCATTCCGGACAATAGCTCTTCAACAAAACCGAAACTTGAAAGATTTTGTTCGGTAATAAGCTATAGTTTTTGTTTGTGTTTGTCATGCTTATTATTGAAATTTTCCCTCACTGATGTCCTAGTTATCACAAATATTCATGGGTATGTAGATAATCCGGAAGAGCAACATTCTCGATGACTACGAAATGAAGGAGGAGATTGCCAAAGGTGCTTTTGCTACATGCCGTAGATGTGTGCACAAACTGTCCAAGTTTGAACATGCCGTAAAAGTAAGGGGGCTTAAATATTTGACAAGTTCAGTTTTTATTCAGGGTTTTCGCATTCAAACGACAGCTTATAAAATCCTGTACACGAATTCTTTGACTTGGTTGTGAAAGTTATCATTGGGTAGCTTCGCATCTTTATAAAGTGCCAGATTCCGACTCTCACGAGCTTGCACTTGGAGTTTCTTAGTTGAAAATTATACAATTTTGGAATTTTGTTTGACTTGTTCTAATGAGAAAAAATTGAATTTTTATTTTGACTCTAGATCATCGAAAAAGGAAAAATAGACTGGCATGACGAGGTCGACATTCTCTTACGCCATTCTCAACACCCACATGTTGTCACTCTGTATAATGTAAGCTTCTTCTATAATCTTGTTAGATCAGTATTTTTTTATAGTTTACAGTTCTGATTTTGAATATGTAATAATTAATGTCAATATTATTTGTATATTAATTCAGGTATACGAGGATGCTACTTCAGTTTATCTAGTGACGGAATTGTTACGTGGGGGAGAATTACTTGAAAAAATGTTATCACAAAAGAGGCTATCCGAGCGAGAAGCTGCGGATGTGATGGCAGTGATTGCTGAAACAATTGCGTATCTTCATCGTAATGGGGTAGGCAAATTTCTTTTATTCTTTCAGGGTTGTTTAGTGGTCATTTCATTTCTTTTTGCATTCCCTTGGATTGACTTGAATACTTAAGTTCATTTCTATTACACAGGTTGTTCATCGAGATCTACAGCCTGCCAATATAGTATATGCTGACGGGAATCGAAAGCCAGATGGGCTTCGTCTATGTGATTTTGGTTTCGCAAAGCAGTTGAGGGCCGAAAATGGACTTCTCATGACTCCCTGTTATACTGCAAATTTCGTTGCTCCAGAGGTTCTCAAGAAACAGGGATACGATGCGGCATGTGACATCTGGTCACTAGGAGTTCTTCTGTTTACTATGCTGTCTGGGTTAGTAACAATGCAGTACAACACTTGCCTGCAGTTATTTTATCTATATATCTACAGCAAAACGTTAATTATGCTTCGCTCCCTTTCATCTGATGATTTCCATTAATTTCTAAATTTTGTGTGCACTTGAATTATTAAAATAGAAAAACACCCTTTGCTACCGGCACTTCAGACACTCCATCAGCTATACTGAACAGAATTGGAACCGGTCGACTTGACGTTGACTCAGGTACTTGGGTTCACGTATCGGGAGCAGCCAAAGACTTAGTAATGAAAATGCTGGATGTGCATCCAAATCGCCGGCCGACAGCCTCTCAAGTAGTCAATCATCAATGGATTCAAAACCGTAGCAATTTACCTCTTCATTCCATACCCATCGAGCAGCCGTACCAACATTTGAAGGTTTGTGATTGCACTAGTATTAATACATTGATTTTTAATTTATTAAATTAGTTTTTGTTATTAATAAAAATCTTTCGAATACAGATGGCAATTCAAGCGACTTATTCAGCCATGTCACAAAGTCCCAAAGCTCCACCTTTGGGGCCGGTGGTTCAATCCGAACTTGCCCGGAGAAGACAAAGAAGTCGGCCTCAGTCTGCGTCCGATAACTAACCCCTAGTAGTTGAGTAGGTCGAAATTGACGTATTTAAATGATGATTATAAATTGATTCAATAAGAACAACGTGTAATCATGATTATGTAATGCGTTATACGTTTCATTGGGAATCAAACACCAGTGTTACAAATTCCTGTATTCCAGTTAAATGATTATGATCATTTCACAAATTATTACAATATTACTGTATAATATAATATAAAAATATGATTGTATTGTGTGTATGTGCGTGTGTGTGCGTGTTCGAATCGTGATTAACGGATTGAAGTTTTGACACGGAAATCATTATTCAGATTATAATAATTATTAATACTTAAATTACGTGATTCAAGGTACTATCAGGATTATATAAAAGTAGATAGGTTTTAAAAACAAATCTAAATATTTCAATTTATTACCAATTTTAGTTTGTAGTTAATTATTATTAGAATACTTTTTATCGTGTACATTTGGTCCTTTTAAAAGACGTGCTTTACGGTTATCGGTAACAATCAATCACAGAGAGATACGAAACCTTACACCTTGTAACAATTTCAAATATTTTATTCTCTTTAAGTCATTTTATGAGGTTTCAGAAATAACGTTTAAGTTGTAGTACCCTGTAACAGTGTGCCAAAGTACATTTTTAAATAGCATTAAATTGTAAATAATTAATAGTATTACGAAGTCCGGTGTATGAGAACTTGGGATTTCAGAAGTCATCCGAAAAATGTGATTTGAATCAGTAAATAATCAATAAGTTGATTAATTTATTGTATTTAAAATTTATATTTTGATTTTATTCTATAATTAAACAAGACATTTCAAGAGTAATTCAAACAAATACAGTCGATAATTCAAAACTACAAATTTCAATACTTACTTATACTTATGTGATGATGTGCTGATGATAGCTATACAATCTACACGCAGAAGATTACCCCGCAGAGGTATTAATTACGTATAGGTTATAATCTATTAATTATGTCTACATTCTACCTGCAAATGAAGTGAATACTAAAAAAACATGCAGATTATTTGTCTTTTTCTAAGTTCTTCTCTGAAATAAAAATTATCGTATAGTGCTATTTATTTCTGTTAAAATGGGGAATACGCTTAAAGCATATAGTCGTCCGTCATACTCAATCACCGCTGTTTCACTTGTTCTGAGTCTGTTTAATCGGTGTTTTGATTTTATATTTTTCCAGCATGAATAAATCACTTCTATTAAGCCTATAAAAATTATTGCTTTGTAACCAAATTAAGTTTTTTGGCATACTGTAATTTTTTTAATAATCTAATTTATTTAAATAGTCTTTGCTCATACACTACAACAGTTTGGTGGCCAATTAATTTGTTATAAGTACTTTACTAGCTATAGGGAGAGGATGGGGGGCCGGCTAACTAAATTCGTGCTGGTAGACAACTTTTGGAAGTAGTAGAATCAGTAGATTAAAAGTCAAACTTTGCCAAGGCAAGTAGAATAATAAGGTACAGTCAATCGCAATGGTAAAGTTTGAGAGGGAGTTTTTGGTGGTGAGGTGGAAGAAAAAGTTGGCGCGAAGTTTGTATACTCCATAAGCTCAGCATTAGCTTTTTCTCAAATTTTAAAATCTGTCTACCTCAAAATTTTCGAAACTAATCCCAATGCTATTTTCACACTAGTGAACTATGTTTTGTGCTCTTTCATTTGACACCTAGTTCAATAATATTGGCCCATATTTGCCCGACCTTTGACCTGTTGAAGTTGATATGTTCTGTGTGGATTTATATTACGGCAGAAATTTTAGGCTGCCAGATGACGTCAAAAACGAGGGGCGCCGTCGAAACCGACCCCCAAGTCGATTGACTGTACCTTATTATTCTACTTGCCTTGAACTTTGCAAACAAAAACGAAACCTTGTTAAGTATTATTATTATTATATGACAGGGGTTCGGTCCCAAATGGACCAACGCCGCCGAGGCCTTTATAATTATGGCCTATTGCAGACTCCCCCTCGAAAAATAGCAGAAAAAAAAAATCAGATCAAATCGCAAGCCTGCCAGTAGAGCGCGAAAACGCCACTAACTGAGCCACCGACGCCTGACCCAACAAATCCAATGATATAAGACACCCCCCAAGATAGAGGTTTCTCACAAGTACAAAGGCAGGGCACACAGTCAAATAGTGAATTGGTGTATCATCCTCCTCCCCACAGTGCACGCACGTAGGGGAGTCCAACACTCCAATCCTCCAACCGTAAGCTCCCCAAGCCCCATGTCCCGTCACTAGCCCAATCAACCATCTTAATTGATCTCTGGGATAACGCACCAACGACGCATTGCCGTAAAGTGGTGCCGATATCCAGAGCTTGGCCTGTCTACAGTTGCGTAGTCCAGTCCATTGTCTTTCAACCTTGTTAAGTACATCAGTACATCGACTCGTTCCAGATTTACAGCGGGTGGCCACCATTACCTACCCATTATTGAGGCAATACAAAGGTGCATGGCATTACTTGCATTAAATTATAATATTATAAAATATAACCCGGCCACCAGGGGAAAATTGTAGATCAACAAGCAACACCAGATAAAGGATTTAAAGGTATAAGTAGCGTTTAATAAAGCCAAGGCAAGTAGAATAATATTATTATATTATTCTACTTGCCTTGAATAAAGCAAATATTTTAAGGGATAAAAGGATCAACTCAAGGAATGTCAAGGATATAGGATACATTAAAAAGGCTGACACGTTTTGAATGTTGGCGGTTAGTATGCACTGTTGCATGGTGGTTCCCATGAATTGGATGATTTGGGATGATTTGCAGAAAACGGAGGAAAACTTGGAAACCTTACACCTTACAGCCTTACACCAGCATAGCAAGTTAATATACGAGCAATAGGCAAAAAGCTACTCATCACGAATTCACGATTCGAGTCTCTGCCTGTGCCTGCGATTTGTAAATCCTTTAGTTGTTGGTTGTGGTTCACAATTTTAAGTATAATTTGAGCAGCAGTCAACGAAAATAAACAAAATTCAGCTTTAATTGCGTTTCAGTTTGTGTTTGAGCTAAAATGGTAAGTCGAGGCAAACTTATTTGTGTATCTTGTTTTTGAGTTTTTGAAATGATTCATTTATAAGTGCAAGCGTCGATTGCTGTAAATCTTTTCATTCAGTCTAAACTAGTAAAAAGTAATGTAATTTGTCATTGTGCCGGTTGCCGTGTCGGAGACTGGAGGAGCTGAACTAAGACGTTGTCAAATGTCCGGCTTTAACCTAAAATTGAGCAAAATGACATACCTAAGTAGTTGGTCTTTACTTTCCGAATTTAGTTTGTTAATTTCATAAAAGTATATGGCGTTATTGAGTATGAAAAATGTTATGTACACATCGTTAATGTTTAGAAGGCGCGATTCACAATTTATTGGTAATTTCAAATTTTATTAATAGTTCATGTAGTAATCTCACGCATGATATAAGTTTTTATGTATTATTCAGCTGCTATTTTTCGTAATTTGTAGTCTATTGAGTGCGGTGACAGTACAGTCCAGTCAGTACACCAAGAATTAACTTACAAACTTTAATCATTTACTTTTTGCTCAGCGTTTTTTATTTAGTTATATCAGAACTCTAAAATGGCTATTGTTGATTGCATTTCATTTTATGTATTTTTAGTTCCGGAACCAGTATGATAGCGATGTAACTGTGTGGAGTCCAGCAGGACGGCTCCATCAAGTTGAGTATGCTATGGAAGCTGTGAAGCAAGGGTCAGCTACTGTTGGTGTTAAATCTCGAACTCATGCCGTTATTGTTGCATTGAAAAGAGCATCGTCGGATCTTGCAGCCCATCAGAAGAAGATCATTCCAGTCGACGCTCATATTGGCGTGTCGATTTCTGGTATGCAGGCTATGGCTATACCATTAAATTGTCGCTTCGGATTTAGTGTGTAGATGGGCAGTTGTGTTCAGGGTGGTAAATTGACCACTCAGTGTATAACAGGAAAACATTAGAACCGACAGTAAATAAATTCCTTACATCGAAGTATAGGATTCGTTCTTTTATGTAAGGTAGAAGTAAATTATCAGTTTTAAAGTTTTCCTGTTAAAAATTTTAGAAATCGAGTGATCACATTTATTAATTACATTCAGATTTTTCCTGTTTCCGTAAGCGTAATTTCAATTTCAAGATATAGTAGAAGTTACAAATATGAACAGTAGTTCATATTCAGTACCCGAGGTACTGACAATTGTGAGTGTAACTTGCACTTGAAACTTCATTAACTGTGTACACATGACCAACGCATATTCGTTGTGTCATTGAAATATCATATCAGAGTTCGTATGTTCTTTGAAATAGGTTTACACAAAATAATTGTAAAAAAGGTATTTAATGATTTAATTTATTTAGCTATTAATCAATCATGAATCTTAATCAATCATGATTAAGGTACCGACATCATAAGGTTTCAAAATTTAATGTACCTCAGGTATCTCTTCTTGCTGGAATGAGTGATGTGTAAATAAATTATTTAAGCTTTTACACCATTCGTTCAAAAGATTTTGCACATTTTGTAGGATTGAGGATTGAGTCAGCATAAATAACCCAGCATAACATTTTTGTATGCCTGAGTTTGATCATTTATTAGATTATAATAACTTCGTTTTATAACATAACTGCGCGAACCTAGCAAAATATTATTCGTCAGAGCTCAATAAATAAAAAGTATTTGCTTGCTACTGAAATTAGTAGACAACGAAAGCCCAACACGGGGATAATTTTTTCACAATTGGTCTTAGATTCAGCAAGGTCTTTACTTATTATTTTGTCTGGTAGTCATGTGATGACATCCTATCCTATAAGTATATAAAGCTAACAAAATGCTTAAACCTTACGCTTTTGAGTAATTTTACATTCCCTTGAAATATTTAAACATTAAAAAAGTATAGAGACTGATCACCCAAATATGTAGTTTACCGTGCGTGAAAAGTTCAGTGACTATTAGAGCTGGAGTGTAGTTATGTAATAATAGAAGTTCAATATTTGGGAATCCCCATAATACGATTGTTTATAATACAACAAAAACACATTAGATGATTTAGATTTTATTTTTTGTAGCCTAATCCCTAATTTACCCTTAAATACATTTGATCAGTATTTTGGTTCATTACATTTGGTTCAGTATTTAAAAAGTTGGTTCGGTCCAAACAAGCATTTAGTTAATCGTTCTGAACTTTTTGCTCTGCATTGACAAATTTAGCGCATTATTGGCGTAAGGCATATAGATTTTTAGAGTTTACTTAATTTTCAGTCACAAACTTTGTAATTAATTTATAGTGAAATCAAAATTAAAAAGTAATGCTCCTATTTTCGTAACAGGTTTGACTGCCGATGCTCGCTTGTTGGTTCGCTATATGCGAACAGAATGTCTCAATCATCGGTATGCACAAGATACTGCCTTTCCTGTTAGCCGTTTGCTTACAATGTTGGGTAATAAAATGCAAATGTCAACACAGCGCTACGATCGGCGGCCTTACGGGATTGGACTGTTAGTTGTGGGTTATGACTCTAAGGGTCCTCATCTTTATCAAACATGCCCATCAGCCAATTACTATGACTGTAAAGCCATGGCAATTGGAGCTCGTTCACAATCTGCCCGTACTTATTTGGAAAAAAATTTAGCGGATTTTGACGATGCCGATTTGAATCCGCTGGTTGCTCATGCCCTTCGTGCGCTTCGTGACACGCTTCCAGCTGAGATGGAACTTACAAATAAGGTAAAACGCTTAACCTTATGTGTATATATGTGTAGTTTTTTGGGACTCAAATATTAGACATATTGACATAAGTCGTATTGATTTGAAATGGCTTTACTGTTTCTTTTCAGAACGTGAGCATTGGAATCGTAGGAAAAGGATTCGACTTTTCCAGTTTTGATGATGACTCAGTTGATGAGTATTTGAACTTGTTGGATCCGTCCGAGCGGAAGGGGAAAGGTGCCCCCGTTGCCGGAACCGGTGATGATGACGTTCCTCCTCCAGATGCACCAGGTGAGCCTCAGCCAGCTGAACCCGCGACAGCAACAGAGAGTATGGATGTCCAATAGTCAGCTTAATTACAAGATTTTACACTTTCTCAGTTAAATATCAAATTACAAGGATTCTGTTTCAATTGTTAAAATTGATGTATTAAATAAATTCGTTATCAATTTCCAAAATTATAATCTTAAATTCCGTTTTCATTTTTGCATGAGTGCCTTATTCATAATAGCATGTATGTAGTGCCTACTTACTACTACTTACTGTTTCTCTTATTACGTACTGTACCGTATCACATCAGGAACTACTTTAAGGAATTAAGCCAAGTTTCCAAATTATTTGTCGTGATATAAATATTCCTATTGTAAAAGAGACTAGCGCGAAAATACTCGTCTGGATGATTACTACCCTCCAGATGTTCTCCCATAACTACAATATTATTTTCTTTCTCAGCAAATTCGTCGTCATACAAGTTGTCAGTTACAATAGTACTGCCTCTAACTTTTCCATGGAGCAAGTCAGCGTTCTGTTCCAGCATTTTAGTAGACTGCAAATAAATATGTCATCCAAGGCTGTAACATTAGTAAATAGAAACACTGTTTATAATAATAATGTTTTTTATTTCTTTAACTGTTTCAATGGAATTGATACTACTGGCTCAAAGATCATCACTGACAAGGCAACCCTCCCCAGTAACAACTGTTTCAATCGAATACATTTCATCCGCTTAGGCTTCGTGCAACTTCTTGGTGGCAAGCCTTGTACCTAACTAGAAAAATACTATTACTGGTTCCTGTGGAGTAAACCCATAGTTTCAAGCTTTCAAGTCAGTTAAAGTTGAATACGACTATATTTCGGTTAGCAAACTACATAACTACACTAAAAAAAATCATATTTACCATATGCGTGGCCAAGCATTCACTCCAACGAAAACACAAGGCTTCTACTAACATCTTGGGATCATACTCTGGCGCACATAGGCTTACTTTCCAGTTTCTCCATGTGACACAACTCACTAGCCATTCAAACCCTTGTAAGCCCAAGGGTTCAGCCGGCTCCCTGGAGGTAGTCCGTATAAGGGGAACTCCTGGTTATTCTTTTTCAGTTCCATAAGAAAATCTGCAGCAGCTGGTTGCTGGTTGCAGTGCCGCATTGTAAATAAGTGGCCGTTCAAGTATTACGTAACGCCAGTTGGAGTAGTGGGTTAGGTCGGGTTTCGCGTTACGAAGTCGTTACGAAAGGTAGTGGGTACATGTAATCGATTCATTTGCCAGTCGTACCCTGACGATTCGTACCCTACCCAGTCGTACCCTGACCAGTCGTAACCTGACCAGTCGTACCCTGACCATTCGTACCCCGGTCCCAGTCGTACCCTGACCATTCGTACCCCGGTCCCAGTCGTACCCTGACCATTCGCACCCCATACGAAATAATGCTTGTAGTAAAATTTTGGTGTCGGTTGTTGGCAGTGCAAGAAAAGTTTGGGTGCCGGTTGTTTGCAGTACAAGTAAATAATAGATATGCACACTAGTGATCTAGTTTTAAGGTAAGTTTAGGGACAGCTTGCCTATGCTTAAACAAGAAAATCCGGCGCTTCGCGCCGGATTTGTCGACCGGGGGCCCGAAGTAGATGCTGAGCTGACAGCGAATAATTGCTATAATAAAGAAGTAGAACCTTATTGTGGCAACGCTTAAGCTACGACAGCGCCTAACTCCACTTTGACTTCTCCTACTTGAATTTTCAATTCGATAAAGTTGCAAAAAATAACGGTTGAATCATTAAAAGGATGATACTTGGGTAACGCCATTTATGAACGATCCGTGTACGTATTTTTGTAACATCCTGCGTCCAAAGTATCTGCTCACCTTATTTTTGAACAAATACCGAGCGGATCTATAAAATCGTAATGTTTAGATGACGTCTTTAATGGAAGATCCCAGTATGAATACTGAAAGCATTTTATAATATGGGTACCCATAACCCTAATTTAAAAATTAATGACAGGAGGGACACTTAAAATAGTAATATTTAAACAAAGTCATTTATGAACGATCTCCATATGTATGCTAACAAAATCCTACGTCGAGAACATACGTCTACCTAGTTTCCGAACTGATGACTGTAGGGATATCTAAAATAGTAAAAATAGTAAAATAAAATATAAAGTAAAATAGTAACTTCATTTATGGGTGATCCCTCTACGTGCGCTTATAAAATCCAATGTTGAGGATATACGCTTACTTGATTTTAGAACTAATAACATGGGAATCTCTATAATAGTAAAAATTTTATGACGTCGTTTATGGACGATCCCTGCATGCACACTAGTAAAATCCTAGGCTAAGGATTTATGTAAATCTAATTTCTAAACTAATGACATTAGGGATCCCTAAAATATTTAAATTTGTATAACGTCATTTATGGACGATCCCTGCATGCACACTAGTAAAATCCTAGGCTAAGGATTTATGCAAACCTAATTTCTAAACTAATGACATCAGGGATCCCTAAAATAGTTTAATTTGTATGACGTCATTTATGGACGATCCCTGCATGCATAATAGTAAAATCCTATCTGAAGGATATTTGTCAACCTAATTTCTGAACTAATGACAGTGGGGGTCCTTAAATGGTTAAATTTGTCGGGGTACACCACATTGAGCAAGAGCCAATTTAGCCCACAGGTGAGTTGGCCGCGCATGCTCTTCACGTTCACATGCGAGCATACAAATTTTGTATTGTTGAATATTCACTAAGTTTCGATTTCTCCTTGGTAAAGCAGTAAAGCACCGCCACTTACAAAGCACTATATACCACTTACCACTTTAACTTATATGGAACTATATAGTGCTTTGTACGTGGCGGTGCTCATAGATGGGCAAAAACTCCCCCCTCAGCCTCACCTCATGAGGGATGCCTATGAAGTAGTATGCACTCACCCTCACGCTCACCCTCACGTCACTAAAACTTGCCTCTCGCACTCACCCTCATGAGTGCAAATTTTGAAAAGAAGGCACTCACGCTCTCCCTCATGAGGCCCCCCTCATCGCGCCTTTATTTAATGTAGTCAAGTATGTCTAGACGCATATTTTTTTTAAAATTAAAATTGTATTTTTTATTCAACCAAACAGTTCTACGCGGATTGTAGCAGTATAATAAAGCATCGGTACGCAGTATTGTTTCAATTTATAATAGTAATATAAATAAATAAGAGTTCCATCTGCTACTTGAAGATGAGGGATGAGTGCAACTGTCATGCACTCACGCTCACCCTCATGAGGGGGATGGGAATTCAGCAACACTCGCCCTCACCAAATGAGTGCACACAATTTAAATCTGCACTCGCACTCATCCCTCGCACTCACGGCAATGAGGGTGAGCGTGAGCGTGAGGGTTGCGCTCATCCCTCGTGAGGCATGCCCATCTATGGCGGTGCTTTACTGCTATACCAAGGAGAAATCGAAACTTGGGGAACATTCAACAATACAAAATTTGTATGCTCGCATGTGAACGTGAAGAGCATGCGCGGCCAACTCACCTGTGGGCTAAATTGGCTCTTGCTCAATGTGGTGTACCCCGAATAGTATATAGCTAAATTCCTAATCGCGTTATGTAAATGTTTAGGTATATTCCATTTGGAAAAAAAATTTAAGTTGGAACTGGGGGTACTTAAAACTATGATATTTGAATGACGTCCTTATGGACGATTCCTGAATAACTTTACCATATATAGATATGTGCCTGACATGTAGTTAGAATAGGTTCGAAAAAAATATAAAGTTGAAACTAGGGATATTAAAAACTATGATATTTAGATGACGTCATTATGGACAGTCCCTGAATATCTATACTAAATATAGATACGTCCATGGCACGTAGTTAAAATAGGCTGGAAAAACATTCAAAGTTGAAAATAGGGATACCTAAAACTGCAAAATGTTTAGGACGCCATTTATGAACGATCCATCCCCATCTATTACCCATTTGAAGAGTTTTTTGGCAAAACGGGATAAGTCCATTTTTTTCAAAAATGAGATTATTTGTGTTATTTGTTCTATTCAGCTAGATACATTACTGTGTTGAATGGTAAAGGTCAAAGTTCAACAAAACTAATTTTTAAAAATAGCGCAAATTCTGTTTTTTGGCAAAACGGGATAAGTCGATTAATTTTTTTTTGGCAAAATAGGATAAGTCCTCCCAAAACCTTTATTTCTGATTCAAATTTGGTTTTTGAGTGTTTTCGTAGTTTGTAGAAGACAATTGCCGTGCGTTAACGTTTTTATGCAACGAAAAATAAAAAGTTAGAAAATCTATATAATAAAGCACGTCATTGAGTGACTTAAATGGCCATAGCTGGTAAACCACTGCACGCATTTTGGTGCAAGGGGTACCAAAAGACGCAGAATAACGAGAGGAACACGGAACAGGTGAAACATGTAGAGAAATGAGTAAGGTTTGGCCAGGAAATTGAGACTTGTAAAATACAAAACCGGGAAATATGGAAAAACAGGGGGTCGCGCGGATCGCTAAGGCTTTTGAACGGCTCATCGCAAGAAAGTGCAAAAGGTACCAACAGAAGCAAAATGAACCAAGGAGTCCATATAAGGCGAGAAACTTTAAAAAATGTTGCCCAAAGACGCCCTAGTGCGAAGTTCTTCAAAGGCAAAATGTGAAAAAAGAAGGGAGAACGGCGGGGGCAAAAACAAAGACGTGCGGTGTAAACACAGTCAAAACTCAACTGCCAAAAGATAGAAAAAACAATTATGCACATTTTGATACCTTACACGTCTATGTAGGACGTGCATGACAGATTTCCGACGAGGACGGAAAACGTTAAACCTAAGAGAAAAAACTCAACCAAATAAGGAAAAAGAGGGCTCATCTTGGCCATGCAGATTTTTAAACGTCTTAACGCACAAAGTAGCGTATTTCCTTTAATAGACCACGGGCCTGTAATATTACATGGACTTCTATTAGTACACTGGTCATGAAGGTCAAAATTTGGATAGTATGCGGGTCTGTAATTGTGCACGGGCTTTTAGGTATTCCTTTAAGTCATGTGATGTGCTATAACAATACTAAAATATCCGTGTTCAACTATAGACCAGTGTACTATTATTGCAGACCCGTCCAATATGCAGTCCCTCTGAGTGGTGCCAACCCCAGGTTTGGGCACGACCCAACAAAGACCTGACTGTAAGAACTACGATAATGATACTGCCTCAAGACAACACCCTAATAGCAACTACATAGTGGAGTAAAGCCATCTGGTTACAACAGCCAGGTAGCAAAATTCTAAGAGGAACTGCCTGATAGCAACTACCTGGTGCCAAATGCCTTGTCGCAAATGTCAAGTAGCAACTACCTGTTGGGAACTGCCTCACAGCAACTACCTGATGGCAGCAATCTGATAGCAAGTGTATGATGGTAAACTGCCTTGAGGCACTCCTTAAAAAGGAGCTGCCTAAAAGCATCTTCTTGGTGGCTAATGTCAAATGGCTTCCGCTAGATGACATAAGCTAGATGGCAACTTCCAGATGGCACCTCTGCCTGAGAAGTTCAACTGAGCAGTTGACACAAGGGAGTAACCCAAATCTATGTACTACAGGGTTGTTGCCGCACGGCATTCCCCTAGCGGCAGTTGCCCAAAACGCTGTAATCATAACGCGTTTGCCTTTAGACAGTTTACACAAGCCAGTTGCCACAAGCCAACTGCCCGCTAGGTAGTTGCCACAAAGCAGATGCCACGGGTCACTTGCCGCAAGGCTGATGCCACAAAGAGATTGCAGTTAGGAAGTTGCTAAAAAGCAGTTACCTCCAGGGAATTGATATATCACAGTTGTTTCTTAACACACCTGCACAAATCCCCCCCCCCTTCCCAGAATCTATATAATAATCAAGCTCATTTGAAATTCAAATGGACATAGCGTCCAAATTAACGTAGAAAGACGCGAGTGGTACCATTAGACGCAGAATGACGCGAGGAGTACGGACAAATGCTTACATTTGGAGATATATGGATGCGAAGCCCAAAAAACGGAGATCTCCAAAACTCAAAATTGAAAAACAATGAAAAACAGGGGGTCGCTTCTCCCGCTACTCCTTTTGAACAGCTTAACGCACGAACAAGTGAAAGGTAGCAAAAGACAAAGAATGAACCAGGGAACTTATATAAGGCGAGAAACTTAAAGAAATGTTGCCTGAAAACTTTCCAGCGCGAAGTGCTTGCAAGGAAAATCGTGAAAAAAGAAGGAGGAGCGTCGGGGGCATAACCAGAGCCTTGTTATCTAAAAGCAGACAAAAATCATGCTCCGAAAGAAAGAGAAAACAATTGCGCTTTTGATACCTCACACGATAATGTACGACGTGTATGACAGATTTTAGAGGAAGTAAGATGTTGAACACGAGAAAAAAACGCAAAAAACATACGACATAAAGGATAATCTAGGCCATAAAATTATTGAACAGCTTAACGCACGAGATACCGACGTCCCGTATTTCCTATATTAGACCACGGGCTTGTAATAGTATACGGGCTTGTAATAGTGCACGGGTTTGTAATAGTACACGGGCTTGTAGTAGTACACGAGCTTGTAGTAGTACGCAGGTCTGCGAGGTCAAAATGTGAAACGTACACGGGTCTGCAATGGTACACGGGCTTGTACTAGTACGCGGGTCTGCGAGGTCAAAATGTGAAACGTACACGGGTCAGCAATTGTACACGGATTTATACATAGGCCATGGCCATTGCAACTGCTAAGGTTGTTTGCATGTTCTTTTTTTTATATTACTGTAAGTAACTGTCATTTTTTCGTTGAATAAGTACGTCCTAGATACAATATAAAACTTAATTTTGAGTTTAGTACGAGTCAGATTCAAATAAGTAGTTCTAATGATTTTAAAAAATAATATTTTTTTTTTAAATTAATTTAACTTAAGGAAATAAATTACTAATTAAAAAAATATTTATTTTTAAAATTACATTAAGTAAACAGGCATTTATTATAGCACGGGTCTGGAAGGTCGGAATTTGGTTCATTATGCTTCTCTTGATACCTTCAACCTTGAATTACCATGTTATAAGAAATACGACACCCCAAGGTATCAAGACAAGCAGAATCAAACAAAGCAACACGCATAAGAATAATAATCTATAGAATTACCAGACCGGTAGTTCCCAGCTGCATACCACACTGCTGCCTGGCGGGAACTGCCTCACTGCAACCTCCTGATCGCTACTGCCTGACTTAAATTGCATGGTGACAGTGGCTTAAGCTAATCAGCAAAGCCGCATTTGTCAACATGCAGCTGTCATCTGGGAATAGTTATTTTTCCACGCCCACGAAACAACTTTCTGGAGATATGCAACTGCTCGGCGGCAACTACCCCATAAGGTATCAATTGCATAAGGACTGAGCTTTATTGTAACAGCTGTGAGGGATATGGCGTTCATTAATTGTCTAGCTGCACCTGCATGGTGAGCTTCTGCCTTATCGCAACTGCTTTACGGCCACAACTTGATAGATAATGCTTGACGCCGAGTTCATGATTGTAACTGCAATAATAGAAAGTGCCTGGGTTGAACTGCCTGATGGTTGCACTTCCCGATCCCAGCTGCCATGATGCAACTGCCTGGTGGTTACTGCTTGATGGCTACTGCTTGATGACAACTGGCAGACGACATGTGCAAGACTCAAATAGAAATATAGCAACTGCGTAAATGGTTACAATCACATTGTGACAATTGCCGGGTGGTAACTACATGCCATCAACAGCCGAAAGGTGTATGCCTGATAGCATTCCAAGTGTCAACTGTCTAGTGACACTTAAGCGCTGAGAGCTGCCAAGTGACAGCCGCTAGATGGCATCTGCCAGATGAAAACACCTTAATTGTTGCTGCCTATTGGCAACTGCGTGATGGCAATTGCCTTGCAGCAGCTTAAAGTTCTTGGAAAGCTGCTACTAGACATTTTTCACAATGCAGTTGGCCGAAAAGCAGTTGCTACTGGTTGTCACTGGTTGCCAGTTGTTACTGGCCAGTTGCCACAAGACAGCTGTACTACATGCTTGCAACAAATTTGCTTCAAGATATTTGCCGCAGGGTAGTTGTTCAAACAGGCGTTTCTACAACGGTATTTGCTAGTCAGTTGACGCGAGAGAAGCTGACACAAGCCAGCTGCACGGCCGGCAGATGTCACAAGACAGGTGCCGGAAGCCAGCTATCGACCAGGCAGTCACCAAACGGTGGTTGCCACCTCCATGAAGTACTTTCTGCGCTACAGTAGCGACGACGCGGCCTCTCCTAGGCAGTTTTCTCAACACATTATCTACAGAGCATTAGCCTATAGTAATTAGCGCATGGCAGTTGCAAAACTGGCGGTTACTACAACGCCAGTTGCCTCTAGGCTGCCGGCACCAGGCAGTTAACACAGGGAAGTTATCCCAACGCAATTGCCGTTAGGTGGTTGCACCTCTTCGAGCTTAACGTTTGAATCCCTTGGTCTTTAACATTATTTATGCCTGTGAACAGTCTTGATCAAAATACTAAAAAAAAGCCCAAGGCAAAAAAGAAATTCTTGAGGCACAAGAATTTATTCTATTTTGCCAAAACGCTGTCAATGAACTTATCTCGTTTTGCACAAATATGTAATTGTAGTAACTTGAAAAAACATTTTTGTTAAAAACCAGGCCTCTACTATTAAGGGCATTGGCGCTGCTTTATATTTGCAAAGTAGGTGAAATGAACAAAAAACTGAAAAGCGGCTTACATTACTTGCTTTTGGAATGCCCTGGGAGGACAAGTTAGGCTGTTGTCTCACCGCGCTGCAAAGATCTCGTGTTTGTTGTTATAGTCTATGCAATCCCACGTGGCGTGGGAAAAACAACGGTGGAACAAACTGGTTACTTTTTTCGCTAGACAAAGTTAAAGATAAGTGCACAAGGTAACACTAGCTTAATTTTAACGAATAAAATGCCGCGTCGGAAAAGAAGTAACGTAGTTTGCGGTCAGCGCGTAAACAACAATCGCAAACACAGCAATGAACGAGCACAAAGAGAATAAAACGACAGCAGAAATACAGAGGCGGAATGAGGATGAATTTGCAAAACAAGACGGCTGAATTGGCCTGGGTTGACTGCAACGGCAACCGCCTACTTGCTTGCTTAAAGGGACACGATGCTTCTATTGGAAACCTTCGTAGGCACCTGGAGTTGTTGGCGGCAGATAAGAAACATATAGAAGCGTCTCCAACCTACAACCCTTACTATCCTTAGCTCCATCCCCCCTCCCCCGCTGCAGCGCGTTGCTTTCCGCCCACAGAGACCCGCCGCCTCTAGACGTAAAGCGGCCAAGGCCTGCAGAAGTAGCAGGCCGTGCCCTTCCATCCCCATCCAAGTTTCCCAGTCCCGCCAAAGTAGCCGAACTGATGCGTGAGATGCAGGACAGGATGAACAAATTATTGTGAGCAGCAGGGGCAACCTAGGACCATTTGTCTCCGGCCCCCTAACCCCTTCAGCAGTACCCGCGCCATTGAGCCGCAAGAAGTTTACGAAACTGTCCCACAAACCATCCCCAGCGCAGCACTACCGCCTTCTTCTGATCACGCCCCCCAGCAGTGAAGCCTCCAGTCTTTAAGAAAACCACCCACCAAGCCTCGGCCACACCCCAAGGGGTCCAGGACCCTGGCCGCTACGACCTCGCCGAAAACCCACCACCAAAAGAAAAGGGGGTAATCTCCTGGCTGCCACCTACCTGCACCACCTGCCAGAACTTCGCCAGGACGCCTTTTGTACTCCCTTATTCATTGTGCCGCGCTTTAAACTTTAAATTTGTGTGACATATTGCTGTATTTGTGTATCTAATGTCTCTCATGCGTACTGCCTGAACTTCTTTTTCCTTTTGCCCCCCCCCCTGGCGTGGCCCTGCCGTAGGCAGGTGGGCCTTACTTCTAGTACTTAAAATTTAATGTCACGGACTTTTTTCCCATGTTAAGTTATTGATTTTTTGGCAAAACGGGATAAGTCCACAAATTAAAATTTTTGAAAATTTTCTAAAAAATTTCAGAGTTCGTCTAGAATTATGAAACTACTTGTAATTACGCTCCTTTAGATGCAGTACCTGTAGAAAAAAGTTGAGTTACAAAAACTCAACCTGTCACCAGTTATTCGTTTTTCGTTGTTCCTGTAAAATTTGCTTTGATGGACTTATCCCGTTTTGCCAAAAAACTCTTCATTTACTTACGTATGTCCGTGATCTGTAGTAATGAATAGGAATCCGTGTGATCGAACCCTGGAGCCCAGACTCTAGACCTGAGTATGGAAATGTTCTAATTTACCCCTGCGAAACTGCAGGGCCAGACCCAAAACCACCATACCAGGCTGCCCTGTGAACGTACATACGTACTATAAGTAGTACGTTGATTTGTAAAGGAAATTGGTGAAAAGTTTCCATGTGTATTTGTAATAGCGAAAGTTGACAAGCTCTCAGCTCCGTATGTACCTCAGTGTGTTTCAGTTACAAGTATTGAAATGCATGTAAAGTCGTGCCAGACATCCGTTTTTCTTGCATTCATTTTAATGCTAAAAAGTTGGTCCATTATGTCGTTAATGGTGAAAAACTGGTAAATCCGTTTAATTCCAAAAACAATAGGGTTCTATTCCATCGCATTCAGGATCATTTAAAATTTATTTGAAAAAATTAAGTTGAAAACTGTGACCTGTGGAGCACGACAAAAAAAGACACATCGACAGACAGACAGACGGACGGACATAGCCATTTCTATAGATGCTCAGCATCTAAAAATGAACGTGGAGTACAAACCTCCTAAAATTGTCTACAAAACAACATAATATAACACTTGTAAAAAGGGGAGGACTGGCCATAAGGAATATGCTGAAATTCCGGATGGGCCCCCTGTTTCTTAAACATTTACATTGCGTATACGAAAGCTTGGGACCCCTAGGTTCAGCGCGGGCAACCTTAGAGCCCAACCTAATAAATGCAATTTCCGGGGCGCAAAGAAATCCCAGTCCGCCCCTGCTTGTAAATGAGGTCAACCGGGGTCACGAGACGAACTTCAACAACCTTACTGTTAGTGACTGCCAGGCCTTACTTATAGAGCAAAATTTCGGTGGAGTCCATAAGCACTGTTCATCACAGTTCGTCACGTGACACCTGTTGACTTCATTTACAAGCGTTGTGTTGTTTTGTAGGCAATTTTACGAAGTTTGTGGGGAACCCAAATAAATATTTAGTTTCCATATGAAAGCCAAGGATACATTTAAAATGCCAATTTTAAAGCCAAGGGCGTGAATGTAGATGTAGAAGCTGAGGAAATATTTAAAATGTGCATCTGGAAGCCATTTAAATATTTAAGATGACTATGTACAAGCCAAGGAGACGTTTTAAATACCTATGCAGTAGAGGCAAAGGAATTATCAAGGCAAGTAGAATAATAAGGTACAGTCAATCGACTTGGGGGTCGGTTTCGACGGCGCCCCTCGTTTTTGACGTCATCTGGCAGCCTAAAATTTCTGCCGTAATATAAATCCACACAGAACATATCAACTTCAACAGGTCAAAGGTCGGGCAAATATGGGCCAATATTATTGAACTAGGTGTCAAATGAAAGAGCACAAAACATAGTTCACTAGTGTGAAAATAGCATTGGGATTAGTTTCGAAAATTTTGAGGTAGACAGATTTTAAAATTTGAGAAAAAGCTAATGCTGAGCTTATGGAGTATACAAACTTCGCGCCAACTTTTTCTTCCACCTCACCACCAAAAACTCCCTCTCAAACTTTACCATTGCGATTGACTGTACCTTATTATTCTACTTGCCTTGGGAATTATTTAATGTCATGTTACTACCTACATCTGCAATCTGTAATATTTGATACAGTCAGCACTTGCCAACTTTTTTAAAGGCATGATTATAATTATTATATATATACTTTAAATACAACTAAAAAGCATGCATTAAAAAAGTCGTTGCAAATTGAAGTAAAGATCCCATAGTTGATATCGTAATATTTGCCTAATCAATCAATTAGGACTATACTATAAAATAACAAAAACCGCTTAATTTCATGCTAATTTTTTTGCAGTTTAGTTTTAATGAACTGCAGTTTATGCGCATTATCATTAAACAGGAGGTTATAAAATATTCACTTAAAAATAGGTAGAAATAAATTATTGTAGACCAGGATCGATCTCAAAATCTCCAACGTCCCAACATTGTAAGTACGCAAATATTTCGCTAGATACCGCTAACAACTGACTTGTTTCACCTCAAATCACTCATGGAAAATACTTTTATACCTTAGTTAGTTTTTATAGCTCAAAGTACATATTGTAATAATTTATTTTTGCAGTGATGTGCCATGGATGCACATGAATAAAATACTTAATTAGACAATAATTAAATTAAAAAAGTGTATTCTAAGTTGTACTCTATAAATAGTTGATTGGTTGAAACATTTACGCCTTTTGGATAATCAGCATCAGCAGTGGGGATTGGTTTACACTTCCTTTAGTCGATGAATCACCGTCGGATGATAATTCAAGTTTCAAGAACTCTCCATGTTCAACGTAATGCTTGGCTTTGACCCAGAATGTCCCAATTAAGTCATCCTTCCCATGAACATCCCGGTCATAGACTGCGAAATGCCATTTCTGTGTCGCCATCGTCAACGCCGACATCGATGCAGGAACAAGCGTATCTTATAATGGAAAAACATACAAACTAATAGCGCCCAGTGAAGCAATTAAATGTCTTTTAGGAGTTTTAGAACCCATGGAAATGTACTTGATGTATTTTTATAATTTATCTAAATTCAATAATAGGCTAGCGATAAAATAGTTTTACGAATCCGATGGATTTATGTGATTTCCAACAATGTGATTTTAAATGCCTTTGGACTGAACTTGCGCCAAAATGATCTTGATTCGCTATCACAAATTTCAATAAGATAAGACATCTCGGATGACAAAATTCCGATCACTTAAAAACCAGAGCCTTTGGGTACTTATACGCAAACCACTTACTATCTTGTCTCGGGATTTAGGAAACATTGGTAAAAACAGTTTCTTTGGGCATTAGTAAAAACTAGGGTAATATTTAACTCGAGTGCTTTTTGCATATAATTTGTTAATACCACCTCACTGATTTTTTTTTAAATTGAATTTTGATTTTGCCCTTACTACTATACTATATAGTCAGTTATAAAATTATATTGCTGTATCGCATAGTCAAAGTTCACTGCATAGTGCATGAAATATCATCACAAATCTCTACCGAATTTAACTAGTAATAAAGCCAACACTATAATAATTATTGCTAACGCCGACATGGACAGTTAATAGATGATCTCTTGAATTTCCAACAACTTTACTGGAAGGAATATTTATAACGATAAATTGTAAAAATACATATTGTTATCCACAAATTCGTAGCTAACCAACAAAATCCTGCTAATACATAGCTATTTTTCTGCCAAAACCTGCGACTTCGATCATCGATGTATTTTCACAAACAAAATATTTGTGTATCCTATAGCATGTACACATTTTTTTCTTGGAATTTGTACATTAAATCTAGTCGTAGATGTTAGAATTACAAGTATGTAAATGCTTAGTCAGCAGTTGCATAATACATTGATTCTTGATAATATAAGTATTATGTCGGTGCAAATAACTATGTATGCCTTCAGTGGCTTTAGTTATGCAAATCTCAACTCCACGTGTATGTAATCCTCCTCAAACTTCATTGTCTTGACTTGAGACCAAGTCCACTATGTATTTAGTTTACTGAAACCCAATTCGCATTGTATAACAACTCTCCCACTTGAAAAGAAAAATCCTGGAACTTAGAGATACAGACCCCCAATAGAAACATAAACAAGTAAATCATACCGAGTGTAAACAAAATGAAACAAGGGAAAACATTGAAAAGTGAAATACTTTATCAAGCACACAAACCTACAAAGACGAGCTACAGAGAGCTTCCGGAAAAGGATTTACAATTTACAAATAAAGGTAAATAAAATGTGAACAAGAAAACCAAGGAAAAGCCTTGTCTCGTTGGTCCAATGGATACCTAAAGAAAAAAAACCATACATGTCCGAATAGTATAGTTGTCCGTAGGACAACTCAATTGAAGTTACTTACATCCTGTGAAATATGATTCCAAAATATGAAAAGACGCAGCCTCATTCAATTTCAGCGCTTCAGCACTATAATGCAAAGCTTTGATTACAATTTCAAGACGATCGCAACTATTTTTTGTAGCAACCCCTATAACCCATAGCTTATAAAGTTATAACATGATAATATAAATGTTATGTAGTATATTTAAAGAAAGGAAGGAATTATAATATGAATAATATTGTACTTACGATTAGCTGTATTTTATCTAGTTAATAGTCTTGGCAATATACATATATCAAAAGTTTCTCGTATTTTTCAGTTTGGCGGAGCTTGTTATTATGCGTCAACTCCGTAGAGAACATGTGTATCTACCTATATGTATCAAAGTTATCAAACATAATAATAATAATAATAATAATAATAATAATATGACCCAGATCAAAATTGTGAAACCAAATATGTTAGCTTTATTTACAATTAGCCTTCAAGGTACTGCGTGTAGTCTACCTTTTATGTAGTGAGTGAATAATTAAGTGCATAATGGATTTGAGATTAATTATCAAAAGTAATCAACGTTTCGAGGAATTTTGTTAGCCCTTGAGATATTTCTCAATGTTGTAAATCAAAATACAGAAATTAGACATAGTTTCCTCTGATTATACATACAACTACTCCCATCATACTCATTCCCTTTTACTGATGATGGTAGCTCACCGGCTGTTGGCTTCTCACACTTTGTTTTAACAGACTCATTTTATATATGGGATTTGTACCGCGGAGTTGCACGCCCATATTTCCCTTTAACTCAGCATTTATTTTGAATCTCTTCAATTTACAGCTCATCATCATTTTCTGAATTTATTAAAACTAAAAAAAATATATCGTTTTGTACCATGGGATAAAATCTTTTTAGCTTTGGTTGGATGTCATTATTATTCCTCCCACGCTACAGTGGTTGCATCGAGCCGCCGTCTTAAGAATCTGTATTATGTTCCTGATTATTATCTCGTCCTTCTGTGAGTGTCTGATTGTGAGTAAATTGTAATTTTAGTCCTACTCGGTCTTTTGTTTAAAAAATTCTAAAGTACCTACCTACCTACCCAAGTACCATAAAGGTGTTTTTCTACACAATTCAAAATATAATTATTATTACAACTTAAATAAAAGCTCTTAGAAATCTTCTATCTTCAACCGCAACTGTTGTTGTGTACTGTTGAAATGGAAAGAAATATTAATGATGTGCGATCACCCCCTGATGTATAGGTACTAAAAAACCAAAATACATACAGGAGTATATATAGTTCGTAGGTGTACCTACCCGTATGCTACCTGATAAAATAAAACACACAAATTTCCTATATTGTCAAATGTTTACAAAAACAATGTTGAGCGAGCATCTTCTTCTTGACGAAGCGAAGCAATAAAAACAATGAAGAATATGATTTTATTCTCAAGCGTGTTCCTTGAAAATCATTGTTATTTCTTGTTGTAGGTGTTTATGACACTTTTTAATGGTGAGGATGAGATTACTTCCCTGCTGTGATCAGTCCAATATGTTTATCATATTATATTTATCATGACGTAGACATTTCCGAATTCGTATTATTGATGCTGAGGGCATCCCGCTGAAATATACTCTTTAAACGACTCTTCGGTAGGTACTTTGTTTGTATACTCTCAGTGATATACGCTATGCACCGGCACCGTTCCATCTGCAAGCAAAGTCTCAAAACCGAGACTGATCGTGAGAACGATAATAAAGAATGATACGAATTCGAATCTCATAGAAAGCTTTCCTATGCTCCTGCTAGTAGCACTCAACGACTCAAAACTATGAAAGATGCGAGACACGATTTAATTATATTTTAACGATTTTACATTTTGTATTGTTGTTACAAGTTACAACTATGCATTGCATCATTTTCACGTTTAATATGAGCCCATAATATAGCAAACTGTCTTTAGACTAAAGAAATAATGCATTAAAAAATACTGTGCGCTATTATCCAAGCGTACGCCCACAGAATCATAGAATTATTTTAAGGTCAAATCTTAAGATTGACCTTTATAATCTTTTTGTTCGTCACAAAATGAAAATGAAAATAAAAATTTGTCGACCCTTAAAAAATTATTTTTTAATTCATCAAGTATATAAAACTGAAGGGAATTTTGGAAATAGGCTTGAAATTCACGTTAGAGCCCACGCGAATACAGGAGAAAGATGGAGGACTTCCATTGTGAAATATAATAATTGTGTAAAAAAAATCAGAACTAAGCACAAATTTTGCAATTCCTTTAGCAATTTCACTATAGTACATTTCTAACATAATAATATGAACTCACGATCAGTTTAATAACTGTATTGATTTTTTAATTTTTGATACCCAAACCCCAACTCCAACGTTGGTGTTGGTTGTTTTTACAAGTCTCTATTATCACATTGCTCGGTTTAGTAGTTTGTAGGTGGGTACCTCTAGTTAGGGGTGGAGTAAGAACAACGTATAATTATCGCTTGAGTGGTAAATTTACAAAAGTAGTAATTATATTATTTAGCTGTTGCTGCTACTATTAGAGTTGTGTGATTATATGGAACACGGGAAAAGTTACATTCATTTAAGAAACTGATAAAAAATTGTTCTTTATCATAGAAAAATATAGTAAATCCGTGCATAGTACACACATAGTATAGCTGTGCTGTGCATCTACTGTACCCACTTATACAGGTTACCTTGGAACCACATATAGAATATATTAACATCTAATATTCTAGTCACCATATAAGTGCAATATTTTCCCTATTAGTTCATAAACGACCTTAATGGCATTACAACAACTACTATATAGGTGCTATAGGACTGGGATTATACTGGCCAGGTCTATATTATGTGGCTTTTATTCCTTGGAAACTTGTTTGATTTGTTGGTAACTGTTGATGGTTTTTTTTGTGTGGAGATTATTGGCACTGTAGCACTAGCAAAGTAATTGACGTCATAGTCGTTCTATAGCCCTCGTTAATAATCACCTCTGCTTTTTACAGTTACCTAAGTAAGTACTCACATATTTTTACAAAATTCGAACACTTTTTTACAAAAACAAAATTATACAATATAGTGAAATAGGAAATCATAATATTGCAATAATTACTATGTAATTTTATGTATTTTCCATTACATACTGTACATTTTTATGGGGTTTACCACCTACCGGCACCGGTACCTTTTCATTTCATTCCACATTTCAAAGGGGAACAACTTTCACATATTTTTTCTTTCTCGTTTCTCTCGGTTTTGTCCCCTCTATTTTTAGAACTGGAATGTTTCTTCTTTTTTTCCTATAATTTTTTGAATGAGAAAATTCCGGTCTGCCAAGTTAATTTACCATGTAATTATGACTTTCCCCGTTTTTTGTATTTTAGTTTATACGAAGCGGACTGAAGGACAGAACTCAATGTACCAGTAATTATATACGCGAGTATGGAAAATTTATGGGAGGCTCAAGTGGGAAATATAAAAACAAAATTAAATACAATTCCATGAAATTTGATGAAATCACTGCACTGAACTGCTTTGGTATACGTTTAAATAAAATAGTGCATACTTATTCCTTAGTCCATTTATTATCTGGCCCTTTGTCTTATACTATTTTTATTTCGTTAATTATTCCTTACCCACCATTTCCCGCGGCGGAACAAGAATATCCCTTGAGAATATTTGAGGGAAAGGCAAAAAATATTAGAGAGAAAGTTGAGTGCGTCGCGATTCTGATCTGAGTGAGTGAGTGAGTGAGTGAGTGGAGAGAAAGGCTACCTTACCTACCTATGTAGGTAGCTATACTTTTGTTAGTTGAGTGAGGCCAGCAACGATAGAGACGTAACCAATGAATACTTACCTACCTACCTATATACCTACCTACTTTCTCAAATCTATTTCTATCTTGAGAACAATGAGGAGAAAGTACGTCATTTACATTTTGTCCATTTTACACAAAATTTACTCAACTCATTTCATCACCATCACCACCGCAACTTTGTATTTTGTGATACTTAGTAAATCCCAGTCCAGTCTCCTCGCTAATGCTGTGTACTCTACTGTCTACAGATATTATGGGAATATATACGTATTTATGGCAATGCTATTGACTTTGGTTTCGACGCTGGGTTTGCGTATCTCTATTATATATCTCTTTCTACACACACAGACGATATGTACTTTTACATAGGTACCTACCTACGAATCTCAGTCTGTATATTCGTCTGCTTTTTGTTCTAAACATCACACCATTTTTCCTTTCCCAAGATCTTAATACGCTCACTCTCGTATACGTATACCTATACACCTACCTACGTAGTATGTGCGTTGACGTCGTCTATATGTAACTATACTATATAGACTGACACTGCTGAAGTAGACTCGAGATTGGAGTTGGAGACAGGGAGCTTTTGTCCATAAACTTGAACTACATTTTCCATTTGGATTGTTGTCATTTAAACGATTTATTCTTGTTGTTCTTCTTCTTGTTTGTTATCCACTGTGTGAGAGGGGCGAGGGAGGTGGAGGATTCTCTTAAGATAAATAAAGGACTCCCATTGTGGGTATGTGTGAGAATACTGGGAGCTGCCGCAGTAAAAGTGAAGGAGCATGAGCGTAGTGGTATTACATATAGGTACCTAGGTACTTATAGGTATATATTATGTATTATTACAAAAGGAGCAAATAGAAATAGAGACATCGTCTCTTCTCTATAGATGGTACCTGTAAAATATACATAATATATTATGTAGGACGAGCACACTTTACAGTTTATGGTTACCCAGGCTCCTTGCATTACCCATGCATTACCTTGTCCACCTACTAATGCTAATGCTCTCCTGAGTTCACACTCAAATAATGAGCGAACCAATTCCCTGGACTCGAATGGACTGAGCTTCCATCCGGATGACGTTCAAAATGGAATTGAAGAGGATTGGAGAGACGCGCGGCTGATGTGTCGCTCTGGCTGTCTCAGTCACGGTTACAATGTCAAACTAAACGAATGAAACGCAAAAGTGGGCAGGGGTACCGGTACCGTACAACTTCCAATACAGCACCCGTGCTTTATTTCAAAATACTATGTGGCATCCGCAGTAGGCAGTAGGTACGTTAGTTAAGCCCATGCTCGTGCTGAACAGAAATCTGCAAAGTTAGACCCCCGCGTTCTAATGGAAGTTTAACTGTATAATATATATGTAATCTATGTAACCTCTATATTATAATGTAAGCGGGAATTGGGAACCTATAGCCATAGTGCCATAGTGTTGCTCGTAATAATGACAGTGACATTGTGTATAGAAGAGCAGAACAACAAACACAGAAGAGAGGAGAGTAAAGTAAAACGACCTGAGGAGCGCGCGAGCGGAGTGAGTGAGTGAGTGACATGGCGATTTTGCTATGCGGACAACTCTGAACCAACCTCAGAATCACAACTTTATTTACCCCCACAAAAACTTACTACTCTCCTTTTTGTTTACTTAAATGAAAATGTCTCTAACTTTCAGCTCAGCTCTTTGGTTTTTAGTGCTCTTAAGAGCTTCTCTCTATCAAATTATTTACTGTGTTTCAAGCCTCAAAAAATTACATCCAACAATCTATGTACTAGTAGTCATACTTTTTGTACTGCATGCTCAACGTACGAGGGGTCGAGGGGTGAGTAGCAGTAGCAGTAGCAGTAGCAGTATAGTAGACTAAAAACAAAAACATAATCAAGTAATTAAGTGCAATACTACATCACATCATGCATCATACATTATGAATTACTATCTTTTATCTTTCAACTTTGAACTTTGAAATTTTTGCTTTTTTTAAAAAATGAACTGAAAATTAAAATCCAAATCCAGTTGAGCTACTTTTTTCTCAGCTACCGCTACCTGTGTTTATGCCTAGTTCTAGTTCCGGCTGTTTCGGCTCCGGCCATTTAAATTTTAATCAGTGTTTAAACTAAACTATTTTGAATTATTTATATTGCACTGTTAATTGTTATTATTACAAAAATTGTATAGATACGAATGATACTATCTGCATTAATTCTATTCACTGCACTGTTAGTAAAATCACTTCATTCAACCAATACCACTATTTTACTATACTGCATATAGATGAGCATAGCGCCTTTTACTTTAATGTCTACTAATGTTGTATGGGCTGCGGCCAAATCGACAAAATGAATAAATTATTATTATTATTAATGTCTACTTCTAAACTTGAAGCCTTATGCTTGCGTTTAAGCAAAGAAGTTCAACCAGTTAGAAGTAGCCACCTGAGTAAAGACAATATGCTCTCTACACACACTATACGCCTACACCTACGCGACCTACAACCTTCTGAGTGTCGCATTATTTGTGATTATTTCCGGTTTAAAATACAGCTTGGAGATTTGAATGTGACGGAGGACTGTGTACGTCTCACGGATGAGTCAAAGAATGGTAAAAATAAGGTCATTTCAAAGCCAAGGATTTTTTCCCCATAGTTTATATTCACTTCCCACGCAGACGTTTTCTTTTTACAAATTCGTAAATTTGAATCTTCACTCCTAATCAGCGTATTCTGACTCTGTACATGAGTTTTCCCCTGGACTAGTTTCGACTTGACTGGGTGGTCTGCGGCTGGTCCGAAGTTTTTAAGAAGTGGGAAGTGAAATTTGAAATTTGTTTCCGAAATTCTATCATGATGATGGCCTTCCTCCATTGTTGTGTCTACCTCCTCCTCCTTCTTGAGGTTATGGTTGTCAGTCATGTTGATAATTTCAGCAGCATCCGGGTCATGATCATGGTCGCCCACGCCATTTTTTCTACTTACATTTACATCATCACCCTCATCGTTCGCATCATCATCCGTAACCCCACAGTAGCAGACACTAATATTGGTTTCATCCATTGTTGGGTCGTCCAGTGAGACCCGACACCCGGGAGTTTGGGACTCCACATAGTCCAGTACCACTTGCTTAGCGTGCTGAGTCCAGTTGGTGGACAGGACAGCGTACTTGATGCACAGCTGAGACATACAATGGTTCAAAAGGTCACTGTTTTCCATCGGCTCGAGACATTCATTTCTTTGTGGGTGGGTGGGGCGGAGACGACTGTTGATGTTGCTATTGCTATGAACGTGCTTAAAGCGAAAGTTGGATTTGTCCAGGAGGAATCGGCAAGGGAGACAGACGGGAGCTGTGAATTGTTATTGTGATTACTTATTGGTTTTCTTTAGATTCATTAGTAATAGATGCCTATATATATATATGATACTTCTAATCTATAAAAGGACCTTTTCAGATATTCGCAAAAATCCGCGTACAGTGAAGAATTGTATTAAATTTAAAGGTTATGATTTTTTATAACCTTTTGGATCCACCTCATTACTGTCAGGACCAGGAGGAAGATGAGGTTGAACGTGCGGATTCGGATTGATATCGATAAAGCCATAGCATCGGGACGGGATTCCAAAAAACGTGGAGGTTGCCGCCAACGCCAACATAAAAAAATAAGGGGTGTACATTTTGATTTGATAAACTTTTGGGTTAGGATTCTGTGGGAAACTCATTATTTGGGTCCACCTCCGCATGCTCCCCTTCACCTACGGGCACGCGGGCACAGCGTTCAATTTCAATTTCCACTTTGACTTTTTTGGCACTTGACTTGTTGCAATACTTGAAAATTGAGAATCTTCTTGTTGCTTGACGTACTCGTGCACATGTAGGAAGGCAGGCAGAGAAGGGAAAGTTTATATTATTTGCTTTGTGCTATGTAATGCCTACACTGAGTGTTGTACTCTTGGAAACTTGGAATGTGGTGTTGTTGTTATTATTTCTGTTGCCCTTTCTGATTCTGATGTACTACCACATAACGAGACTCCCACACCACCAACACCGTCAACAACCGTCACTAACCCACCTTCACACCACAACAGCAACAGCGCAGTAACGAGGGCACGGCATCCAATTTCAAAATTCTTGGAAATTAAAAATTCGTCGACGTAATAAAAATAAAAAATGTAATCAGTTCGCAATGGGAGCTCAGATCATTTTCGCACGCTCACCAGCTTTTTGTTTCCTTATTCCTTAGAAAACCCCGATTTTTTTATTGATAAGACTGACTCGTGAGGAGATTTACACAACATTTCCATGGAAATTCATGGAATGAGTAATTTGCCTTTATTGAGAAAGTTAAGGTACACTTTTCACTTCACACTACTTACATTTTCAAACAGCATGACCGCATTGATCAGGAGCGATGACCTAATTTTGGTCATATAATATGAATTATTAGAACTTGAAAAATGAATGAAAAGTAATGTATAAATCCTTTAAAGTTTTAAATACGTTTGTTTTCAACGTTTTAAATATTTTCAAAAAAATCTTATTCAAACTTAACCTCAAAAGTAAGACTTTTTACTAAAACGAATTTTTAAGAAGCCAGTAAAACATCACTTTTTAGATAATTGTAATCAACTTTTTTAAATTTCCAAAGAACCATGTCAGGATGTTTGCTTGTAAATTAGTAACAATACGTGAGTACAACCGAACCAAATAAGCTTTCCTCCCTATAGTATATAGTTACATATAAATCTATATCCACCGCTTTACAATTACCACTATATACTGGTTTTAATAAATTTGAATGCGTCAACGATGAATTTTAAAACAGTTGACAAGTAACATCGGTCTGGTCGAAATTATATTGGTTATTGTGTCTATAGCAATCCTTCAGTCTTAGCACCTTATCCATATATTATTAGCATTCTCTGCATTAGTTTTCAATCAGTTTCCCTTCAAGCAGTACTATATATATATCGGTCTATATGAGTTAGGGGGGTTATTAAATATTTTCATTCATTACGGGTTCTGTCCAAAGTCAGAAGACTCAAGCTGTCAATAGTGCATGTTAAAAGTTTCCTAGAATAGAACATATGTAGTAAACAGACGCGGTATTCGCGGACACAGTAAATGTTTTTGGTGGGGGGCGGGGGGCATATCAGGAGTAACCGGCTATATCTTGAAATCCGCAAACTGACAAACGGTATACAGAAAGATAGAATATTCCATTATAAATTAGAATCACATTCCCAGAATATTTCCCATGAAGGAATTCCATCCATTCCATAACCACGCTTTTGATTACACTATTATTAATACTGGGCTCTTTCTGGCTGTGCTGTGGTTTATTCAACTTAATTGAAGTTCCATCCAACTTTATAAACGTTTGAAAACCAATACCAAAAACTAATGCTCCCTGTTTATGTATGAATCACCTCTAATTGAGAACCACTACAGCCCATCCATATTTTTAAGCTACCAGATACGGGCACAAAGTTGTGCAATTTTAAGCCAATTTCTATACAATATTAAAAAATTTGAATTTAAATTATTTATTATTTATGTTCAAACACCACTACTTTGAAACTGCGTGGAATTGCGAGCTACAGCGAATTAAAATGCAAAAGCATGCTTGAACTTTGGCTATATGGCCATTGCGCAAAATTCAACCAAAACAAAAAGAGTGCTTCAAAGAAATACAAAATATTGTAAATTACACATAGGCACTTACTTACACAGTCTACACCTCCTATAAAACTCTATACCACACCACTGATATTATTGTACGTATATTCTGATTTTTATTTTAATTTCAACCAAAGTCCAGAACACGTGGGAAATTGCATATACACATTACACAATTTTTCCTTACAATAATTTATGTATTTATGTAATTATGTATAATATATGTCCTACATAGCCTTCTCATGGGCTGTGAGCGTGTGGAAATTATGCAATTAAATTTTGTAGCAAAGTAGAAAGCAGCCAAATCTTTCACTATACCATATTGCGCCAGCACAACCAGGACGGACCAGTACATATTATGTATGTCAGAATCAGTTTAGTATTGTGTACAGTAGTTACATACAACGCCGGCCGATACCGGGACCGGTATTCAATATCCCTAACATTGAAAGTAGAAGTTGATGAGTTGTGTAATTATGCGAGAGGCTCGTGGATTTACTCAGAACTCATATATAGAACAACATTAGTCATGTTTACTTTTGTACTCTATACAAATACATTATCATTCTAGCGCAGGAGCAATTATTATAACATAGCAGATACTGCATTAAATTTCACCTGTCAACTTTCCACGAATGTTACATTTTCATTAAGCCACCATCATCATCTAAACCATCTAAATCTACATGAATCATTTTCAAGTAGGTGGTGGTTGGATATAGGTATAGACTACGTTCCCGTCCGTCTCAAACAAAATACTCTGTCAATTTCTTTCTTCCGGTAGCGCTGCGCGGCTTCTAATTTACATAGGCCAAAAAATGTACATGCTACAAACTTTGAAGCAATATTCTTTCAATTAGTCAAACTGTGTCTGTTTGAATTTATGATTATTTTTATATTATCCACAGAAAAAAATAAAATAAAAACCATACATACTATTTGTACGTTAGGAAGCCACTGCACTGTGCTGTGTCAGCGGCTAAAATATTGAAAGGATTTCCAGAGAAAATTCAAGTATCCCCAAGTATTTACCATAATAGCGCACTATAAAAAATAAAATATGTTATATTTTGTGTGTGGGTATATTCCTATAGTCTCTATCATCAACTCATGACTCATGCATGCAGGAACTAAAATCAGACTCTGTGAATCAGAATTTGACTGAATGAAAGAGTAAAGGTCCGTGAAAACATATACGTAGATAGTTGTGTACTTTCTCTACTTTCTCTTTCAGGTTATCTTCCCACTCTTTATGAATGAAGTGGCCTGAGTGTGACTGTGTACATATGACGGACAGACGGACGTGCATATTTTCATAGACACGTTGCTCAAATAGTACGAGTAAAAATATAGATAGACTGTACCTACCTACATACAATACTTATAGCTAGATCTGAATTCTAGATGTGTACATTTTTATCGATAAACCAACAATACCGTTACCGTTGTACAACATATGACTTACTCCATAGCTGCACATACAGGGACATTATGGAATCGCATAGAGAAAGTGGAATAGGTTTTCCATTTAGAAGAATGAGAATCACGTGGTAACTCTCTCCGTCTCCCTTTCTCAAAACTCCCCTTTTTATAAATTACAAATTTATTTATGTACGTAGCGTAACGCAAGTTTGCCGCCTACCCATACCAATAATACCCATACTAATTCTACTACATATTCGTTCCTACATGTCACACGGAAAAAAAGCAACTGATGATGTAATCTTCCTGTTCAACAAAAAGAAATAGCAAAGAAAAACGTATGTGGAGAAAAAGCCATTGATAGCTGATACATTTTGACAAAAGTACTCATCGTCAGTCAGTGCTCTCAGCGAGTCCCATAGTACCCAGTACCAGACTTTCTATCTGTATGAGTGTTTTACTGGTAGGTACCTAGGTACGTTTGGACGCGACTTGAACGTGGGTTGACTTTCATCGGCCATACAGCCGTACGAATACTTATTAGCGCTTATGTGAGTGCTTAATATAAACATGAAAATTATGTACCGTCTTCATTATGTAAGTTGCTACTGACAGCTGTGCTCTGGGCTCTGCCTGACTGAGTGAGTAGGTTTTCTTTTAACTGTTTTCCTTATTTAACTTGGCCAGTGCGAGTGCCAGTGCCAGTATACCAGGAGCTACAAGGAGCAATACTTGTCTATTACTTAGAAAGACGAAGAAGGAAAAAAGAAAGAAAGAAAGTCGTACAATGTAAAATGACTCGGCTTTCCTGTGTGTGATTCACCACCTATAGGGAAACAGGATGGAGCAACTCAATTTATTAAGTAGCAATTTGTGACTCCTTTTCCCTATACTTTCTCCTCTCCAGCCGAGCCCCTCTGTGTACAGATGTATTGTTCCAATTGGAAAATTTAGCTTGGTCGGTTTCGGTTTAGAGTGTGTGTCTATATAGCTATATGGTCTATGGCTTGGCTTCTGGTTTTGAGTCTAGTAGTGTTTGCACTGGCATCGGCATCGGAACCGGCACCAGCACTCGTGACGATCATGATTGTTCTTGTCCTTGTTACACAGATGAAGAGGTTCCAATGGTCTGACTAGTGAGGCTAAGTCATGAGAGTAGCTATCTTACTTATACAACTGGATACACCTCACTTGACTTACACTACTTACACATCCCACAAAACGAAACGTTCACTATCCTTTTACATATAATCTCGTATCCCATGTTATATGTATATATTTTTTTTACATTAGGGATATATAGCAGGATCGAATGTTTGTTCAGCAACAGAAAATAGAATCTATATATATTCCTGTGATGATGAAAGTTAAGAAAGCATAGTTTGCAATATCAAACTATACTCTATATGCCCATGCCAGCTGTACTCTACCCTATACCATTCAGACTCAGTATATGTACCTACATATATTTGCTACACTGTCTGTAGCATACATGTACGGAGGCATAGCATGTAGAGGGATTTCCGTGCTGAGAGTAAAATTCCTGGCGCCAGTTCTATTATTATTCCTTTTCCCATTACTTAGCGTTCCCTCCCGCTCCCTTCATCTCTCCCATTGTCTAAAACAGTTGTCGAATTCAGTGCGGTTCGCTTTTTCCTCTCAATTCCCCATCCGCTTCTGGTTCAAGCTGATCAACTATGGCTATCCAACCACTGCTCCCTCCTTCCACTCCTTCTTATTCTTCTTCTTCTTCTTCATTCCTCATAATGCATACGTACCTACTACTTGTAGACTAGACTTTCTCCCCATCATTATAACGCTTTCACTTAGTCTCCCAGTTTTCTTTCTCCTTTCTTTCCCACTTCCCAACTTACGTTAGATTAACTGATTACTATTACTAATAATCATAAACATTATATCTGTACAAAAAGTGTATGTACCTACTTAGCTTCCTACACAATACTATATAGTCAATGGAGTTTAGATGGACTGTGTAGTGCTCGCGTATACATGTTGATGGCGATGACTTGTAGGATGTTATCGCTTAAAGACCATGACCATACTGTGGCGGGGCCATTGCTTTTATTAAGTTTTGTAGATGACCAGGACCGAGAGCCCGGGCGGTAGCCAGAGCCAGAGCCAGATCACAAGATGAACAGCACAAATGTGACGTCATCAAAGATTTCATCATCACTCTACCCTCTTACTGAACTCACTCTTCTAACGACGGATTTATGACTGGATTTGTTGTTAATAAAATAATCCCATCCAAAATTTCAAGACCTATATAGACCATGTATAAGACGTAGACGAAGCCCGAAGGAAGACTTGAGACTCTCCTCACTCCTTTCCCTTTGATTTTTACTCGCTACTCCTGTGTTATTACTTTTACACACTCCCTCCTTCCCTGCTTTGTCCGCCTGTAAAAGTAAAACTGTAGCTGTAAATGGTAAACGTTGTAAACACATGTCCATTATGTATAGGCTCCGTTGGTTTTAACTTGGGCCCAAATCAGCTTAGCCGTAGCATTATACTTGATACAAATATACTGTTTTTCCCAAGAAAAAAACATGTAGCTTTTTTTCCGTACAGTATGGATGAGATGGGAAGATGAGAAGGAACTAAACAGCCTAGAAATTTACCACATCCTGTTTTCAACATTCACTCTTCAATTTTATAGATTCCCTAGAGTTAAAATTTTATTAAGAGAAGTGCTACACTCTATTGTGTCAAATTAAGTAAAGTTGAAATGTAACTTGTTTAGGAAGGGGGGGGGGGGAAGAAAGATAGAAAGACAGTTTCTTGGAGGCTTAAGAAAAAAAGGAAAAACATTTAAGAATGACATGGCTGGTTAATTCTCGCTGGTTCTTTATGATTCCATCGCCCATGAAATGGATAGGAATGAATTGCGATTGAGATTGAGAGAGGGAGCATTGAATTGAAATGCGTAGGCGTAGTAAATGTCCTATTCTGATTTTCTGATTCTGTCTCTGTCTTTCTAAACAGGAGTACATGGTATATCCGTATGAACTATATTGATATGTGGGGGTGGGAAGGTAGCTGTAGGTACATTGTACATAGAAAGAGGACAGACCTCCATTCAGTATTTATACCTATATGAATATCTACGATCCATGTCCATATATAGCCCATTCCCTAAATTCAAACCCCCAACCAATATTGACTTGGAGAGGAATGCATAGGGCATTCTGTACTACATATGATAAAAATTCATATGTATGTTATATATAAGAACACAGTTACACATGTCAATCCATGCTCCATGCTTTCACTGCTGTTGATCAAAATAATATATCCACAACTACGTTTACTCCATAGTTATTATAAGTAGGTACAGAAGAAGCGCGGAAGAACGTTATTGAAACAGGAACGTTCGGAGATTTCAAGCTCAAAAGTCGTGGGAAAAGAGCGAAATCATATGAAGAGCTTTTTGAAAAATCCGGATAAGTCTATCAAAAAAATAATGTTTTTGACAGGAAAAATGAATAATGAATAAAATGTGGTATGATTATTTTTTTGAACTCTGATTTTTCGACACGTACTGTAACTGACGAAGCGTTATTACTATAGCAGTTTCATAAATCTATAGACTGACTCTGGAATTTTTTAGAAAATTTTCAGAAATTTTAACATGCGGAATTATCTCGTTTTGCCGAGAAATCAAGAACTTAAACTGGATTAAAAAATTCCAACAGTAACATATCTAGTTGAATAGTGCACAAAACGTAAATAATCTCATTTTCAAAAAACAAAGTATGTACCTAGATACTTCTCCCGTTTTGCCAGGGAACTCTTCATATTATGTACAAATATAGATGAAGTCAAAGTACTAATGTATATAGACACTGAAAGATACAAAAAAATCTGAAAGACTACCGAGACTGAGACTCGGGACCAAAAACCAAAACCAAAAGCGAGAGGAGGAAAGACAGCTAAATCTAAATCTAAAGCTACACAACCATCGTCATGGTCATAGTCATGATGTACAAGAAGTAAAAGCGGAGTAAAAGGATTCGCCAGTTCCATAGTACGAACGAGTCTATTGCCGCCTCGAGCCTGATTTCATTCCATCGCCCAAGCCAAAATTCCCCACAAGAAAAAAAAAACGATCTCATCCTATCGCATCTTCATCGTCGCAGACAGACTGATGATATTACAGATATCCTCATGTCCTATAAAAACTCTCGAGTACATATAACCTTCTCTATATAGCATTCACGTTAGTGAATGAAAATCCTTCATAAATATATAATTTTTGTGTGTATATAAATAACTATATTATCTGTTCGAGTTCATAGATTCTCTTTTAGTTTATGATATGCTACGCCTTCTATTATGAGGCGCTCGTCTAGTAGCTACGTAGCTCAGCCGCTCTCCACAATGAAAAAGGGAAAGGCAAACCAGACTATTGTGTGAGCACTAGCACAAGCACGAGGGCGAGAGACCAGCGGAGTGTAGTAGGTACCTCCTGTGCCTGTGTACATAAAATTGTAGACCCATGTAAATTTTTGACTCTCCTCTTCCGAATAAGTGAGCGAGGGAGCGGGAAAGGAGAGGGAGAAAGTTTAGCAGAGACATGGGTAATCATATATGAATGAAGCAACTGTACTGAAATTCATCCTTGTTACAAGTACATGATCATGCCGGGCCGGTCTTGAGGTGGCAATATTAGCCCTACACTGGATCTAAAAGTTTTCAATTCGTTTTGCTGCATAAGACCTGGCAGCTTGGGTGAGTCAATTGGCAGTAAAGTGATAAGCAACCAACATTACATTTTATAAAATTTAATATTAAAAATTCATCAAGCAAAATAATACATTTATGTAAACCACGAATAAAATAATATGTAGGTCGTAAGCATAAAAATTGGTATGCATACAATATTTATGATGTACCTACCTACCTACCTACTTTAATGTACGATAGTAAATCCATTTCACTTCATTGTCTATGCTCAAAAAACCAACACGCTACATTTTAAACCTGTGACAAGTTTCATTTCTGCTCCTCTAAAAGCCCTCGTTTTAATTTATAAATCCGCTACATTGATTTCTATTGAAATTCTAAACTATTATTTCATCTACTGTATGATGCGTCCTACGGAGCATTCTATTCATTAGTAGAATCAGTCAACTTACTTAAGTGGTAAATAGCTTACATGTAGCACGTTGCCTAAATAAGAACTATAGGGTCTTAAGTGTGAACGTTGAAAATTTTAATGACAAACTTTCAATAGTTTGAAATTTCAAACTTCCATCCTGTAGAGGTTGTAAAGAGCATAATATTTGAAATTTCAAAAGTTTTTCATAAAAATATTTGAATTTCTTAAATTTAATAATTAAATAATTTTAATTTCACTGACTGCTTGTATATTTGGTAAGAAGTCTCTTACTGCTTCTTCAATGACAAAAGAAAAATCTTGTCTGTGCTCTGTACAGTTTTGTACTGCACTGCACTGCACTTTATACTCAAGTCAGAGTCCAAATCATAGGAAAGTTTTAAGAAAAATAAGGAATATTATTTCAGTTGAAATTTCTGTGCAGATAATATAATGATGGGACTGTCTGTCTATCTATCCGGGTATCTAAAACCTAATGGCATTCGTTCTTCAAAATGCTCCTTGTACCTTACCTTGCCGTGGCCGTGTAGGATGTTTGTATAGATACTCCCTGAAAGGAAGGAATGGTATGGTGCACACATGAAAATGAACATTTTGTATATGTATACATAGTTTGTACGTGGCCGTGGCTTATGTTTACTTGACTTTTCCTTTGTACAATTCCATGGCGCTCCCTTTCTTTCTTTCTTGCCTTCTTTCTTCCTTCCCTATTGCAGTTTTCCTTCTGGAAACTCTTCTACTTTCTCTCCGTCATTCACTCACGGCAGTGGCTACGAGTTTAGTCAGTAGTCGCAGTTTTAGCAGAGCCCAATAGGAAAATGAAGACAAGTTTATGTAGCTGTAGCTTTTATAGACAGCAGCAGGTAGATACATAACAATAACTCGCGAGTACAAAGTACAAGTACAAAACGAACACACACTCCACCAACTTTCTCTCAACCATTTTACCATAGAATAACAACATAGCTCTCCCCTTTACCTTTTTCCTTCTCTCTCTCTCTCTCGAGTTCCCTATGCAATATGGGCAAAGTTTCTATATTCTTCAGCCAGCTGAACTAAATTCTGGTTCTGGATTCCGTGGTTCGTTTGTTCGAGAGATTGTGTGTGTGTGTGTCTTGAAGGAGCATTCATGGTTCATGATGGTTCGTGGTAGTGGTGGTGATAGTGGTAGTAGTATGGATGGAGAGAATTCAGTTTGATTCATTCTCCAGCTTCTACTCTGTCTGCTGAGACTAAGCAACTCCAGCACTGCACAACCAGCTCTCTTTTTCTCTCTCTCTCTTTCGATGACTCGCTCGCTCGCTCTCTCTCTCTCTCCGTCTCTCTCTCTCGGTCCTTTTTGGTGTGTGTGTGTGTGGTGCGGTGTGTGAGTGTGGAAGAGACGGGTAGAACAAGTGTGTATAGTATGTGTGTGTGTGTGCGAGTGCGGGGGCGAAGTTGAATTATCATTTTCTCCTCGGAGAACTCGAGTCCTTTCCTCAAATCCTCGTTAGACCAACCAGCTAGCACACCGTCCCAATCTTCGCTCCCAAGACCTATAGAAGAAGAAGAGCATCAACAACAACTGAATACTCCACTCTCTCTCTCTCTCTCTCAACATTACATACAGAGAAAAAAAAGTCTTGCTAATTCACTAATTACATTTTCCCCTCGTCTTCTTCACCTGTAACTCTCATATCTATAACTAACAACTTTTCCTCATTTTATTCGGCTGAAAAAACAACAAGAAGAACAGGAATAAAACGAAGAAGACCAAGAAAATAGCAAAAAGGGGAGAATAAAAGTAAATTTTTAAAATTTACATTTATATTAAATTTGCATTGTCAAATCCAGAAAAAAAAGTAAAAGTGAAAGTTTGGGTGAAAGTCAATTGTTAAAAAAAGAAAGTGGTGAAAGTTACTTTCACTAACTTGATAATCTGGCAAAAATATTACAAATATTAACAAATTTTTTTTCGAGGCTTATACACTCTTCAAAAAGAATTCAATATAATATATTAAAAAATCAAATACGGAATCATCTTTTTAATAGTGTGTGTGACGCGGTGAGCTGCAGTGATTGAAAAACTTGGAAATTATATACATCACAAATCATTTAATAATTGGTGAATATTGAGACAAAACATAAATAAAATTGTTCATCATCAAGAACAGAAGTGACTGTGAATTAATTCGAGATACGAGTCACAAAAAATTAATATGATGTAAAAAAAATACATCTTACAGTATTTATAAACTACTACACAAGAGAGAAAACGTGTTTGTACAGTGTAAATTAGAGGAGAAAGGAGACGTTAAAATAATCAGAAAGAAGAAATACAAAATAAATTAAATAGTAATTCCACAGACACAAATTCATTTTCTACGTGAAACATTGGTCCGATTTGACGTAGAAACATTCAATTGTATACTCTCTCCATATATATATCTATATTGTGGAATTATATTAACAAGTTGAAAATCAAACCGAGACGAAGACAGGGAAGGAGCTCCAATAGTCCGAACGTAATCACAATCGCGGCGGTCTCTCAGGTGAATCCTCAAGTGTCCTTTGTGCTTGGTCGTCCAGGACGACGCCTGGAAATGACAGTGGTTTGACTTGAGCTACTCTTCTCTCTCCTCAACTGTTGATGGTGAGGATCCAAAATTACATTATATTTAATTAACTATAATTACTTAACTACATTTAAATCTTGCATGATTTTGATCTAATTTTACGAATTACGTACTATTTTTTCTCCAAAATTATTACGTAGCCAATCTAGGTAGGTAGGTACATTATAGGTGTCTATGCAATTTACTTGGTAGACAAAAAAAATGCAAACATTTTATCGTTAATTCTTTTTATTGGGGTAAAGCAAGAAATTGATTAGGAATGCAGTTTGCGCTCACTTTCCTTTTTCATGAACTGCGTAAAACGCAAAATACACTAAATACATGATAATAGGCAGTTTGCGCACTTTCCCTAAAAATGAAAAACGTAAACGTAAACGTAAATTTTAAGTAAGCTCCGCCCTCAAAACGTAGAAATAAAATTTTGCGTGAAAAATGATAATTTACGGCCGTTATTTTATACGGCAGCGGTGTTCAAACAACGTCCACGCAATATCATACGTAACAAATATTGCCATGGATACCTATAGTAACCTTCCAAATCTGTTGATTTAAAAAAATAACAACTTTTACGTTTAACCTAAAACTGCGCAAACTATGACACGCAAAATGATCCGCAAAATTTTAAAACGTAAAAACAATTATTTTGCGTTTTACGAAATATAATTTTACGGCAAGCGCGCAAACTCCCTAATATGTTACATATTTCTTAAGTTTTAGAAATTCCCGTGATTTTTTCCATACAAATAGTTTTTGCAATGTTTTTTAATGAGATGTAAACGTTTTTAATTATTTCAAAGTCAACGGATTTAAAATGTATATTCAGCTTTTATACAAGTTACTTTTGTATGTATGATATTGCAAAGACACCGCTTTACCACCCTTGCCGTATAACATTTTCTTTTAGAATTTTCACGCATATATTGGTAGTTATACGTTTTGAGGGGTGAGCTTAATAGCAATGAGTGTTTACGTTTTTATTTTCTTTTTTTATTGTAAAGTCAAGGCTCTCTTTTCCAGATACTATAGCGCTATAAGTGAGGATTTGTTTTTTTGAAATACAGAAAATAAAATATAGGATTTAAGTACTATATATCTATAGGTATATATTTGAATAATTTATTTATATACACGAATACACAGATTTTGTTTTCTACTGATTTCTCACAATTTAAATTTAAATATATTAATAGGACTTATCCAGCAGTGTGTTCAAGAAAGAAATTTTGGAGTATTCAGAAAAGCTGGACGGATAAAATATAACGTGTGAATTTTGAATCATCTAACGACAGAATATTTCAATCCTAAAAGAGTTTTGAAATTGTTCCATCTTAAAAGTCAACCTTGTTAGAAATCTAGAACGACAAACTATATATATTTACCCTCACTCTCACAACGTCAGGATTCTGTGTATTTATTTTGAAAAATAAAAAAAAAACAGAGGAAGAAGAAGCATGCTCCGATTTGGATTACGATCATCGAACCTGAAATAGAAAAGACAGTGAATTCAAAACAGAAACACACCCACACTCACTCACTCACACGAAACAAAAGTGTAAACAGTATTTACAGATTTACCTACTCTGAATACTATATCCCCATATAGTCAAAGTAAGGCAAGAAGACGTCGATAAGAAAATCGTTGTCGTTGTCATCGTTGTCGTTGTCGTTGTCGTAATCGTCGTAACCGTGTGACTCTTCTCGTCTCCTATAGCCGTCAACTACATAGAAAGAAATTGGAACTTTTTTGAGAAGAGAGACAGAGCGACAGAGCCTTGGTCTTGAGTTGACTTCCCTATTTCCCTTCCCCACATCAGTCAGATCAGACATAGACAGACCCAAGACAAGAAGGACAAGACAAACAACAAACAAAAAAGAAGGAGGGCTAAATTAACTTTCGCACCAGTTCCAACACCAGCTCAGCCCCAAGTCGGAACCAACTCAAATTACGTGGGAAATCAAAGACGTAATTGAATTCTAAGCATATAAAATCGAGTCAGGCGGAAAGGCGAAGAAGTAAAAGAAGAGAGAGAAATAACAGGAGCAAACAAAAAAATAAAACGGGGGATCACATCAGGGAAAAGTGCATAGAATTTCAGAATTGATTTTAATCCTCGCACTTTGATAGAAAAGAATATATTCTCATTTGAGACAAGAAAGAACAGCAGCAGCAGCAATTTATATGGCCAACTAAAAGAAAAATTATTGAATCTTGACTGACAAACATTGGACAAATCAGACGAGAAAAAAATGAACATTACACCAATAAAGATTACAGTCAACACCTCGTCTACTACAGCAACTAGCACTACGACTACATATACGAAAAATTGGAAATCAGGAGCTCACATTCAAATCTTTATACTTGATAGCTCTTGTCTCCATTAAAAATCATCTCTCTCTCTCTCAGGACCTTCTCACACATTTCAGTGGCTCGTTATCTCCCTATCCTCCTCACATACAAACATTACAACATCCCAACAAACAGAGCTAAACTCTATAGCTACTAAACTTTGAATTGGCTGGACACTTCAAAAAACTACAATATACACTATATTCTCTGGGAGTTGTGTGAGTACTTGAGGTTAGCGACGTGAATTCAGAAATTAACTGTATAATAATGAAGGTGACGGCACTGGTGACGCTGTCTCTCGCAGCCGCTCTCATCCTCTTCGATTTTGATCCGACCACTGGCATAAGACTAAATAATCAGTATGGACCCGACAAAGGGAACTCCATACAATTAGACTCAAATGGATCCCCTATCATTCCTGGTGGACCTGGTAGCGTGGGCAGTAGTAGCCACAGCATGAGCAGCAACAGCATTTCATCTAGTAATAAATTAAATAGTCATGATCTCAAGAAAAAATCCTCAATATCTTCTGCATCATCAGCCTCACCCACCTCGTCCCTGTCATCATCATCATCAGCAGCATCATCATCATCAACATCATCACACCTATCATCCCCACCCTCATCATCCAAATCTGTCAAATTAATCAGTAAACGGGGAAAGTCCTCCCAATTAACAGCACCTGAGGAGGACATGATTCAGGATGAGGAGAATCTAGGGGGTTTGATCGAGTCCGGGATCTGGCCCGTCCCCATCCATTTCTGGAACTATCTCCCTCACAACACAAATTCAATTAATAATTATCCAGCCCATGACGTAGTCATGCGGAGCGTGAGCGGTAGCGGTAGTGGGAGCAGCAGCAACAGCATTACTAGTAGGGGTGGGGGTGGTGGTTCCCATGATGAGAGGGATCTGAACGAGGTCGAGGATCACAGAGACCTCAACCACAATCATCATGAGAGTGGTCATCTTGGAGGCTCAGCCTCCCTCAGAAACCGAAATAGTAACAGTCATAGCAGAGGGGGGGTTGGGGTTGGGGTGGGTAGTAGCAGTAGCAGCAGCAGCGGGAGCAGCAGTCATCACTTGTCATACCTCCCGGATCCGGACAACAGCGTCTCTATCAATGTACCATCGAATGAATTCCTCGGACGAAGACTTGCAGCTCTGAATGAACAGCTCTTCAGTAATCTTGCCCCACCCCAACACTACGATCCTCATCATCATTTTGATGAGGAGGATGACGAGAGCGATCTTCTCCCCGCTTTGAGTATTCTTAAACGTACGTCATCTCCCCTTCAACAGCAACAACATTCCTCCTCCAGTGACTCCGCTCCCATGGGCAGTCGAAAGACGGAAGATCGGAAAAGAGCCAATCGTCCTTATGATGTACCTCAAATAGGTAAGTTAATTCCATTTTTCTATTCTTTTTTTTTTAATTTTCAAAAAATTATAGTTGCAATCTATTTACTCCTTTTCTTAAAAAAATATCTTGCTTGCTTTTCTTATCTCATCTTTTTACTTTTCTATTGCGTCTTTTTTTCACACCTATTTCATATACCGGCCGACACTCTACATTATGGCCTGTTAAGCTTTCCACTTTGGCTTACAATTCGACTTCGGCATCGACCTCTGCCTTCTCATAATATATAGTAATTAAGTCATACTGTATACTTATTCTCGTCCTGCATATATAATTACGTATACATACCTTTGGACTTGGACTGATGACGAGGAGAGTGAGTGCGTCACTACTTCTGCCAATAATATAGCAAGACCGAGATACCTACGTCGTGTCTACCTACGTCCTACGTCCGCTCCTGTACGAATGTGTTATGCCTCTCGCGTGTGTGTGTGTGTTTGTATTTGATGTGGAATTGGGTATAACTTTTCCTATTAAAGTCCCCGTTAAAAAATAGAATTGTCTCCGGGATATTATAGAATGTGTATGTGCATGGGAGTACTAATACCAAAGTTCATATACGTAATGATATTTGGGTACCTATTAATCTTGATTACCAGAGTCTATTCCCATACCTTCACCATACCATACCACACCATACAAACACACAACATGCATTTAATTTACATAGTCTCATTTCCATTTCCACTCGCCTTCACGTACCTTTCCCTTCCTTTCATGTGGCTCCATTATTTAGAGCAGGAGAAACAGAGGAACAGGAAGAGTGGGCATATATCTACTTGTTTTCTCAATGCTATACCTACTATACTGCTACTATACTATGTGGATCTGGACTAGTTACCCATTTATATACACACACAAAAAATGGAATAAAATCATGTAAAAGATAATCTCTGTCACATGTTGTAACTCCAGTTCCAGCGGGGTCCTTCATTAGAGTCACTTTGGAAGAAAAAGAAATGCATTAGAGGGGACAGTCCTTTCGTGGGAGTGGGAGAAAGAGGGGACAGAAGATGCGAGAAGAGCCACACTTTGAATTTAGGGGAAAGCAGCTCGAGGAAACTATGGTAGGATTATAGTACACAGTGCAGTGAGGGCATTAGAATATGCTGATCGCTTTGTAAACCTGTTGAAAAAATATTTTTGTAATTTGTGTGTAGTTAACTCATCTATACTAAAGTAGACCTACCTCCCTGTAGCCAGCTACAGCCACCCACACCCACACATCTCTACCTTAAGCCTTAGGTATACATATATCATTATACTACTAATCTGATATGCCATCCCCGTGTAAAACAACTGGTGTTATAATATACTGTCTGTAATCGTACCAGGCCTCTCAGCGAACCCATACCTTTATTTCCGGAGTCTGCAGAGCCTAAATGTGTAATGACAATTATTTCATAGCTGGGCGTTTATATGGAGCCAGAGCCAGGAAGGACAGCACACTACATAGTCTATTACTAAATACAAAAAAATACAATAACTTCCATGTTAATAAATAGGAGATTGACTATTTTACATCTTGAGTATATAACTATATTAGTAAAATAGTAAGAGAGGGTGTGCGTGTGGTATTGTTGGTAATTAATTATGTATAAAATACTAAAATAGTGGAAAATACAGTGTTCAGATTACTCGCTCATTGATGTGGATGTGGACGTGGATGTAGAATCCAGAATCCAGTTCCGAGACTCCATAGACTAGAGATACAGTGTATAATAAAAGGATATGTCTTCTGTCTGCCTACATAGCTGTATATAGCTATAATTAAATTGTATCCCCATCACCCACAGACGAACGCCTAGGCATATTGTGTTACAATTTAGAGCACACGTTTCAATAAAATAGGGAGGTACGTAGGTAGGTTGGTAGGTGTAGACAGGTCTGAAGACTGGAAGGTTTGTTATGCCAGGCCACATCACTGGATTTTAACGTCCCTTTGATCTTGTAATGTAGTGATAATAGTATTCTGACTTGAGTACAATCTTCTGTCAAATCGTCTCCTATCAAAGGCACAACCAACCTCTACCTACCTACCTACCTACCTACCTACCTATACACTCGAAATCGAAATCGAAATCGAACAACCCGGAGTGAGAGAGAGGGAGAGAAAGTCCTTTTGTAGGATTTATTGTAAACATACAATGCTCGCCATTGTCTGTCCATCCACTCAACTCTTTGATCCTCATATTTTACAAGTTGGAGTCGGAGTCGGTTTCGGACACGGATTGACGATAGCTCCACTAACCTCGTGTATATTCTATGAATTCCGTTTCTTTTCCCTCTTCTTTATCCCTAAGCCTCTACTCAATTAATTTGCCCTATTTCCTCGCGCACCTTCACCTACTACTACTACCAACCTACGGAATTTCTACTGTGCTAAATTATTCGCTTACAAAAACAAACTTGGATTCTACCGCAAAGCTTCTAATAACTCTATGGTCCCTAATAACTCTTGGGGTCTTTAGCATTAAATCAAACGGAGAGAATTTTGCCTTTTCTAACTCTGATGTCTAATAACTCCCGGGTCTAAAGGAAATTTTGCCGTTACACCGCGGGAGTGGGCGTTTTAAGGCTTTTAACGGTACATTCCTATATCTTCGTGGCTCACTTGGTTAGAAGGGAAGTGATAGTGGACAGGAGAAAATAGACAGGCGTGTGTGTGGGTAACACAATTGAGAGTGATTATGACGGCTACATAACTTATAAAGGAGAGAGTCTCTATACGCCTACTACAAATTTAAAACTACCTCCCAAAGAGCCGATATATACCTAGGAACCTATGTGATAAATAGTAAATGTAGGAGGTAGTAATAGGGAGGACTTGGGCAGACCTCCTCTCATCAACACATGAATACTGTAATTTAAAAGTGCTTCTTTTCCCTTTGCCTTCATATAGAATTTACCGATATTTATCAGTTTTCCTATTTGAAATTATGTAGTAGGTACATTGCCTCAAGGAAACTGTAACATTATTGGGATTGGAATTTACCATACTCCCTATAAAAAAAGAAAAGAAGTGAGTATTCCGCCTTTACTTCTTTTTACTTGTGTGAAGTTCTAAAAGTTGGAAAGAGTGCCTATATAGAATTTTTGTTTTTAGCAATAGGAACTGATTTAACATTTATACTGTATAATATACGCACCCACCTACCTACCCACCTTTTATTTATTAGAATAAAATACACAGTAAGTAGGTAACTACATATTGAGCAATTTGACCTCACGAGAAAATATAGCTAATAACTATAGCTATATAAAATATAATTACTAATAATATTATTGATAAATATAATAACAAGTGACACCGTCCGCTCAGAGTCAACAGTAGTGGCAGGTGAGAATGTGAGAGAAAATGGAGACAGATATTGATTTTCTTTGTAGGACATATAATCATGTAGCTACCTCTGTGGTGATACGCATCTTAGTTAGTGTCCTCCATCTCCTCACAACTCAATTATTAGAATGCATTGATGATGGCTAAAAATAATTTGTAGAGAAAATTAATATATGTAGTAATAATAATAGGCTGGCGGTTTAAGGTTGTTGGATGGATACTATGGCTCGCCTCGTCCTTAATCCATATTGGTCTTATATTGTGTAATTATATTTTGATAGGCGGAGCAACCAATTAACTCCAAATAGCTAAAATGCTTAATTAAATATATGATAACATGCTATATATAGCTCTGTGGTTCGGCTTATGAATAGTTACGAAATCATGTAGTATGCAATGTAGTCCAGGTATCTACCTATAGGTACGTACCTACTATACAATATAGCTATGTTGAGACTTGTGATTGTAGAATGTATGCATAGTGCAATCTTAATGTTGTAGAGATATATGTAGTAGGTATAATGCTTATGGGACTTGACTGTGCCAGTGCTATTAGTGGAACGGAGAATTGAATAATGAGCTCTGCATGGGCATATGCATAACTTAGGTTATATCAATAGAACCTCACTGTTTTTCCTGTAATTATTTATACGCTTTTGTTTTACTATTAGTTCCACTGGGTGGATTCCATATAGTTCCAGCACCTTATAGTCCTAATAGGCAAGCACAACCCGAACCATACATAGCTGGGGTATACGGCTGAGTTTGATTTGAGGCTGAAGAATGAGAACTGCAACTGCTGCTCGGCTATATATTGGCTGTCTGGCTGAAGGCTTAAGCGGTAGTAGTGTACGTGAGCTGTATAGATCGAGGTCTAATGTCTAATTATGTATTAATGAAGAAGTGTAATGCTACATTATGCATGTGTGGGTTCGAACATTGAGTAAGTTATCAGTATGAGGGTGTCAAAGGAGAATTTGCTTTGTCTGTCAGCTCACACCTCCATTTACACAAGGTAGGTTCAGAGGTAGGTAGGTAGGTAGGTAGGTAGGTAAGTTAGCTTCGGATTAAATGTCTAGAATAATTTCGCAATATAAGTTCAGCCGAGCTCGCGAATCGGCTCCGCATTCAAGCGTCTGTAGTCTGTCTACTAGACGACAACGACATTAAAAAATTTAGCAGCTCATATATGGAGACATACAGTAGTACTGGAAGTTGGAAGTCAAACCAAAAAGAAATAGAAACATTTTTACATTTCAATACTTGGAAGAAGAAAGGAACTATATGTAGGTATTTAGTTAGAATTTAGCAGATGGTGACTGGGAATTTGCAAATACCAAGTACTAGGTACATAACTGCACAGTCGGTTGTATCAAGGAGCGTGCCAGCAAGTTGCTACTGTGCATTTTTGCATGCCGCGTCGTCATGCATAATATTCTTCTCTCTTACTCTCTACTTCCACACAGCTCCATATAGTTGGAGTTGGACTGTATATTATGGACCAGTTGCTTCCAAAATTCCAAACTCGGAGAGCTCATTCTTTATTAAAGCTCTGTTTGTGGTGTAAAAAGGTTGTTTGCTAAATTATCCCTGCTTCTGTACGCTTCTCCCTTTAACTTGTTTACTTCTCAAATGGACACTGCACTGTCGTCACAAGGGAGGAAAAGAAGGATTTTAAAACAGAGAGAGAGAGAGAGAAAAAAACTTGAGGAAGCTAGTGTATTATGCATAAGTAATGATGTACTGGAGCTTTCAACTCAACTTCAACCACAGCCATTTTCTTCGTCTCTCTCTCGAATATGCTCGTTCTCCCTCCACCTAAATAAATGTCCCTTTTCGGCTCTTTTCCCAGGAGAAGTATTTGACTCTATTGGTTATTTAGTTTTGTGATTGGGATAAATGTTAAAGTTAATTTTGGAGATGTGTGCTCTGGAATGGTGGAGTGTTGAGCCGTGGGCTCCAGTGGTAATGGGATGAAAGAATGTTGACTTTTAAATAGATGAGCCATACCTCTGAGCTAAATCAATACAAACCCAACAAACAGTACCTACATCATCGTAAGTAGGTTGCCCGCAGTATGGAGTGTGGAAAAATCTAAAGACGACAAATTGTGCCTGCTTCAATGATTGGGGTTTTTTAAAAATACTATCTGTACTTGTAATGAAGAAAGCTTCCCTTTACTTTTGACAGGGATTGACAGGGAATGAAAAAATAATTATACAACATGACATATGGACGCCGCACACTGCTCATTTTGCAAATAATTTAGGGCATACGAAAAAAACTTAATTCGTGGAATCGACGGCCGTTAACTTTCTCCCACTTTCTCTCGCTTTCTCTCACTTTCTCTTTTTTTCAAAAAGAAGATTTACGATGTGACAGGGATCGAAAAACGACAAACGAAAAACGAGAGTTCATGTGGCTAACTTGCCAAGCTCACACACTCGCCCAAAGATTAAATGAGTTTCACAAAATTTTATAAATTCCTATACCAAGTCACATATATGTCTGCATAAGACTGTCGACTTTGATTTTCTCTCATTTTCTTTGAAAAACATTTCCATAACAGGCATTCAGGAGGTTCAGTCAGTCATTTAGTGTTTGAGCAGGTAAAATCATACGTATAAAACTTATGCACGTCCTTGTGTAGGTATATTCATTCATTATTCTTAGAATTGAAATACTTATAGTTAGTATAGTGGAGTGGAGGAACTCTCTCACAAAGTGTGGAAGTTATAGAGAGGCAAGAGAAAAGTTTGTGCCTATACACATGATGATGATGTTTCTTTCTGCGTCAGTTTAACGTACAATTAGAGTATAAAAATAGGGAGAGGGATTGAAAATAGACTAAGGTTGGTGTGCGCGGCTCTGACTGAGAGTTGTGCAAGTGCTCAATAGTGCTATGTATATACTCTTTCGTTTTCCCTTTCTCTCTCTCCTCCTACATATACATACATACATTTTGTAAATCTTTAGGATTAAATAATGTCGCGGCCCGAGTGTGTGTGTCTGTTTCTCTGCCTTTGCCTGCCTGCCTCTGACTCTGACTCTGACATTGTGTGTGGCCCTAACTACTAAGGAAACCACAAAAAGTTAGTGTTGTTGGCTGCTCTATTTGCTCTGCTAACTCTGTTGTTAGCGTCTCTTTCAGAATCTTATCACGATTTTGTAGTTTCATTAATTAGAGTGTAAAGTTGACGTAGATTCTAGATTGTAGATTCTGGTCGAGAACTTTACTTTGCCCTCCTCCTTTCCCCATAGCCAGACTTTGTACGTAGGTATTACGTACGTACGTGGAAAGGCTCAAATTGGGAGTTTACCTCATTCATTCATTCACAGAGCTCAAGTCAGATTCCGATTCCAAAGGTTTCACGTTTCGGCTCCGGCTCCGGTTCATCCACACTCTCTGTTTTTTTTTACTTAATATATATTGCTAACTGATTTCCCCATGAGGTTGTTGGAGGAAGAAAACAAAGAAAATTTTCTATACTGTATGTAGTATTGTTGTTTTTCTTGCTGTTTTTGTTATGGAGAGTGTCAGGCTAAAGCCGCATGATTACAGACTATATAGTTAGTATAGTATGTAATACCTACGCTACGTTGTAATAAGTACCAAGTACATTAAAAAAATCTTAAATCTTATCTCGAGGCATATATGGGTCTTACGGTGCGGTTAGTCGTGTCGACATGGAATTAAAATCTGTTTTCATTTCCATTAATCTAAACGTCTTCAACGCATATGGATAAAATAAATGATTAACATTTTTGAAACAACTCAAAATTATATAGTGGGACATAAGAGTGGCATATAAGTCTCATACTTTAAAATGTCTACAGCTACAGCCTACAACTAATAAATCTAAAAACAAAATACATACATAATAAATGAAGTTTGATTAAAACCTGTAGCGTCAAGTAGTAGAAGGTGTCAACATTTAAAATAATATTATATCAGTTGGAGCACATACTAATATTACATGTTTCCAAATCCACTGACTGATGGGAATTAAATTGTTTACTATTACAAATAATATGATTACACACAAAAAATACAATCACTCAAAAAAGTAAGAGTATAATAAGTATGAAGGGTTAAAGTTCAAATAATAAAAAAACAATTTTTTTCTTTCTTTAATGAATACAATGACATAAAGTACCCAGCAGTAAAAGTTATTACTTTCCCAGATTAATCCATGTTGAAATGTATAGAATTGTTAAGATTTTTGAGGTGAAATGTGAGCTCCATGTTTAAAAAATAATATTCGTCTCGTTTCCATTTATCAAACCTTTTTGTATTGTACGGTTATATGAGTAGAACCAAATCTCAGCTTGCAAGACTTAAAAAAACTGATCATATTACATATGTTCAATGTTTTAACGTTGCATTTGGGTTTGGCTATGGAGTTTCCATACCGTCTACTGATAATAATGTTGTCAGAAAAATTCAGTCTATATTTTTTGTCTTTCCTGCTCCATTTTTTTTTGTTGAACCCCCACGATTTTATAACCATATGATATACAAGACAAAAAAACAACAGAAAAACAGGAATAGGCGGAGCTATGAGAATATGTACAGTACTATTTTTGTCTTAACCGGATATGAAAACGATTTGCATGGTTATTACCTTCATTTATGTATTACCTCCTCCAGCTGAGTACGTACGTACTAATATTATATTATTCCTTTGTTATACTGTGCTGGGATAAGAATAGGAATAAGACCTCCTATTCTATTTTACCATCACTCAACTCACATCAAACGATTTCAAGATTCAAAGTTCAAAATTCAAATTCAAATGTAATCGTTCCACCTATGTGACTAGGTATGCACATCTTCAAATAGTTACATTTGCCTACCTCCCTATATTGTGCCTATATATCTATCTGTAGCCCTATCTGTGCAGTACGCAGTCTAGGAAAAGGACTCTCATATTTTTTATTATTGAATAAACTTGAGTCAAATGTATTTACTTTTACTTCAGTTTTAGCTCAGTCCCCACATCAGAATCAGAATCAAAAGAAGTCAAAAAAAAACTTGAGCCATTACCATAACCTTTATATACCGTTACCATTAACCCTTAAAATTGATCTTTCACTCTTGAAACACGAAAATGGGGGAGTCTATACATACGATGAAATGTATCCTTTGAAATAATGTGAAGTGGAATGTATGGACTATATGGGATTGTTCCAATATTATCAGTAGACAAAATAGAGAAGAAGCCAGAAGGTTTTAATTTCATTGACGTTTGTTTGTAGTTTTTTTGTACTACGTTTTAGTTTGAAGTTTGAACTCTCATGATCAGGCAGACACATATACAGATATAGATTTTCTCCTTATTTTTTCCTCATGAAACTTGGCTATACTTAGGTATATGTCTTGGGATGGGATGGGATATGGGATCCTATACAACAGGAGACTCACCCTCTGAAGTTGTAGGAATGACCATATCCATTTATATGTTCAAGGTACGAGTCAGTTTCAATTTGGGAGAATGAGAATAGGTTTATTGTTTCAATTGATTTTCTATGTCATTCCTTTCCCCCTCAGTTTTGTTTTTTCTTGTAGTAGGTAGGATCTGGATCTGGATCTACTTACAGTATCAAATGATTAGTAACCCGTCGTATTTTTCTTGGATTATAAATCATAGTGGGAAAGACGGAGTTTAGTACCTACCTACTCACACCGACATACCTACCTACATGCCTCTACGTGTCCGAATAAATGGATTGGAATCGAAATCTAAATCAAAATCTCAAGGGGGTGAGTGAGTAACTACTTGGTGGGCCGTATAAAATAGGTGTCAATCAAGAGTGGTGAGAAGCATATATAGTGTGCTACTATTTGAGAGCTGGAGATGCCTCCGCTGATAAAGTTGATTACAGTTCATCAGGCTGGACATGGGTGTAGTATGTATACATACTATGGACTATGCTGGGCCGATGAATTGGTGTGACGCTGACTCTCAGGACGACTAGTGACAACCCCCTCCCCGTCTTTAGTCTTCGTCTTTCTTGGTATATAACGTGTGCTTCTCACTGGGTTTTGGTGGTCGTGGTTGACGCTTGAAAAATTGCTCAAGACACACAGTCAAAACGTTCAACGTCTCCCACTAAAAAATAATTATGGAGCTCTTTATCTATATATTATACGTAAGTCGTGTAAAAAGGGGACGTTAAGAAACTATAAATAAAGTTGGCTTTTCTCCCTTTGATTTTGATAAACCTCGACAGTCATTCCATGGATGTGTGTAGTTCACATTCCATATGTTATTATGGAACGTAGTCCTTGGCTATTCGGTATAGCCTAAGCTAAATATGCATATAGAGCCTTGTCTTTCTTTGATGATATATAGAGAAGGATTTATGTAGGTATATAGTATAGTATGCGAAGGATATATCATATGGTGATGGTCTACTACATGAGTATGTATATTATGAACATTTATACCTTTGTAGGTATTTACGTTTACTTGAGGGAAAATATGGGAATGGGAATGGAATGGGAGAAAGCATACCTTTTAATCAAAAACTTTTTTTTTGTGGTTTTTGTCGTTGAGGATAAAAAAAAATGAATCCAATTTTTCGACACTCATGTGTATGTGTTGGTGTGCTGACACACAAAGTCATATTATTATTTATGACTTATATATTGGTCGCGGCGTGAGGGAGTTTTACTCTTTCCACTTGTACCATTTTCGAGAGCCTGTATAGCACAGTATATACTGAGTGTATATATGGAGGTTTAGGTAATATCTCTACTTGTAAGTACTTGTATATAATACATACTTTAAGACTTTCTCCATATCATAACGGCCTAACCTTAGATGGCCGTCCCCTTTCGCCTTTCTACATTAGAGAGATGAACCATAGGGATAACGCAACAAGGCATAAACTAAAGATTATAATATACACTCGAGAAACTGAATGAATGGAGTAGTATATAGTTGTGTACAAGTGGTTATATTTAGACACTGATTGTGTTTCCCTTTATATACATACTTGAGCCTCGCCTATATAAATTACCGCCCAAAACATTTTAGCCATAATAATCCTAAAAATATCCTCCTCTCTCCCTCTGTCTATAAATGTTATAATACTATATATATAGACAAAGTTTTACATATAGCGTATATAATCGAGTATATAGGCTCAAATCTTTTCTACACCACACAGTTTTTGGCCAGTCCAACAGAATTATTTTTTTCCCTCTCTCTCTCTTCGGTCGGTTCGGTTTCGGTAGGACGCGGACTGCGGGTGGGTATAAAATCGTAATATGTGACAGGAAATCAACGGTGTTTTCTCGCAGTTTGTCTTTGTATAGATATTTTTCATATTATGTATATCTGTTGTGTAGTTAGTAGTTTGTATTCAAGTTATAATGTTATATACAAACTCTTACAATTACTACTATACATATATAACCACATATATAACCGCAACCGCTCCTGGTCACTCGGTGTTATTCTCACACTTTCTCATATTTATATATATTAAGAAACAATATTGAGCATTGGCTCTTAAGGTCTGGTATAATGGCTTTGGCATTGGTAATATACTTTTCCTGATATATATTCCACGTCTGGTTTGATTATCCGGTGAAAGAGTCCAATCCATTCTCGAGTTATTTTTTTTTATTATATTCAATTAATATTTCTCATGAGTTTTTCTAATAATCATTTTTTTTAGACTATTTTATTTTTTTTTAGTTTTGCTGGTCTCAATTTATTGTCAATGGTATAATATCGGATTTGGGAAAATATCTATTTCCTTTAAGCTATTTTCCATTTTATATTGGACTTGTATGACTTGCACACACACATATATATATACAGTACACAAACACATGTACCTACCTATATCATGGTGAATTTATCGAATTTAGAATTCACATTCTATTCAAAAAATCGACATTCATATATATTTCTATTATAGCTATATTATAACTTTCTCAAGAGTTGTCTGGCTAGACGGTCCGGATGACGGATTGAGTATGTATTGTAATGTACATAAAAGTGAGTAAATATAAATATGGAAGAAAAAAATTGAAACTCGATTAAATTTTCTATATATAATATGTAGAAATAGGTATATTTACTATTATTGTTGGGAGCAAAAAATATACAAATTACCCTTGCTACTACTACTACCACAGTCCAAAGAACAAGACCAAGAAGTCACAAGTTTCTAGTTTGACTGACTGATAGGAAATAGAAATAGCATAATATAGTATGGAAATCAAAGGGAATACATAGAATATGGAAGGGAATAAACACAGGAGACGGTAGTGACGGAGACGGGAATGAGGTTAGCCATAACGGAGCGTCAATGCTTTATTTGCGTGGACATGAACGAGGAAAAGCGCAAAGGTAATCGTTGTTGATAACAGTATTTAAATTTAGATTTTCATACTACATAGTCCATATTTTTGGGATAAGTATCGTCCTTGAGGATATTTCCATTCTTTCTGCTCAACAATTCATATCCTCCTCTCTCTCTCTCTCTCTGTTATTGTTCATGTCATGTATTTATTTATATAATAATGCAGCATTTAATAATCATTTCCAGGGGCGCTATCTATGACTCCACATATATAATATGTAAATTTGTCCACATAAATATGACATGCGGATCGTGTAATAAACATTAATGGGTTATTTGAAGCCATTTAGAAATTATCAGAGTCGATTCTATTTTATATTTTCCTTGCCTTGTAGTAGTAATAATAGCGACCATCCTATTTATACATACCGGACCTGGGACCCGTACCGGTACCGGTCCCGGTCCCGGTCCCGGTCCCAGTGCCGGTCCCTATTACGCTCAGTGTAGCTCCGCATATATCTGTAACATGGAGCCAATGTTGTTCTTACTGTTGTTGTGCCTCTCTCTCTCTGACTGAATGTGTGATGAAGAATAATATGAGTCATTTCATGTAAGAAAAGTTTTGTAGACGTCATAATGGAGGTATTTACAAGTTTAAAGGACGTACTTAAATCCACTTGAGAGCCGAAAATACATGATAATTGATCCACGTAATTTCTTTTCTACTTCTGGACCGTCATGATCCGTATCGGCATCCGTCCCATCGGCTGGTTTATCGTTTATCTCTCGAGTACTTACAAATGTGTGTGTTTGTGTGTGTGTGTGTGTGTGTGTGTGTGTGTGTGTGTCTATAGTGGGTAGTAGAAACATATCTAACTTTCTTTCGTCCTACTCCGTCAGATCTGTTTACTTTCCACTTTCTTCCTATATCCCATTTTACATTTAAGAGAGCTTCCTTATCCCTCTCGTTCTCGCTCTCTCGTCGTCCTCCTCCTCCACGAGCTTTCTTCTCAAGAAATTTTCTATCTTTCCCTTTTGGTTGAGGTTGCGTTGCTTTTAGTTTCCTGTGATGTGCTCGTCTTCGTCTCCGTCTTCCTCTTCGTCCTCCTCAGACACTTTTCCCGGAGAGCTACATCTACTACATGTTTGGAGGACGAAAAAAATAAATCTAACAACTCCCTTTCCCTTCGTCGTTCGCTCCGCTCCATCGTGTACTCGGCGTAGTCGTCTATCTATCTTATCGATCTTCTATTTTGAGTTCAAGTCAAGGGAACGAGGACTGTGTGGAAGCGTGAGTATGAGCATATAAAAGCATGAATAGGGCACGAGATAGACGAAAAAAAAATTCACAGTAGTTCTCAAAGGAGTAACATGAATGTGATGCTACCTCAAAAATAGAACGAAACCCCCAACTTCGACTTCTCTGTCACACCACGAGAATATATTGAGGAGAGACATAACATGGAAATAGGAAAAACGGAAAAACGAAAACATGACTGTATATATCACAGCCTCATATAGGGTACCCAGGACCTATATAGTACAAATATCAAATAGGTATAGGAAACACTTGGAACAGGATTTTATACGGTTAACCATTGTGTACGTATATTATATACTTGGCAAAATCACGGTGCGATTTCAAAATTTAGTTGATAGCTTTTTGAGCTTCGCAGCAGCAGCAGCAGCCATCCCCAAAATTCCCAATCCTCTCATAATATACATCTATGCAAAATTCCCATATCAAGCAAAAGAACAGAACGGTGAAAAATAAAATACGGGACGGAAAATGAAAATAAGTATAATTTAGAGGGAGTTGTTCAGTTGTACACAGTACATAAATAGCTCTACAGTTATACTATACTCACATCATTACTATACTGGAGGTACTGTGTTCTGTACCACGATTTTCTTGGTCTTGCCGTCCCATAGCTGAAAGTTGAAAGTCAGAATAGTGTGTATGTGTATAGGAATAATGGGAGGATGTAGAGAGGTTTGTTTATTGTTCTGACGACTGAGAAGAAAATACTTTTCCTATTGTATGAGACTATAAATGAACTCGAGTGATTTGTTTTTGGTTTGGGATTTTTGTGGTTTTTTTTTTATTTTTTGACTATGAGAAAAGCTCTTTTGGTTTCGGTTGCGATGTAGTAGAGCGCTTCTCTTGTATGCATATTATGGGTTTCGAATTAAACTTATGGGATCATGTCGCATGAGGTTTTTTTTTAGTTTGACGTCCGAGAGAGAGCGAGTGGCCATAATATGTAGGTAATAATAAGAGGCTAATGAAGGGTATGAGTATAAAAAGAAAAGAAGGGGGAAAGAAAGAATTGCTTCAATGGTTCGATTAGATTGGCTAAAAATACCTTATCTTGAAAACAAATCGGTTTGACCGTCGTGTGTATAATCATAGACGGTTATTTCTATTCTTCTTATCCGGGCAGTCGTCGTCGTCGTCGTCGTCGTAGTTGTGTTTTTTTTCTTGCCTTCTCTCTTCCTCGAACTCGAATGGGGAGGATTGCGTGACAGTTCTCATGTAGAAACCGCTTTCTCTCTGACTGCCACTTTTCTCTCTCGCTTTCTCCCTTCCAATATATCTATACCTCCTCCAACTCTGACTGACTGACTCAATGAATACTTACACACTCGCTCACGGGTAGACTCTCACACGAGACTTATACATAATATGTAGTCAAGTTAAATTATAAAAAATATATTAAACTTGAGCATTCTTTATATTTTTTTTACAACAAACACACAAGTTTTTTGTAGCTTTATAATAGGCGACCATGGATTATGACCCTGCTCCATCCACGGCCATCGTAAAAATATCTATATAGAATTATATGGTGCCCTCTTCTTAAATTCTCATACTTTTAGCTCTATTTATTATTTTGTGTGTGTGTAAATATTATGTGCTTTGTTTTCCTTTTAAAAATGTCTTTTTAAATAAATGGAGAGATCCGCTTATCCGATTTATTACTTGGACTTTTAGTCGGTAATAAATACATTATTAATACATAGGTATTTTGTTGTTTCTATTGAGACTGATAGGACCACTCATGATGCATATATATGTGTGTAATTTTATTATATTATGTACCTTCCAATACCTACACATTTAGTAGTTCGAGTCAGTCGACGAGCAGCACAATTTCACTGCCTTACAATTCAAAACTTTTAATTCTGAAACTTCACTCACTAAAATACCAGAGGGATACACGCTTATGAAATAATAATGGAGGGAAAAGACGAAGTAAAATACAAAAACAATATGTTCAATAATATCCAATCACTAACGAGTATATAACATTCTGACTATTCTATTTGATAGGATTTAATGATAATGTAAGGGAAATGGACAGCTTAAAAAAATATCTACAAAACTACTACTATTACTAAAAAATTCCACTATATAAACGTCTACCATTTTACTATTTTGTTTTCAAGTAAGAAAGACAATACAGAAGTAGAAGGGTTTCATATAAAATTCTAAATTACGTTTGTTCCTCCTATATAGTTATTCAGTTCCACTCAACTTTATTCCCAGACCAGACCATCCCCGTTTAAATTTTTAATAAATGTCATATATATGTATTTTTATAATGGCTTACATCTTATCTGTTGCGGGCTGTTGCTTTAGTTCAAGTTGTTGTTGTTGTTGTTGTTGTTTTTGTTTTTGTGACTCCAAAAACAAAATAGAAAATAATCCAAGCTCATGTGAGGAGCATTTCTTGTACTGCTGCGTCTGAGATGCATCAATAGTATTGTGTATCATATCGTACTGCAATTTAGATTTTACACTACACAGTAATCTTGCAGTTCAAGTTAGTCTAAAAATGAACAGAAATAGAAAGGGTGAAAGTACGGTTACCTACATACAGTCAGTTTGTAGTCGTAGTCGTAGTCGTACGAGTGAAGCGTCCTCATTATTTATGAAGAAAAATCGTACCTAATGGAAAAGATTAATGTTAGTGACTAGTAGCTGAGTGGGAGTAGTAGGATGTACAGGACAGTATCATTAGATTAAGTAAGAAAACGAGAAGACTATGAATTTACATGTCTCTTTAAATGAGAAACATTATTTATTTTTGTTTTATATATCTATATATAAATATAAACAACTTTGTTTCTTATTAGTTCATTTCAAAACTGGATTTTCCCATAGTTTCCAAGGCCATATATATAGTGCGGGGACAGTATGCCGTGTAGTGTGAAAGTTGGAGGGACACACATCTATATAGACTTGGGATAAATATCTCAAATCCACGACGGATTTCCTTGAGCCATTAAATGTTTGAGTATTTATAGAGGTAATGTAAGAAAGAGGAAAGCGTTTACTTACTCCTACTATGTATTGGATTGGAGACGATACGAGAGAGAGAGAGAGAGAAAGAGACAGAGAAAGTGTAAAGTGTAAAAGCATTATTGCAAACTTTGATGTGAGAAGTACAGAAGTAGCACTAACTAAACTAGAAACCGCAGATTCTCTGACTGACTCTAACAAAGGCTTTGTAGATACAACCAGAGCTTTCTCCGTCTGTGAGTATTTCTCAATGTGAATCCATCACGTAGGAAAAGTAAGAGAAAAAAAGGAAAGATACATGAGAGTTAATGTACGTGTAAGGAGGTAGGTAGAATTTATAAGGGAGCATTTATTTCTCGGCATGGGCCATGTATTTAGAGCTATGAATTGGTTGTTCTTGTTCATGTGGTAGGTAGGTAGGTAGGTAGGTACTTTGATGCTATGCATAGGAGTGTAGACCCTTTCACTCATGCACACTTCCACCACCTCCACTCTCTCTCTCAGTGCACACAGTATGTATCCCTTCAATCCTACAACATTACTACTACAAACTTTCAGCATACCTATGCAGGGTTATATGTTCATGTATGCTGCGAACATTGGATGAAAATGAATGGAATTTCCTGGTGACGCAAATCGCTCAAGTGACTCATCAATTATTCAACAGGCAACATTTCAGCCTGAGCACCAAACCCGCTCCATTTACACTTTTTTCCGCTTACCTTTCTCTCTCTCCTTTCCTTTCCTTTAGATGGTTCTGGTTCTGGTTTTGGTCGCATCGCAATGCATTGTACCCCCGCGCTTTCTCTCTCCCGCTGCTACCTTTGCTTTTCTCCCGGTTCGAAATGAACCACACACCTTCACCCAGACTACAGACTCACCAACCAGTCAGTCAGTTGTAGAGACGTAATTTATGTTTACAACACCAACTCATGTATAGGTGGATATGGAGGACGGGCCTATTTCTTGTTATTTGTATGTAATGCGAGGGAAAGGAACATTATTAGCATGTGTACATTTGTATCATATGGCTATATAGTTGACACTCGGTGTTGGAGTTGGTTCGTTAGTTTGTCGGTAGTCGGTTGTCGGTTCGGTTGTCAGTGGTGCGTAGGTAAGGACTAGGAAATAAAATTAAGACACAAGTTAGAACTGTTGCTACACAAGTGGAGAGTTTAATCTTGAAACTTGAAAGATTTCAAGAGACATTTCCTTCTGGCTCTAATGTGGGTTCCCATGTCTTCCTTCCATGTTATCATTAGTGTGAATTACATAATTTATCTGGTACATTCTATACTAAATAATTAATGTATGACAGCATGACGATATGTTACCAAATTGAAAAAGTTTAGTTGTACTTTTATTTGTTCGACTCATCAATAACTTTAATTCCACTCCTACGCCTCCCCTAATTGAAATTCTCCTTTTACCACTGATTTTGAGTTGCATATAAGAGAAAGTCAGGCCATATCGGGGAGTACAATACAATTCATTTAAATCTCAATAATTTGTTTGTATGTATAAATTACACTTGCAAACAAAAACTTAAATTTAATCTGAGAAACGTATTAGGAAACTAATAAAAATATTTATAGCTTTCAAAAAATCTAAATAATAATTTTAAAATAAGAGAGTATATTATGTAGTAGTGCGTTGGAGAAAGTGGAATCATATGTATTAAATAAAGAAAGCATAATATTATATGAATGAGTGGGGCACGGAGTGAAAGCGTGATTTCTCCAGTAAATTTCTCTGGAAGAGAAATCATAAAGAAAGACACAAGTTACGGTATTGCGGGGTAACTGCTTATGGTCTGGTCTGTGTTCGCTTTTAGAACTCTTCATATCTTTGAAGCAAGTTATATAATTTAATAATATGTCATATTATATTTATACCACCCAGGTTCTCTCTAACTGTGTCGTCCTTCCAGGCAGAGAGCAGAGAGTACACATACACAAAAAAATAGCAAAAGTCTAGAGATGGGGAGATCCCGTATGTAGTAGTCATGTATAGTATATTTTAGCTTTGCATGTATAGGAATTAGAATTTTAATAAGGTAGAAAGGAGCCATAGAGCCAGAGCCAACCAACCACTGACGTAAGCATAAAGTGGTCTTAATAATTTTCTCAAAAGAAGAGAAAGTAGAGAGAAAGAGAGAGAGAAAGAAACTAGGTAACTCTATTTAATATTCTCTGCATCTTGTCCTCCTTCCGAGAGACCATTATTGTGTAGCTTCACCCCTCCTGACTCTGTCTCTGACTCTTATCCTTAAAGCTGTCTGCTTGGATTCACCCACTCACATGATATAACTTATTTACAAAGATTTTCGTCACTTAAGATGAGATACGGTTTTAAAAAAATTCAAAGCTCTCTCTCTCTCTCTCTCTGTATATATTATTCTGTATATATTTTAGTTTATAGTTCTTCGTGACAGATACAGAGTACAGAAGTAGTCTTAGTCGTAGTCGTGGTCGTAGTACAAACACAGATTATATGTATAGGTATGTGTGTAGTTTCAAGTTTTCCTTGGTTACCGAACGGAACCATGGCCATCCATGGTCGTGTCGTGCCATCATACCGTGACTCTGTCAGTTTGGTATGTAAGTATGGACAGTGTATATATTTTTTTATATCTTTCCAGCTGCTACAGTTTTTATTACCATTATTTTTTTGCTGCTGACTATTTAGCAATGGTGGTATATACTGTAGTCCCAGCCGCCTCAGTCAGCTCAGCTATCTTGCTTGTCTATTTCTACTGTGTCAACTACTGTTGGCAAAAAATAATATTCAAATTATTATACTGAGACAAACAAACGTCATTTCCCTATACTTGTATGGAATTCTCAATGCAATTCAAACTCGAACGCGAACAGAATATCCCATCGCATTCCATATTCCACCTGCTGCTGCTGCTGCTGCTACTGCTCCGTCTCCTGCCTATCTGTTTTTTGTCCCTCATTCTCTGCTGCGTTTTTACTCAAAATGTTGTGAAATTTTCACAACCTATGACATTTGAGACTTGAGAGCCTCAGAGCGGCATGAGACATGAGGAGAGTGCCTGTAAAAACAGAGTCAAATGTTCCATGTGATGCGTCGGGTTTGAATTTAGAAAGTCTGTCACAGTGTGGGAAAGCATAGCTTGGTCCTTGTCCTTATGCTATGAACACAGTTAACGACTGCGGGCAACAGCATAGGAGTATCAGTCTCATGATATATGCACATACAAAAAAAACAACCCATAGCAATATTGAATTGTGAAGTGGCTATATTGTGAGTGGTAACAATAATAAAGTGATGACCTCGTGACCAGATACAAACCATATAATATGACCCTTTTATTTTGTGCAAATTCAAACTGCAACAATTATCCCTGTAAACTAGGACTGAAAAATGTGATTGTTATAATATTGTAGAAATTAAATTGATACACAGAGAAGAATTAAATGCACATTTTACTGTTTGTTTTGTTTACAAAGAAATAAACGAGTGATTTAGCACCACATTTTCTTTCCTCATTTTATTATTCACATTGGGAAGGAAGTGGATGTTGAGTGTATTTCCTCGACTTTGACTTTGGGTCTCTTATTTTGTCTGTATAGTATATAACTACTTATAAAAACATCCTTGAAACTTTCGAAAGGGAAACTATACACCTAGCTACCTACCTATATGCACATCAATTATTAGAATGATAAGCAGAATATTTCTGTGAGGATTTATCTGTGTATAGCGGAGAGTGTATATAGTCGTCCTCGTCAGTCAGTCGCAGCCCAACATTCGTGCATAGTTCCTCTCTCACTTGAATGTGACTATAAAGTTGCCTTGTTAACATTGTAAATTATGTAAAAATTAAGTGGATTAAATACAGTCACTTGAATTAATTAAAATTTTCTTCCTTTCCCTCCTTCCTCCTCCGCCTCCGTCACCGTCACCGTCACCGTCGCTAGTGTCCGCTTTGGATTTATTCTTGTTCTCCTCACTCTTACTCTCACAGAGTAGTCAGTCTGACTGAGTGAGAGCTTGACTCAGAGAGACACACACACACACATACACAAACGATGTACTCAGCAAGGGATTAAGGATACTTACAACTTCTCTATGTATGTTATGTGTGCAGAGACGAGGAATGACTTAAATCGTGAGTGGCTGCTTTCCAGTTCCAGTTTGAATTTGAGTCGTATACATATATAAATTTTACTAATAGGCCGACGATATATATTTAGCATGGCCATGATAGCAATGGCAATGAAAGGAAATTAAAGGCGTGGGATATATGCGGAGTTGATAGAGAAAGTAGAGAGAAAGCATTGCATTTTGAGAGGATGAGAAGCACTAAATACTTGTTGTAGTTCCATAACTTTCTACCAAAAACCAACTAAAACAGAATTTCAAGTTAGTAACGCTAGTATTGGCATTGGCTTTCCCTTGATCTTTTAGCTCCTTGAGAGCGTGGAGAGAGAGAGAGAGAGAGAAAGCTACACATAGCTATGAAATGAATGGTAATTTATTCATTCATGCCCATTGTACTCATATAATATACATAGAGTACAATGTGTCATTGTAAATGTGACTGGGGCATTAGTCAGTGTGACATTATGTTGGTATGTATATTTATGGAGAAATTGGGGGATAAGTATACGGGGAAGGAAAGGCAAAGCTAGCCGCTCTCTCAACTAAATATTAAACATGATATATATTACCATCACCCTACTACAAATCTATCTATGTGGGGATATACATGTATAGGGAGTTTCAATGTAGTTTTTGGCAAACGGACGACATTTATTGTACATGTGAAGTTTTGTCTCTCCCACGCAGTGAGCCTCTTTCCGCCACTGATTTATTACCTTCCTATCCCTCTCTTTACCTATGTAGTCCTCCCTGCTTACAAGCCGACCAGTCAAGCCACCCACCCATACCGATCAAATACATACTAGCTACATAATATTATACTCACCCCAAAAACCAGTAGCAACAAACAAACCGTATAGGAAATCCTAGAGAGAAAGAGAGAGAGAGAAAAAGTGCAGAGTATCTACCTATACCTATAGTTCATAGTCGTCACACACTCAACAGTCCAATGGAAATGAAAATGTACAAGTATTTCTGCGGGGAACGTGTCCTTTTTTCCCTCCTGAGGATACGTATAATATGGGCATTACATAAATATCTTGAGCCTACACGGTCTCAAGCTGCTGGGATTGCGGAGCTGTACAATTATTTACGTATGCACGGGGATATGAAGCAGCTCCTTGTCGAGTGTAATTGGGCTGAGAAATTCTCACGATGCGATGTCCTCATGACATAGGTCACATGGTCAACATATCTTCCTCCCGTCCACTGTCGCCGCTATAGGACGAATGACTTTCTTTTTTCATGCCTTCAAAATATGTGCCATGTACCTACTATATACTTACCTTCCGTTCACTCCACTATACTGTACATAAATAGTTACAGGTTACAGGACAGGCAATATTATATCATAGGCACTGGTCATTCTTTTTTTTTGGGAACATCATTGTTTGCACATCACATTCTAATGGTCTCTATACTCTGCCCGGCGGTGTGGATACTTTCAAACTTGTTCAACTTCATTTCAAAATCGCCCAATTTAATGTAGAGAAAAATAGAAAAAGAATTTAATCGATACTACGTATATGTACTGTATTGACTTGATTTATTAATTTTTATGGTTTGTGGGCTGGACTTTTGCGGACTTGGTTATTGTCTTTAGAGCCTTTGTTCCTGGTTCTTGGATTTGTGGAAGAGCAAGTGAATTTATAGATATTAAATTGTCTGCTCTGTCTGTTTGTATGTGAACAAGTTTACATTGGGGAAATTGAAATTGGCACTTGCATGATTATTATGATATCATGCAATCTTCCTTCTTCTTGGACTTTGACTTCCACTTTCAAACAAAGGGTCCATATATATATGTCGTAGTCCAGAAGAAGTTTAGTCCACAAGCCGCAGATGCTTCTGGACTAGTCCAGAAGAAGTTTCCGTGCGTATGACCAATTCGGGTTCCATATAAAGGAATTCTACCGAAAACTAAATTTAAATCAGTGTGTTAAGGTGGAACTGTTGATAGGAAAACTCAATCAGCTGCATCGAACGCATACATCATCCTATATATTCAGAATGAGATACAAACTTTTGTGATTTTGGATCTTGTGGTCTAGTCCACAGCAAGTCATTGGAGCTTGTGGACTAAACTTCTTCTGGACTACCACATATATAACTGTCTATATAGCTACGGTTTATTTAGTGAGCTTTCCATAGTTGGTGATATGGGTACGACCCCGCGACGTCAGAGTCAGCTAATTTAGCTATGTGTAGCTATATCTATCGAGGTATTTATGGGCTGTGGGGGAGAGTATTTGACGCGAGTGTTATTTTTCGCAGTATAATATGTAAGGTACACAAGTCAACTCTGTACATGTGTAACCTCCTTTACCCTCTCTTATAATCGTCTTGGGAAATATCAGGAGGGATAGAAGAAGAAGTAGATGATATGATCTGATGATAGTATCTAGACTCCATTTAGTAAATTGAAAAACGAGATTAGTCTGCTGATACAAGATAGTACATTTATCAATTGAAATCTCGAGAGTATTACTCGTACATTTTCTCACACAAACACACACACATTCTCACATACATGCGGACAAACAGAAAACAACTCTACATATACATACGCAAGTTTCATAGGTACTTTTAGGCACCAACCAACCTACCTACCAAAGCCTAGTAACTATGCAAAGGTACTTAGCGCAGAGAGATTCTGCATCCAGCTCGTCCAAACACATAATGTACAACTCAAGCACACACAATTGAACGTCTTTTTACCAGTCCCTTTCTTGAATAACCGTTCTGCAAATATGTAGCAGAGCTTCCTACCTACCTACTGAGACTACTGAGTTTTGACGCTAAAAATAAGTCCCTTGTTGAAGATAGTCTATATTATATTATTATGTGCTAGCTGTGTACTAGTATGGATAATGCAATTGAATATTGAATTCAAATCCAAATCTAACGACGTACAAAGTGCCTATAGGCAAATCATTCTACAATAAACTATAGAACTGATATTATGTAGTATGTACATATGGTAATGTCTATGGTAACCCAGTTGGAGAATAATAGAGACGGAGGAAATAAGTAGATAGAAAGTATAAGTAAAAGATTAGCTCTGAAAAAAATTGCAAATTGTACAAATCTCTATAAGAGATATCAGTCAAATATTGCGGAGTCTTATTTTTTTTACCATTTACGGTCAATCATTCTTAACCCAATATTTTAGCTTAAAAAAAGCTGACTTTCACTCAGACTCTGACTCTGACCTTTTCACAATTTGATAGCAATAATGTGTTTTCTATATTTTGTTTTTGAAATTTACTCTGGATATCTTTTTAGTGGTTGTCGTACAGATTGAATTATTATCACTACCACAGGTAAAATTACATTGTCGTACCTGGACTATGTGGATATAATAGGATGTTGTGTGACGTCCTTATTGGTACAGGAGCTGTAGGGTAGGGATGTATATGTATGTATGGAAAGTGACAGTACAGTAGTAAATGGTGTGAGAATTAAAATGTCTTTGTAGTGGGAGGGAAAGATTTGAGCTGGGACTTACACTGGTGGTCCAGGAACTGTAGTATATACCTATGGAGCTGCAGCATGTGTACACTGCTACTTTTTGAATTATGAACTTGAGCTTTCGAGAGATGCGTTACTCAGACCTGATTGAAAATGTGAAGGGATGTACCTACATACATATTATGGAATAGAAGAGGGAAAGTAGTAGAAAGTAGTAGAAAGGATAGTCGGAAGGAGTAGGAGTATCATGTCATTAAAAAACTGTGCGGAGCCATACAACTAGAAAACTAGGGATCCAAACCCAGATTCGTTACCAACCATAGGCATAGGACGAGAATAGAAGAAGAAACGAACAAACTAAAAGAGTCTAAAAAACGAAAAGGATTTTGATGTATGTTCTTGAGCCGCGCTCTTCTCTTGAGTTTTCACTAGAGATTTTCTCGTTGGGTTCACCGTTGATCCATGGATGAAAATCTCTTGTTCGTGCTTTCCTTTCTACAACCTTTGACATATCCGCTGGAGAGTATGGAGTGTGAGAGAGTGTATAGGAAAATTGCTGGATCTCTCATCCTTTTCTCTACGCCTAATCCTGATTTTGTATTTTATACTTTTTCACGCCCAACTGTCCTAACCATATCCCACCACAGCAAACTAGAGTAGAGTCAGAACCAGAGAACCATAAGAACCAGAACCAGAGAGAATGGGAGCGTTTTGTGAACACGATTATTTTAGCCGATATCATCATTTACACGGAGTAACTGTATAAAGACATAATATGTATCATCTACTCAGTCAGGCAGCGGGAGCATTATGTGTAACTTACTACTAGATATTAAATGGAAAATGGTTCGATTCTTTTTCTATTTTTGTCTCATTCTTTTATATCTTACATTTTATTTTTATTTTTTTATAACTTTCTCAATGCTTTCTCCTATATATATAAATATTATATCCTTATTATTTTTCTCCAGCTAACTAAATCCGCAGCTCCAGTACTCGCACTTAATATTTGGAGTAAAATGTGTTTCACTCTGTGCACTTTCTTTTTCTCCTTTTTTTCGCAATGATTATTAAGATTTTTTTAAAGTTCAAGGGATAATTAGGTACTTTAGTTTCTTGGCCTCATAAGTAATAGTAGTAGGTAATTATTATTATTTTGATTTTATTTTGTCCAGACGGAATAATATGTAACAATGATAATAATAATAATTGCTAGGATATAAAATACCGGAATTAAAATCCAATTTAAATCCATTTTAATTGACATATATTATACACTATAAAAATAAATACAATAGTTTTCCAATGCGGAAGTTGCATTACTTTTAGGGACACTGACTATAGAAAAAGCCTTACTTCTAAATTTCACTACCTATACTTAAGTTTTTGAAGCAAAAAATAATTCATTATAGAATTCTTTTACTGCTCTTTGTAATACGCGAAATAAATTGTATATATATATTATGTATGCATATTACACTACATATATGATTGGGCACACACGGACACACACAGAAACACGCGTCAGTCAAAAGGTACGAACTACTTAACTTGTTTTACGTCATTGTACCTTTTTTCCCACTTTCTTTTATTATCCAAAATTATACAGAGGAAAAAAAGGGTTGAAAATAAAACTATTCACGAGAGGTTGAGGATATTTTTGACGTCAGACAAATCATGTTCTCACCATAGTAGTAGTAGTTCACCATAGCCCTGTGCCTCTGTACTACCTTATTATTTCATATTTCATCCTATCAATTTCAAATGGGAAATTTTCTATTTAAATTAATAACTAGATTCTCAGTTAGTATATATATACCTCGTGTCAATTCTTTTTATATGAACAATGTAATATTTTTACTATATGTTCCTATGTCTACTAATCCGGCATACCGGCGGCTAATACGTCACTGTAGTTAGATATCCCTCTGACTCTGACTGAGTAAGTGTATATTGTATTGGTCTTATGCCTCCAGTTCAAATTGAGGTAGAAAAAAATAAACTAGAATATACTGATATGTATATTTTTTTTCCTTTAGTATATAAAGAGATGTTGAGATAGGGGAATCGAAAAACGATCAGAGAGACCATAGTGCCAGCGACAGGCAGGGGTGCGATATAGATACGAGAGTCGCAACAACATGGAAACAGTTTTACACTTACAAATTAGCACCTGCCATTTGGGTGGGACGTAGCAATCAGAATAATCATCGCATGTCACAATAACTGACATTTTCAACCTTCCAAAGAATTTTATTATATGAAGAAAAAAGAGTGAAAGCTATAAGCGTATTACCATTCAAGTGGGAACCCATATGTGTTTTTTGAATGAATATACTCATATACTCGAGCATAGTATAGATAGATTGATATACACTTTGTTTTTTTTTCTCTCTCTCTCTCTTTTCCTTTACTTAAAGCTTCAGTAATGTATTTTTGAAAACAAAATACTGAACAAACTATATGGACGAAAAAGAGAAAATAGACGGGAGAAATTGCTAGTGATATAGAACATTGAGCCGAACACATTTGAATTTGACATGAAATATAGTAGCCGCTAGAATTATGGTAGAAAAAACGTAAGTAGCATGCACATACTATCACAAAATAAATATGTTGCATAAAATATATCCGTTTTTTTTCGTATTATGTGCCACGAAACATTTTAATTGGTTCCCTTTTTCGGTGTGGTAGATTTTTTTTATCTTTAATTTTCATCTTACACGACGAGGGTATGTCATTGCATTGTGTACATGTAGGTATTAGGAGCTGTAGATTCTAGAGAGAGAACCTTCCTGGAGGCTTATAAATACACTTACAATAGCAAAACCCACCCACATGCTCACAACTCACGCGGTCAATGCTCAATTATTTGCGTGCTCCATTTTAACAACGCTGGGGAAAAGTACTCACTCAAGTACCTATACACCTTTCTTTCCCTTCTCCAGATCGGCCTTTGATGGCTCCTCTTGTTGTTGCTGATCCTGGCAGTCAATTTTAATTGTGTACAGAGTCTGAATATGGAGGGGAAAAAATACAATAATAAAGCATAAACAATGACATTCTTATGTCTGAATTTAGTTTTATCTTGAAAATGTATTGTCTATTACTATACGCCTATACCAGCATTCAAAAATATAACAGGTTTCTTAGAGTTCACATCTCCAGACTATTTTTAACCACTCTGTGTTATTCGAGGGCTATAGGTAGTACACTACTACTACAAATATGGATCATTAATTTATTCACGAAAATAAATCAAAACGACAATAATGGTTCTTTAGTTTATTTTTATATTTTGGCTGTAGTTTTTCTATAAATCAAAAATCAACCAGGAAGTGGGTCAAAATAGATGGGTCTAAACGTTTTTAAGTGTTTTCGTCTTCTGCTACCAGTCTACCAGTAAGTTATCTCAAGATCAAATAATGATGTCTTCTCAAATTTCAAATTCTTCATATGGAAGCGGCGGGGTGATTATAAATTTCTCATGCATTGTAGCCCCGTCCTCACTTCGATCCTCACACAGCTGTTTTGTATACAAGACGTCGTAAACATTTGTAAATGTTTGCATAACACCTGGTAGTAAACTACGAAGTTATTTGTATTAAATGTTACAGCTCCAATATGTAACATTATATGACGTTGATCTGTGGATCTGAAACTGATTTGCTCTGTGTGGTAAATTAAATTGAACTATGCGTCACGGTAACCATATCACCCGAAAGAAAAATACACGCAAATGATATTGCATTTGACGTTTTCCTTCCCTTATTGGCATTTTTCTTCGTATTTCTTTATTTCTTATAAAAATAAACGGACGCTACCCATCTGCTACTACGGTATACTAACTAGCATAATATTACATGACCAAACATGTTACGAAAAATCGGAGTAGTAGTAGAAGTAGGAGGCATCTTTATTTATTGCATCGTTATCAGTAAATATATGGATAGGATACTGGGAAAGTAAACTGGGTGACTGCCGTAATAAATGCAGTAGTTTCTGCGAAGTTTGAAATATTTAGCTGCTTGAGGCATCTTTTGACGCAGATAAGTGTAAGATACACACTTACACACCCACCTATATTTTTATCCATACTATATAGATGCGTATGCTAATTTGTATATTGAATTTTCGTAGAATTCATTATTTTGTATCTGTATCAACAAAGTCAACTTGAGCATTAGCATGAGCATGGTGAGGAGAGAAAGTCTTATTTATTTTTAATCTTAAACCCTAGATACCAGTTCAAAATTCAGTGCTCAATCCAAATCCAAAGACGAAATCCAAGTGTCATTATTGCCATCATCATTATTATCATATCATATCATCGCTGCGTGTGGAAATAACTTATATTATAGCTATACATTCCTAGCTATCAGCTTCCTTCTTTCTAACTCTAGCTATACTTTCTCTCCCTTCTAATCTTAAAGATTGAGCCTTTCGTACCCTTAAGACTTTTGTAAGTTGTGAACTTAATTCTCAGGTCTCTCAGAATGTTCGAGTAATCTCTAATTATATTCACAATTGGAATTTAACAAAATCCTGTGGATGTAGGTACATAGATAGAAAGTGTGTTTTGGGATATGAGCAATTTTTTAAGGGGAAGTCGAAAATAAATAAGCTTAAGAGTAGCTATATAGTATATCCACGACATCGTAAATGTTAGCTCGTATCATATGTACAGGTTCCTATAGTCAAATTTGAACTCTCACATTTCGCTGTCTTTTCTCTTATCGTTAGTTTCTCTACCTAAATGCGTTGTCATGTAGCGTTTGTGAATTGGAAGGAAATGTAAAAAAGGGGAAATAATGACAAATAAAAAGGATGTGGCTCAATTCATATTTGCGTTTGGAATAAATTGGATATGTAAATAAGCTATGTACACTGCACTGCGGTTCTGGTTGTATACTGCGCACTGTACATTTTGAATAGTCTGAATGGATTGTGGATATAACGGGAGGTAAATGTTGGATCTGCGTTTAAAAAAAAGTTGATATGAATTTATTCTATAGTGACATGTCAGTGGCGATATTGCTTTATATGCGTGATTGAGTTGAGAGACGAAGATGATGAGGATGATGATGATTTTATAGGTTTTGCGAGTATCTTTTAAAAACCTCGATATACCATATTCAATTCCATAGTTTCCAGTTAGTTGGCTCTTGAGCCATAGCTCAAAATGTAGGTAGGTAGGTACTTTTGCTTTCTTTCTTTTTTCCATAGCATCCCAACCCAACTTTTCAACTTTCTCCATGTAGTTGATTTGAATATGCTTCCTTTCCATTCCATCGCGTACTTTGTAGTACGGAAATCGTAAAAATGTAATCACATTATAATCCCTCCCTCCTTATGGGATGTAGGAATAAGGCAGTACGTAGGGCGATAAAAGTTAATTGTTGGCTTTTTTATTTTGAAAAAGAAACTGATTTTGGTTTTAAATAAAAACTGGAAAACTATTTTGTAGATCAACTGGACACATCTTCATAATCTGATGCTATGGTTGATCCTGATATACTCTAAAGTTCTACATTATATTGTGTCATTGTGTGTTTATAGAATATTTGAAACAGGGGACGTGAGACTCCAAAACTAGGAAATGTCCACGTTTCCAAAAGGAGTATTAAGTAGTAAATACGCGCTCCCAGTTCCTACACCCACGTACACATGCATATTTTAATACAAGGGGATGTGTAGCGAATAAAGTGCACTACTTAATCCGACACGAAACACTTTGTTAGTTGAATCGGAGGTGACTATGACAGTGATGCATTAGTAGCTGTAGTTTTGTTGGCTTTAGAGAGGAAAGACTATTTAACAATGTTCCTTCCAATTTGAACCATTTTCTACTTCTCTGACTCCACTTATTTTATTTCAAAAACTACATCAAAATAACATTTACGGAGAGACACGCAGATACGAAGGACCAAATTCGAATTCGTATTGCACCCCATACATATGTACATATGTATATGTATATGACATGAGTATAACATAGCCCTGCGTGGAGCTGTAGACTTTCTTCTTCTTTATGGTATCAGTGTTCAGTAGTTCACATTTTCAACGTGTTGGAATTTGTATCTGTAGTTATGTATGTACATAATATAGTGTCTATTGTGTCTTCTAACGATAAGCTAATTGGTATATACTATATAGTTCTTGTTCTCATTCTGTTACTATACGCACATAGAATCAACCTTTATGAGATACACGACAAACAAAATTACAAATAAAAAAATTTTGTTAAGTAAAAGTTGTTTTAGAAATTTATGACCACACTGTCTAAATTTTAAGGTTTATCCTTTGAAATGTAAGCTATGTATTTTATTTTGATTCTTTTTGCTCCTATACATCCCATGTAAAACCACATTGATAAAAACTTTAGAAAAGTTATTTTTTTAAGTATTCATTGTTTTCTCTATGCTTTTATCCTATTTAATTTCTATTTGACGATTCTACTTTGGAATGAACAATTGCTTGGCTTGGTCTAGGTATATAATCTCTTTGTGAATTACGTAATAATTGTATCTCTAGTCTCTAGTAGTTTTTGTATCCGTTTGTCTGCTCCAAGTTTAGTGCAACTTTTGGGATTTCAACTCCATGCTTCTTTGAGTTCAAATGTGTCTCTTTAATATGTGACAATAAACTGAATTCTATCAGCATACTTTGGTTAGTTATTACAATGTAAATAGTATGCGTAGTATGAGACAATGGGTTAGGTAGGTAGGTACCTACTTCATATGCCTTCTCAAATATAGTATAAAAAAATTGGGACATTCATTATACAGTGGAACAGTGGAAGGGAAGCGAATCATTTTTAATTTTTTTTTCGTTTTATTTTATTGTTCGCTGTCATTTAGCCGACGCGGCTGTGCGTGTTAAACTTGAAGTCATTCACTTATAGTATACTTCTAATCCGGACCCATCTGTCCCTGTCCATCAGTACATTATATAAAATATAAATCTACGTATCTGTCAAGGATTGTAGGCTATAGTACGTGCATGATACGTGAATTTACTATATATCTAGGCATATATGTAGGTATAGGAAGACGCGGGTGTGGGTGGACTATTACTCTCACTTCTACATATATGTAAAAGGAGGTGTTTCATCCGTAGTCGTACCCAAGTTATTCAGCCTCTACTATGTACATGTCCATATGTATGAAAATGTCAGATTGTACAGCCGACATTGGACGTCACTAGACGTGACGAACTTTTAGATTATTGGAATGAAATCAAAAAATCTCAAAATTTAACCATTTTACGAAGCCTATTTGTTAGCGTTTCAATTCCCGCTTTACCATTTCTATAGATTTTGAGTAGCTGGAGTTGAGAAGTGAAAAGTTTGGGAGAATAAAAGACAGACAGAGACAGGGACCCAAATTCGATTGTCAACTTAATTGTACGGATGGACAGGGACAGACAATGGGATAAAAGGTGACAATGCCTGTCACATGAGTCCCACATGATAAAATCTATAAAAGTCAAGAGAAATAGATCGTAATGAAGCCTTTTTCACTTTTGGGTTTTTCCGCAAGTTCTACTTTTAGAAAATTTATTTTAAAGTTACTACCTTTTTACCTTCACCTATATACCTTTAGGTAACCTAGTATAATATAGTCTATAGGCACTTGAAGGTTGACATAGACTCTCAACCATAAAGATATATCGAATCGGGCCTATATATATATGCATACTGTTATATGTTACACGTTAACGGTTACGGTTACGGCACTCATATACCTATAGATAAGGAAGGTACTTAACCAAAAATTCATTCAACATCCAGCGTAGTTAATTATATATTTACCAACTGTCAATTGGTCAGCCAAGTCGGATATATTATAGATACCGCATATACCTTTCACATGCTACATATGCTGCATTGAGAAAAAAAGTAGAGAGAAAGAAGAGGGGAGGGGGAAAGTATATGCATTTTTCAGAGCATTTCTTTTCGGGTGTAAACAGACACCCACAAGAAATTCACTCAAGTTTTAAAAAAATTCCAATTCTGCTTCACGCTTGATGTAGGTAGGTAGGAAAGTATAGTATAGGGAGGGACATGGCTGGGGTCCTTGTGTCTACAAAGACAGTTCCACGCCATTTTGATGTATACCCTGTATCCATCTACACACTGTCTACTGTCTTCAACTCTATCATGTATAATATTAGAGTCCTATGCCCTCAAGCAAGCAATCAACATTTTATATCAAACTTTAACTCTTTAGTCAAACTTACACTTTCTCCCCACTTCTACTTTCTCTTTTCCTTGCCAACTCATTATACCTTCTTTTTTTCTATATAATGTTTTTTACGAGTCACGGAGTTCTCACTCATATCCTCTATGTATGCTATCCTATATTATTTATGTGCTATATACTAAAAAATGTTCAAGTTTTCTTTGTTTCTTTTCTCTCTCTCTCTCTCTCTTGACGTTTGTGGTTTTTTTGGGTAAAGCTGGGCGGTGCAGGATTTTTGTATTCCAAATTTTCACTACTAGACTGTAAAAGGACACACTCACGCTTAAAGTTAGGACTGTTAAACGAATCGGAGATGAAATGATACCCTTTCATTTCTAAAAATAACCGCCAGGTTTTTGACGTGTGTGTCTCACTCACTGTATGAGTTTTCATCAAAATTAAGAGGGTACACGTAGAAAGGATGGGAAGGTTCAGTGTTTGACTACTTGGCAAATCATTTCTTACCTCAATTTACAAGTACGTGCCCCACATACATTATACACGCCGCATACCGCCACTCTAATTTATGATCACTCTCTAAAAATTCTGCTTCTCTTGCCTTCTCTATGGACTGTCGGTTCTATAGAACTTATGCTCAAGCCACAATGAGGATCGAAGCTTATGTCAAATTCAAAAAAAACTATTGGAGTTCTAATAGAATCTTTAGTTTGTTTTAGTTAGCCTCTGAGAGTTGTGAGTTCATCTTGTGGGTGGATGAAAAACGTCACCATTGAGAATTGTCCCGTGCGATGACGATGACGACGGCTCTTTTTATAAAATCCTATCTATACAGTCGTCAAAAAGTGTGCTCCCTCACGTTCGTTACGCTTCTCATGCATTGGGAGTTCACGTTTTTCCTACGTTCTTTCTACGATTAGAATGATCACTCCAGTAAAGCAATCTGTAAGAATTCCTGTCGTCCGGTTCCTTGCACTGACTTATTTTCTTCCAAGACAAAGAGCTTCGTGCGCCACTACTGGGTCTACTGATATGATATCTTTTACCGTACAGTGTAGAAGGTAGATAGAGGATATAGAAACATGTTGATGAAGACACACAACACTCAGCGTTCACGTTCAAGTCGCAGCCCATGTAGAAATTCCCAGGAACCGCAATCAAGATTCTAGGAATCCCTCAAGTGGACCTTCTTTTAATTCAGTCAAGAGTCTCATCGTGAGTATAGGCTTCCATTATAGACATAGTCAATTCCAATATAATGGGGAAATGGTGTTTAATGGATCTGAGAAGATACTACTCTGTTACTTAGTTAGACAGCTACATACATTTTCTCTCGTGTTCCCTCGATGGAGCTCTGTGGCCGTGGGTGTACCTAAATTTGTCGTCTCCCTTCTTCGTCGTCCTACAGTCTGTAAGAAATACTGTGATATACAGCTTAGGGAAAGTGTCTGTATAAATCTGATGGATACTATATAGGACTAGGACTAAAAGAGAAAGACTGGGTGGTGGGTGGTTATGGCTATGATCATGATGGGGTAGTATATTGGTCCTTGTATGCATATGTATTATGCGGTTCGTCCTTCGGTTAGGTCTCGTACTGGTTTCCTTGTTGAGTGTTGGGTTTGCATTTGAGGATAGATAGAGAAATAAAAAGAGAGAGAGAGAGAGCATAGGGGGGGGGGGACTACACAGTGCAATGGCGATGCTTTTACGAGGCCGTCAACTACTACAAAGCCATTCCCACCTGACAAGAATAATGTCCCTGTCAAGTTCGTCCCATCCGACTCAATTAATTGTGCTCAGCTTACGTACGTACACTATTAAACTTAGTTAACTTTCTCCTTCTGTCCCATTTCCTTCCTGTCCTTTATTTTACTTTTTCTCTCTCATTTTTGTATTTTTTTGTGGGTACTTTTGTTTGTCCTCTTCTCCTATGGTTTGTTGTCCTTACACTGGCACTCGTGCTGGTCCTGGTCCTGGTGCTGGTGCTCGTGATACTATTATAGTGCTGGTCACTTCCACTGGTCTGGTACTGGTACTGGTACTAGTACTATATGGCACTGTTGAGCTAGGGTTGTAACATTATATTTATGTGTCTATGACCACTCTTCTTCTTGTTTTGGTTTAAGCTTTTGGCCATCAGCATATAATTCCACATGTTTTTTTAACCCGCCCCCTATGTCCATTTCCCTCTGCGTCTATTATGTCTTGATGATGAGGATCCTTTTGATACTGTTTAAGTATTAAAAGTGAGATTTAAGTTTCTAGGATTTTTGGACTTCTTTTCCTTAGATTTTTTGTTATGCTTTTTAGAAGCATAAATTCAATGTCTTGAAAAAAAGTAAATATTTTACATCACATAAAAAAAGGGAAATGCTGCGCTGCTCGCCCCTAGCCCTCCTCTTATCTCTCCTCTGGAATGGATTAAGTTTAGGAAAATCTGAGAAAATTATTTATATGAAAAGTAAGCTACATATTATATAGGCTATGGGCTCCCTATGAGTAGTCCATATATAGTATATGGAGTCCATATACTACACACGAAGAGCAGATTAAAGGGATGGGCGATGGGTTCGAAGGTAAAACTGTCTTGTGAAATTATCAGATGACGTCAGTGAGTGAGTCCTTCCTTTTCCTATATGTAATATGGCTCTGACTAGTATATATGACTATGACCTTGCTACTACTATATATACTGATGGTCAAAAAGTTGAAATCGACATTTCACTCTGCTGAACATGGAACATATGCTATCTCTCTATCTCAAGTCTCACAAGATTCCTGGGATAGCTACGTGGAAAACACTTTACTTGTTTGTCTAGTTCTCCTCCTATATGGCCGTCTCTCTTGCCTGTCGCTCTGTGTGTGTCTGCTGCGTATGTGAGTTGACTCTGAACCGGAACTAATGGATCTTCAAACTGAGCTTTAACTTTTAACAGGAACAGGAGTGAGATCTGCTGGCTAGTGAATTCCACGTGATTGCCTCTCCATCCATCCCTCAGAGATGATGATAGTGAAAGTATCTACTGTAGCATACTGTAGACTCCAAACTGTGGCTATGGAAAGGGAGAGAGTCTTTCTGGAATTCATTTTTGATTTATTTTTTGTAATGTTCAGCGTCCATACCAAACGCTTCTTTCCTAATTGTGTCATGGAATCATCATGTATTTAATAAATGTACCTAGTAGGAAATGATGAAAGAGAAATATCCTGTCTCTTAAGGTTTCCCATTAGCTGAAGTTAGGAAACATACTGCATATGCATGATTTTGGAAAGCTGAATAATTTCCATGGGACTTGATTTGAATATTTGTTAATGTTAAATGTAAAAGTAAACGGGATGTAGGAATGGGAACTAAAGAAAGGATAGCTCCATTTCATTTCCCCTGTGCTGTTCCTATGTAGAACCATATTATATAGTCAGGAGTCACTCAGTCAGCAGAGTACTGCATACCTGAACCCAGACCCAGACCCAACCTACCTAGGTAAATAATATGGTATGGTATGGTTTCGTGTGTGTGTGAGTGTTCTGCAAATACAGCTGAACAAGGATTTCACGGAAACCTAATAATAATCTCAGCTTTCAGAATTTTAAAATTATGGAAATGGAAATTATTAATTGCATGCAACATGCAAGCCTGCTTGAAGGTTACTATAGAGAACTCAACTCTATATAATGTGAACCGCCCGACTCCCCTATATTATATATATAGTCCTTTCTATATTCTATCTGTATATTATGGTATACATGCATACTGGAGGATTTCCTGAATTCATTATTCTCAAACCTTTCACGGTTAAGGTATTAACCATTCTCTATTCAATTTCAAGGAACAATTTAATAATTATTTTTTTTTAATACGAAACCATGTTAAATTTTTTTTATCGTATTTCCCTCGTTTCATAAGGTATAGTTTATTTAGTATTTCTATTTGTATGTAGTAGGTTTAACTACAGGAGGTGGTTCCTACGTATTTTTTATTTCCACTTTTCCGATCTAGATCTAGAATCTAGTTTGCATTTAAAATATTTCACCAAGAATAATAAATTGTATGGAGCTTAGAAATAAAAACAAACAAACACATAGTTCTTTTACATCCTGGAAATTATATTTGTTTTTCTTTAAATGTCAAAGGTGGACATTGAGCTCGCACTTTGTACGTCTACTCACGAATTTTACTATAATACATCGTATAGTATGTTTAATTTGACCTCCACGAATGTAGGAGCAGATTGACTTTAAAAAAAAGGTTGACATCAACAACAACAACAACACGCACACACACACACATAGACACAGAAGGAAATGAATAAGGACCAAGCTTGAAACCTTTAAGTAACAAGTTGTTCATTTACCTCGCCATTCACAGCTTATAAAAAAATTACCTTACATGCTCGAAAAAGCGCCCGGCGCTTATTGTTTGAGCCTTGTGTGTTTAATAACTTTTTTAAAGTTTACGCTCAAAAAATGAAACTCTAGAAATATTTGTCGCTTTTGATTTTTTAGCGCTTAATTGAGTGGCCCAGCAATTAAATTAAATTTTTGGAATTGCACCTATTTGAGACCCGGCCCTTATTCCGTCATATACGGTGCAATTAATTTTGCATCTTAAATTTTTGACAAGATTTTTAATTGGTGTTAGTCCCCCTCCATCCTCTAAAACTAGTCCAAACTGTGCAACTGACACATGGAAACTTCTCTTAAACTATATAATGTACACGCTCTATGTAAAGCTGAAGCTTTCTTTCTAAAGGAAAGGTAATCAACCCTTTATAGGAAAAGCTCAGCGAGAGACTCTCAGCGCTCCCGAGAGCTGTATTCATCGGATTCGTGTCCGCGTGTCTCACTAATACCGCTCTAATGCTGGTCTTTGTCTGGGCAGAAACAGAAAAACTTAAATGTACAGGTGCAAAATTGTTATGTGATTTTATACTCTGTGGACAAAGCCGCCTTTCCTAATATGAAATTTGACCTAGCCTGTAAGTTGTGTAATAAATCATATCTTAATAGTTTTAATTGTAACTAGGCACCTACCTATTTTCGTTTTTCATCGCAATAGAAAAATTCCCTTTCTCAGTTCAACATTTTTTTTACTTTAAAAATAATGCCATTTGACAGCTGTGAGAGGAATGTAAACTTTAAAGGGGAAATCTTAATTGCTCATTAATTTTTGTATCCCGTAATATCCCACTCACTCATGAGCGCAGAAAAAAACAAATATCTGACAAACAAATGTATTTAGGCATATCGTAGGATCATGTGTGTAAATGACCATATCCAAGTTACAATGTTTAGATACTATGACTCGAAGAGTAAATCATTACAGCCGTCCAAAGAAATGGATGGAGTCATAACAAGAAGTCTTTTGTATGTAGGTTTCCTACATGAGGAATATGAATGGGATCGGGAAATACATGTTAAAGAGATGAAAGTACGAGATGGAGAGAGAGTGAAAGGAGGAGTGTTAGGAAAGTGGCTTAGACAAGGAGACCACTTGTGCATATAGACAAGATGCGATTTTGAATTCACTCAGTGTTCCACGGGAGTATCATAAGTAAAATCCATGTAAGATCTCTTACCCTCCCTTCAACTCATTCTACAGAATATACACGCGGATATACCTATATAAATACCTACCTACATATATAATTGTTTACTCCAAGAAAATCGTGAACGTGAATTAGCCCACACTCAACTCTCACACGTATAATTATACATATAGATATTGATAACCCTGGACTTTCCTCCACTACCAGCACCGCAGTCAGTCATAGTCTCCCTACCCATGAACAAACATATAGAGATATTTTTGAGAGTGAGGGAAAGAAGGCACTACTGAAGAAAAAAAAAGGGAAAAAGAAACTTTCCAAGATACAAACCCTCAAGTTTCCTCAAGGAGATTTTCTAAATTCACCATGCCACCGCCACCCACGCTAAACGAAATCGAAGGAGAACTATGAGAGATACGTAGAAGGGATAGTACCACCATCTACAGACATGGGGAAGGGATAGAATTTATAGTAGAAAACCTAGTTTCTCTCTTGAGTCTCGAGATACTAAAAAAGCTTGAAGAATCATCCGTTTTGTAGGTACTACCACTACTCCTACGTTCTACATGTACAAGAGGACCAAGAACAAAACTATATAAATGGTGCATATAGATAGAGAAAGATGGGGGAGAATAACATGTAAATATTAGATATATTTTCCTTGTTCGTACATCTTGTAGATGTGAGAGATTGTAGAGATTTTATACCTATCCAAATATGTACTCTATGTCTATACTATAGGAATGTACCTACATAGGCACACACCATGTCTAAATATTGTTTCGCCTTTCGCTACACTTTCACTTTGCTACTTACTTACATTGTGGATGGCTCTCTCTATCTCTGCTATAAGTACAGTTGTACGGTTCGGGTTTGGTTACGGCCACGGTGAGAATCCACACTCAAACACTCGCGTCGTTCGTTTCCTTCTCTAACTCTATTTCTCGAGTCATGGGATGCTTGCCTATTCCTCAGCCATTCTCTCCCATTCTACTTTCTCCATTCTACGCTCTGTCCGTATGTACACTCAGCCTGAGTTGAAATGTGGTATTTTAGGATACCAGGGCGCCGGGATGTCCGGTTGGCAAGTTGCCAATGACGTCACTCTCACAATCCCAATGTAACTCGGAGCACATATTATATACGTGTATGCAAGTCGAGTCTCATGGTTTGGTTTGGTCGTAGACTATTGCTCTATGAATAGCCGCGTCATACGCTGGATACATGTACGACTCGGATATATGGGGTTATAGGATGGGGCTGCTCGTGTAAAACGAGTATATATATATAGCGGCTCCATAAGATACCTACCTTCTTCCCTCATGTTCTCCCCCTCTATACTTTTACAGGCCATTGTACTACATTTATGTATACATAATGTGTTATCTCATAAAGGGGAAAAGTTTCTGTAAAATGTTTATCTAAGTCATCTTCTTCTTCTGCTTCTCGAACCAATGCCAATGTTGCCAGTGCCATTGTACGTGCCGCCTTTGCTTTCCTTTGCCGCCGTCGCCTCGACGGATCTCCGAGTTACGTCTTCATTCTCTCGCCGCTCTTTCTCTGGTCTGACTGCCTGACTTTCCTTGCCTTCCCTTCCCATGGCTTCTTCTTCTTCGTCGTCGTCGTCCTCTTCTTTTTCTCTATCAACTGAATCAATACCTTAGCTATATACAGTTTCATTCTAGATTCCAGATTCTACAGTATAAACTCAAGCCTAAGCCTAAAGCTGGGGAGTTGAAAGCATGAATGAAAATGGAAGCATCTTCATTCTACAATTGTTCTTATACGCCTCATCCTCCCTCGCTCCCTCTCTGCTCCTCCGTCCTACTGGGGAAAGTAGTGTGGAGAAAGTGAAGGGAAAGTTAATTTTGGGTGGAGTATTTTGTAGTATAGTAGGTAGTGTGGGAAGGAATAAAAGTTGCGGAGTTTGGACTTTCTTCCTTTTCACTAAGTTAACGCTCCTCCACGTTCCTCACGGGTCGGACAAGTCAGAGCGAGGCATGGCATGGTGAGGTAATGGAATGAAATAGAGTACAATTTTATGTCATTCCATCGTCTCTCTATACTTTTAGTTGCACACACATTAACATTTTCTAAAAAGGTGTTTCTCCTTCTTCCGTTCAGATTCTGTGGGACTCGCATAGAGACTATGGGACCGGGGCTTCGTGGAGAAAAGACAATGGGAGAGAAAGGAAACGTAGGGAGGGAGATAGGTAGAGCGGACGGAAGGAGTGTACACTAAATTTTATGTACGTAAGAAGGAAGTGCTCATTACTATGAAGATGTTGTGTATAGTACACCTAGTCTATTACAGGGAGAGAGGAAAGATACTGAAATAAATTCCTACCTACCTATACAGCGCCATAATATACCAAAGCTCCTGACAGCCGACCTGACTTGTTTTTATTAAAAATATAATTGATGCTGAGCGAATGAACTGACTGGCCGTGGCCATAGCCGTAGCCGTAGCAAAAGGAGATATATAATCTATATATATTCAGTCTAGTGTAGTATATACTATACTTGAACTACATATATACAAGTGCTTGATGGGGAAATGGGTATTAGTAATCTAGGGGAAGACGGGAGGTAGTATAATAATATAGAATGAGACGCTCATGAAATTTGAACACCAGCATATATAGCCCACCCACGCAATCTCATAAAAAGTAATATGAATTTATCATGTTTTCTCTAGAGTCAAACCTCTGTACAGTACTTTCGCCAACTTTCCCCATTCAAAATTTGCCAAGGTTTTTTAGCACCATTTTTAAATTTTTTAACGTGCCTTTAGCTTTTACTATGATATAATGAAATTAATTATAAGTAGCTTCGGTGAGTCACATATATTTCTCATGAAATTCTATTAACTACCACACGGCTTAAAAGCACTATGCTGGACATTAGATGTTATGTTATGTTCTGTTTAGTGTCCTGAGCGTTAAACTTCCTCATTGTCACCGTCCCAGAGTATCCAGTATCTACACACAGGACAGTAAAAAACGTTCTGTTTTATCAATCTCTAATCAAGGTAGATTCTGCTGATAGAAGACGGTCCTTCTGTTTGAGTTCAGTTATTGACGATTTTGAAGATATCAATGTCAGATGGAACATTGCGGTGGAGCGATGCTCAAACCACTCAGTTTTGGTCCTAAGAGGGACGTTAAAAAAAATAAATGGCTGGGATGAATTCCGATAATCGAGCAATATTATGTTTTATCGGTTTCTTTCTGGAATTCAAGACACCTCTCAATTTAAATGCTCAACTCCTATTCCGCCTTCTGTATATATGTTGGCTGTGGGTTTAACTGTATAATTTTGAATTCTGAGAAAATTTCGGAACGATTTCCCTTTCCACCCATTCGGTTATACGATTTCGGACTTTAATCCCAATACCTTCTGCGTCCTTGCCCCATTCACATATTTTTGTTAGATGTATATCTATGAGGCGTGGGAGCAGATGAGAAAAAATAGAAGTGGCAAAGAAAAAAATGAAGTCAGAGATTTTTTGTTGTGGAGACACAAGTAATTCAGAACTGCCTATTTATGGAAGATTTTGTCATACATACACACATGTAGTATAAGGATATGACTGTGGGGGAGGGAGGAATATATTGGACAAGTTTTCACCTTCAATAAATTTTTTAAAGCTTGAAGAATTTTCATTGAAAAGTCAAGTTTGCGAGGGCGGGTTTGGTCTGTAATGGATTTTTTTCACTCCTTTCCCTTCCGGTCTTTCCTTCCTGCCCTCTTCCGCCCTCTCCCCGGTTCTCCCTTTCTGCATTTCCTCAACATAAAAGTACAATCCGGCTGTTGTGTGCAGTGTATTAGTGTTTATAGTATATATCTATATATGAGCCCACTTACATGAAATGCCCATACACTCTTCTATACGTACACTGCCAGTGTGAAGGGACAAGAAAGAATGCTCTCGTGTTTTTTTGTTGTAGTATCCGATTTTTTTTCCACTTCTCTTCCATGTGCCATTATATTATTATAGTTTGCATAAAAATGAACAAGCTTTATTCTTAGGGTTGGTGATATAATATGAATGGGCGCTCATAAAATTCTCTTGGAGAGTTGGTTGTTGGTTTTACTCAGTTGTTGGAATACTCAGAATGTAAATTTACTACTTTCTATTTTTTTCTTCTTATCTTTATTTTGACTCTGACTCTGTGAGTATTAGTTAGTCTGTTAAATGGTCACGAAGGACACAAGGAACTAAACAGATACAAAGTAAATACATGTACTTGCACTCGCAACCAGTATATTTTTTGTACTTATCTCATCTCTATATCTCGATCCTGTCTTCGTGATTACTTAAGACTACATATACATACTTGAAACTTAATAAAAATAAAAACTAGTTGAGTATAATATGTTCCTGTTACTCTCTAAATTGTGGATGGGGAGGCAGAGGAGGCGCGGAATGATTACTGAGCGTAAATATTATCAAAACTACTTTGTGGCGCCAATAAGTGTGGGTGGAATACCTACTAGTGTGTACATAATGCATTCCTAAAGCATGGAAGAAAAAACCGCTAGACTTAAGTTATTTTACAGCACTCAAAGCCATCTCGGTATCGTTATATAGCCAAATAAGTACTTTCAAACTCCATCTTTTAGATTTCTTTTTTTAGATACGTACATATAACAACAAAAAGTGAGATTATTTCACGCAAAGGATAGTTGCGCTATATATAGGGATATATGTCCTATAGGTTTAGGGTATACATTTAGTTAAGATGGTTATAATATATGTAGAAAGTTATAGAAATATATAAAAGTAAGGTACATTGACTTGTTAGAATAGGACTCGCACGGCACGGCACTCCCGTTACTTGTTAGTTGTTGACTTGGGAGAAAGTTTGCCAATTTTTCGCGTCGTTTCTTTTCATGTAGCGGGAAAATTATCAAAATGGGAGCTGTAAAAGAGCGCGAAGGAAAGCCATGTATTTTTTTAAATCAAGGGCTGTTGTCGTCGTCGTCGTCGTCGTCGTCGTCGTCGTCGTTCTTGCCTCCTTTTCATAATCACGACTTCATGAAATCATGACTTTGGTTATAACTTTCCTTTCGAGAAATTGCTTTCACTGCTTTCTCTCCCTCCTTCTATCCATTCCCATTCATGTCCGCAGTATTTGACCCAAGGGGGGAATTTTTTATCTTCTTTTTTTAAACTTTAAATATTTTGTTTTACTCCTTCTCTCAAAATCCTTAAAGATATACATTTAATTATGCACCTGACTATACTACTCTACATACTCTCAACAATAACAGTTGTGAAGTGCAGCGGGCAGACACTCGCACCATTTTGGTACTATATATCTTCACAGGTAATTTTACAAGCACAAAGTAGGGATGCATCCTACTTTCAATTATTACAATCTTAAGAGAAGGAAAGAAGTAGGCAAACAAAGCATTAAATTAGAAAGTTTAGCAGAGTCACTTTCCCTGCCCTATCTGAACCGTCTAAAAGTCTACACTATACACTGTGTACAAGATACATTTAAAGATGGCGTTTACTTCTTGCTCATTCTAGAGGATGAACATCTTGAAGGAGAAAGAAGAAGGGTCTCTCTCACGATAAGTGTAAGTAGCCGTAACAAAATTGCATAGTACTCATTAAGCTGCACATGTAGTCACGTCATGTAATCACTTTAAATCCCTGACATACACCCTCCACGCACGCTTCCGCGTCCTCACATTAACTCTTCAAATTACATTTTACTTACTTACTCACTCCCTCAGTGGATGATATGAGGCTGAAGTCGGGGCAATAACAGCAACAGCAACCCGGCCATGTACCATTCAGGTTTTTTGTTTTTTTCCTCCTGTTTGTTGTACACTGTACAAAAAAATACTTATTTTGGTTTTGACAAAATCACGTACCTCAAATTGAAATATCTCTTTCGCCTTGTAGGAAGTAGGAAGATAGAGAATGATAGATGTGAAATGTGAAAGGAGGGGAAAGTTGTGCGTCTTAAGTTTCCGCTTGTTTTTTATTCCTTAGGTAACTGGACGTAAAAAATCTATATAATTTGGTTTTGTAATCTCCACACACACTAAAAAAACAATGTATAAATATTGACAAATTTTTAAAAAATCAAAAACGTCCATTCATAATACAATGTAGGTACATACAATATATATTAACATGTTTAGCAATAATAATAAGTTGAGCAAACATAAAGTATAATTGAATTAAATTCTGCACCGGCGCGCGGCTGTCGTCTGATAATATTTTTAGCAGATTTTTAGGGAAATACCTTCAAGTACGACCATGCCATATACCATGAGTACCTACGTAAAAACAAAAAGAAGGAGAATTTTAATTTTTCCTCCTTTTACAAGAAAATGGGAATACTACAGTCTGGAGAAGAATTTTTAGAAAGTTATTTTTAGAAATGCATTAAACTATTAACTACGTGCTCACTTAATAAAGACTGTATAGTTTGGTTAACGTATAACGTTACACTGCTGGGATGAGGCTATATATGTATATAAATGTGCGAGATTAAAATATAAACGTAAAAGCATAGCCTCGTCTTTTGCAGTAGGAGACTGTGTGTAAGGGAAGAAAAAAGGACTTGCCAAAAACTTTGTAATTTGCTCAAAAATTTTCTAGAGAACATCTTAAAAACTCTCAAAGAGTCTGTTTTGGACTCTGCTGACTTTTCATTAAACCTAATTAATTGAGAGGAGTGTAAAGTGCGTTTTCTCTCTCGTAAATTATAAATGTAAGAGTTTGCCAATTCAAATTATAGTCTACCACCATCAACTTCAGGAGCGTCACCCTCTCAAGCTCGTCATCATATATATGCTATGTTCTACCCCCGTGTACCCCGCCCTCAAAAATATACCATGTTCATCCTAATACTTACTTGATAGAAACTATTTAAACTTTTTTTATCCTGATTCAAATCAATCTATAATAAAAGGTGGAAAAGGTGAAGTGAAAGTTTGATGATGCTTAAACAGAAATGTTGTTAAAGTTATACAATATTATACATAAATCCACCAACATACCAATATACCAAGCTATAGACAATTCCCTTCCTTTTGACTGACTTAGGCACTTTCTAAATTTAGTTATACATCCAAGTAAATTGAACGTTGAAATTTTGTAGCCTGTATATATAGGTACTATATAATCGTCAGCGTGAGCGTAATCGTGAGAGCAATTTAAAATAATGGTAAGTTGTCGTTGTCATTCTTGATGTAATTTCTCTTTAAAGTCATTTCGTCAAGTCTATTTCGTATTCATCATAAAATAAAACTTAAACAATTTTCTACACATCCTGTATGTGGTCTATAGTCTGTTTTGGACTACTCATATAATTTCACGTTTAATTTAACTTTAACCTCGTAACGTTCACTATTACGTTTATATATTTTTTTTTACGAAAACCAAAGGAGGGAAATTATATTCACTTTTTAAATTATGCTCAATAAATTCAATTCAAGACCATACAATATAGGCATTCCAATAGCGGTTGCTTGTATTTTATTGACTTCGCAGCCCAACCAAGGGCAATGACAATCCAACAAATCTATAATGACAAACTAACTATACTTGTATAGTTTTTTGAAGAATTGCAAATTTATTTTAGTACATAGCACTTTACTGCTTCACAGTATATAGTCAGCATAGGAGAAGAGGCACTTTGTAATTAGAGAAATTCACTCTAATAACAAGACATGATAATAAGTCACATTATTTTAACTACATTACGTGACGACCTCAGCCATGTGCTACATTGCATGTTCTAAGCGAATTCGAATTGATGTTGTTTCATCACTTTTATAAAGGCAAATTTAAGTAGGTAGATGTACATAGACAATATATTTCCTGTATATATCACATAATAATCTATTCTATTTATGTGTAAAAAAAATATAACGGGTAGTCTACTATTATATAATACATGAATATTTTATGTATTGAATTATACACACAAGTTAATGTGTAATTATATAATTTTATATAAGAGAAAAAACTCAATACATTTAATACACTCTCTGTCATTTCTAATTTTACATCCTTTTTTACATGCTTCAAGTTTCCTATATGACTCCGTGGTTTTGGGTTTTATGGTCCCATGGCCTACTATGATGTCCTTATAAAATACAAATACACCGAGCCTATAGTATTAGGTAACGCGTTCCTTTCAATTTTCCCAACCAACAATCTATGGGGTTACACGCGAATATATTTTTTTCCACGAATTTTACCCGCATATAATTCAATCAATATAAATGTAGGTAGGTACTTTAAACACTTACTCCTTTTGCGCTCATATCCTTCGTCATTCTGACTCTGCCACTCTCAATCCAACTCCGACTCCGACCTTAACTCTATAAAGACTGTGACTGGAGTGAGAGGAGAGACAAAGCTTCTTTTTCTCTCATTTTTTTTGATGACGTTCGTCCCTTTTCGTTTTAGCTCAGGTACAAAAAAAAACTCGCACACCAATACACATATACCTATTCATCATTCTATACTCAAGTGTGTATGTGATAGGATTAGGATAAGTCAAGTAGATATACAGAAAAGAGGAAATAACACGAAAAACCGTAAATTACTATGTATGTACATGCTCTACTGATATACTATAGCTACCTAACCTCCAAACACCAAGCCAAACCTGTCTACCTATGTACAAAATACAAAATACGACTACGAACGAAACGAATTTGGATGTCCAATTTTAGTAATCACATAAAATTAAATCTAAGTAAATTGAATTGACTCCATTAAATTTCTCTGATCAATAAAATATGTGTGCGGTGAGAGGAAATCCTGCTCGCTGTCGCTGTCATCACCTTTGACATTCTACTTGGCCATGTACATATTTATTTTAGATTACATAATATTTCTATAGGACTAAAACTAAAACGAAAACGAAAAAATCCTCTGTCATAATGTCATTAATTTAATATTTTACACTTTACAAACCTTTTCAATGTCTGGTGAAAGTAGGGAAGAAAGTGTATCTGCTCGTGTTCAAGATCATAGGGCACCTTTATATAGCTACCAAATTAGAATCAATGTACAATATCATACTATGGCAACGTATAAAAACGCAAGTATTGAGCCCGGTGTGGAGTAAGAGGGGAAGGGGGGAGGGGTAAAAATTTGAAGAATAATTACCAATGATGTGAAAGTACTTATTGGGAGGGAGGTAATGTTCATACTTTGTCATACATATAGTCCTAAATATAGCCTTCCAAAAGCGTTAACTTCCTATACTAAGGCAGGTCAATACATAGAAGTTGAAATTAAATGTAGCATGATAAATACAATTACTTTACCTTATTACCTTCAGTAATCATTTAGACTCATTCCGACGACTTCAAATTTGGACTTTGACAATGTGACTACCACCGGAGAGTAAATCATGAGAACAACTTTCCCCATAGTCCCATATATATATATATAGTTCCTCAGTTCCAACTCCCAATCCTATCCTGTGTACATATATATACACCTCCTCTCTATATATGAGCTCCTGCCTGTAGGTAATAATAGTGAAAAGGAATGTGCAATTTTCCATTCGCATCGATGAACATTTGATTTTGATTCATCCCCCTAACTTTTCCCGTCTTCCGACTCATCCTCTCACAGATAGTAGTTAGTTGCGTACATATGATGTGTATGTACATATTTAAGAGGAGAGGCGGCATATGAGGCTCCGCTTCCGCTCTTCAATGATGATGACGATGCGTCGATGCGATGGGATGACGGTGACGACTGTGACTGGGGAAATTGTACGTTAGGATTATCATCCTGCTACGGTCGGTCCTATGTATGTACTCCCTCACGTCTGCTCAAAAGCATATTTCTATTAATAGAAATACCGATTCAGAATTTATAAAACTAAAAACTTTTGTCGAGTTCCACTCTGACTGAGTTCGACAGATGTACATAGGTCCTTGAGACTACCTTGTTCAAAAACTTGGGCTTGATTCCAAGCTTACATACGTTTTATTATATTTGTCACAATGTTATATAATGCAATTTAATTATTATATTTTTAGTCACTTTCTCCTCTGTGACAATGCTTACGGAGGGGAAGAAAGTCATTTTATATACCAATCACAATTAAATCATTTTAATGCTTTATCTTTTGACCTTGTATATAATAAAATACTTACAGGCACATACATGTTAGAAGATTAGTAGCCCTTTGTAATGCAGACAGATGGAACCTGCACAAAACGTTGAATTAAATACAGTCATTTTACTAGAGTAGGATCGGCCAAAAATTTTTTACAAAACTTTAAATTACGTAAGAGCGTTTTAAAAAAGACAAATTCGGAAACAGATCATATGCCAACACTAGCGAGACGTTCATGAGCTGTGAATTGTGAACTATATGTATATATATATGTGTGAGTTTTGGGAGAGAGAAATCGGCTCCAGCAACAGGGAGCATAGGCGACACCTAGGTCAGGACAGGGAAGTAGGTGTAGGTAGTGGTATCAGCAGTAGTAGACCAACACGTGGGGACTGGATGAGGAGAGCATGGTCTGGTAGTGGTGGTGGTAGTACCGAAGCACTAGAGCCATCACGTGTGGACGGGATGGGCAGTGTATGATCTAGAAGGATCCATCCAGACCGTGGTATGGTGAACACGAGCGAACGGCATGTTAACAAGCCAGGTATAGTAGCAGGCATAGGGCTGTGAAGTAGTGGTCGTATAATGAGGGACCGACCAAGTCCATTTGAGAAGACGAGGACTGGGGGAGCAGGAGGTAGGCCCATACAGAGAGACTAGCCAATCAGTGAGGGAAGGCAGGCTCATATGGGGATAATAGCCAATCACCGGTAGGGTTAGGAATGCCTGTAAGTGGGGTATCTTGGGTCGGTCTTCAGGTTGAGAGGCTCACGAGACGATGAGCGAAGGAGACGATCCTCATTCCTTTGCACCCCTCTAGTAGAGAAGTAAGTCGGTGGAAGTTCGGCTTGTTCGTGAAGCAGTAGAGACATCCTCAGTGTAGAGTTTAAGTGTTAAGTTTAGAGTATTTCAATTACGGCTGTGTGAAGCCATATTGGGGTTTACGGAAATATATTAAATTGTGAATAATAATATTGTTAGTGTGTGACTATTAATAATTGGTACCGGGTAAACCGGGTATTGTGAGTGTATTTTTTCCCGACATAAACTGACATTATTGTGGGTCGGAAGACCGGAAAAGAGACGAATAAAACGGTATAAGTTGTGTATGATTTCCCCAGACATTTCCTGTGTGTGCGTACTAACTTTAGGCATATGGCCGACAGCATATAGGGGGCTGTGTAAGACTTTATTTAATAGTGTGTTTCATTCGGGTCCAAATTGCCCCGGTCAGGTAGAGCCATAGAGATCATTGATGTGCATAGACTTGGCTGGTCAGACAGGCCAGTCTCATATTGCCCATAAGCGCATTATCTACCTCTTGACTGTGGAGGCTTGACATCTTGGAGTGGAGGTGCTGAGGGTAAGGTACCAGCACTTGCATACGAGTGAGACATCCTGTATCTCCAGACCACACGAAGGAGCTCAGCTCAGACCGAGCGCTCCATAGCAAATCAAAGGGAGAGCACCTCTTCAGACCACACGAAGGAGCATAGCCCGGACCGAGTGCTCCTCAGCTTATCAAAGGGAGAGCACCCAGCGACTAGACCCGTGGACCTGGACCCGAGCTCAACTCGGGCTCTTACCTGGCTATAGAGCGGCAGGTCGGTAGGTCTCGGGCTCAGGAGGTGAGGACGTGGCGAAGAGGGTCGGTCACGAGGATCGTAGACCTGGTGAGCAGACCTCGCTTGGTGGTTCGGGACGTGGAGCTCAGCTCAGCCGAGCAGACAGTGAGCAGGAGCAGGGGATCCCGAGGTCCGGACCAGCCGAGCGACCGAGAAGGAGGACGTCCACACCTAGTTGAAGGGAGGTTCTGGTACTAGGAGGCTAAAGAAGTGTGGGTTTAGGGTGTTTTAGGAGATTCCCCTATCACACTGGCGACTGCGACGGACACAAGATCATCATCTTGTTAGAACCAACGCACACCAAGGTGAGATAAACCAGTTCCTTATTTCTAATTTGCACAAAATTTTTTTCTCTTTCGCTATATTTACGGTAGAGCATTAGAATAGGGCTGGTAAAATTAGGTCACGAGTTCCGAGACAAGAGGTTCGACTGAGCTATACGCAGGCAGGTCAGGCGAACACCGCACTTGGAGCACCCGGACCTACGGGGAGAGAGAACTACCATCTGCATAGGTCACATCTCATACTATTGAAGGTAGAGGTTACATACACGACAACTATCATACCAACATAGTCATATAAGGCATTCAGTGGTACCGGTAATAGTCGCGATACCACAAAGACCGGGGGTCTGATCGGCTGGGCGACTCAATTTGTCCAGGTTAGGGTGGTCTGCAAGCAGATCAGCGGTGCACTGGTCGACGCGACGGTCGTGGGCTAGGTAGAGATCCCGAGAGCATCGAGCAGGGGTACAAGGTTGACACATACAAGGACCGATATAGTGCGACATACCAGAGGCACAAAAAAGATCCGGTAAAAATCAGGTCTGAGATCCAGAAAATCCAACCGGGACTAGGGTGAGCGGTTCAAGACCCAAGACGGACGTGAAGGATGGCGGCATCACAGGAACTGCAGGACCAAATGAAGGCTCTATGGAAGAAGCGGATAACTCAGTTGGTTCAGGCAGGCGAGCTAGACCCGAAAGATGATGAGGAATGGGGGGACTTCGATATCCAGAAGCGTTGGTTTCTGTACCAATGGTCTATCCTTCGGAAGGAAGAATTACCGAAGTTAATGACACCCGACCAAGTCCAATCCCTATTCGCGGAGAGAAATAAGTCAATGCGACAATTGGAACGCGATGGCGACATCCGGTTCAGTGGAGTCTTTGACTTGGGACAGGAAGAGGCAAGAGCTCAGAGACCCATCCTTCCGGGGCCGACAGGCTACCAAGAGGAGCGAGACCAGCCCAACCCTGACTCGCAGCAAGTACGGGAGCTCAAGAAAGCAGTTTATGATATGTCAAAACGTCTTGAGCAAATCAATCTGCTGTTAGTCGAGACTAGACGGGACAACGAGGAGCTGCAGGAGACCGTCAAAACCAACCACAAAGCAGCGCTCGTAAATGCTATGCTAGCCCGGAAGGAGAAGACCACGCAACAATCATCAGCATCTGAATCCGGGGAAGGCTCAGATCCAGCAAATCCAGATCCCATGGATGCAGTCTTGGAAATTCTGCGCCTACAAATGACGCAAACATCAAAAAATCAAGAGCTACAGGCAAGGCAGAGAGAGCTCACTTTAGAGATGATGGCACCAACAGGGTTGAGCATACTTCCGCAAAAATTCGACCCAGTAGTAGACATCGCATCAAACTATGTGGCATCCTTCGAGAATTATTTGGAGGTTCATGGGGTCCAACATAAGTCATATGTCACAATCTTCCAACAATGCCTCTCTACACCACCAGAAGCAGCTTGGCTCCGAGCCGTCTTGATAGACGTTGAACCTAGATGGGGGCCCGTGCGGGCAGCGTTCTTAAAGGCATATGACAAGACGAACATGCAGGCGACATTGGACCAGATAGTCTACAATAAGCAAAAGCCTTCCGAGCCCATCCGCACCTGGGCATCGAAGTTCTACACCCGGCTTAGAAACATCCAAGAACCACAACCATGGTCACCGAAGGAGATCATGAATCGCCTTAAAAAGAACATGCATCCCAGCTTGGCAGGGGCATTTCCACCAGGGACAGCGATTCCATTAAACATCAGCGATTTCATAAGCCAGGTGGAGTCCTTCCATCAATTACGACAAAGGGCTGATCGTGAACGCGACCCTTACCGACCCATATACGACGACCAGAAGAAGAGGTTCGATAGCTCTTATCGACAAACAGACCGAGCAAGACGATATTCGGGTGGCAGTCAAGCCGGCCGCTTTACGGAACAAAGGAACCGGAGCTCAAGTCGCGAGTCACAATCATCCCGTCGAGACTCTCCAACAGGCTCACAATACGGGAACAGAAGACCCAGAGAGCGATCTCAGAGCCCACCCCAGCGGAGCTCTAGACCCGACAACCGGCAGACCAGGAGTGAAGCAAAGCGCTCAGGGAAATGGTGCAGCATCTGCATCAATGACTCTCATGATACAGTAGCATGCAAAGCAAGAAAGGCAAAGCTCTTGGCGTATAGACTACTGCAAAACTGCAAGGATACAGCAGCAGACCAGGAGGAAGATGCAAGCCAGCAGCCGGACATCAAGACTACACCAGAACCACAAGGGACGGTAAAAGAAGAACCACAGGATCGCGAAATCTTTGGTTCCATGCGACGCTCAACTCCTCGAGCAAGAAGAGCTCAACTGATGAAGCAACACGACAAGGACAAGATGAACCTCCTCTCCACAAAATTCATCGCAACACCGCTACCTGAAACCGACGAGTATTTAAACTGGTCTCAGACACGGACTTCGAAGGGCATCCGTGTCGAGTACAAAAAAGAAACCGAGCCCCTTTCGCCCTGGTCAACATAAAGGTAAAGCAACAGCTATTCCCCATCTTCGGGTTGTTAGACTCGGGATGTACATCCTTAGCTATATCAAAAGATACATGTAATAGACTAGGCTTAAAAATAGACAAATCAGAGATCGAGGTAGCAGGTTTTGATAGCATACCCAAAGCGGCAGCAGGCCAAGTGACACTAGACTTTAAAATAGCGGGTAGATGGTTTAGAGAGCAGTTCATAGTCCAAGAAGGGTTGATGTATCCTATTTTTATAAGTAACTCATTTCGATGGAAACACGGCCTCAGCTTTGACGACGTCAAGGGCGAGCTAAATTGGGCAGTTAAGACTGAGGCCGAGGAAGAACATCAAGTGGGGTACTTTGTAAGAGGTCTGGCAGTTCGATCAGAAAAAGATGTCTGTGATTTATCACTGGCACCGACTCCAGATCCATATGACCGAACCTGGATCCAACGGACCCCAGTTCAAGCCTTCGTAGAGATCCTGGCGCAGAAATATGATCGAGTGGTCCGAAGTGACGGTTCATCGGGCATAACAAATGCAATAGTACACGACCTAAGAGTCGACCCCAATTGCCCAGTCATATACCGTAGACCCATTCGGCGGCCACCGGCCATAGCCAAATGGGTCGATGAAAAGTTGGAGGTACTGGAGAAGCAGGGCAAAATACGCCGTTCGACTTCACCGTACTCGTCCCCTATATTACTGATTCCAAAGCCGAACGGAGACAAGAGGTTGGTAGTTAACTACAAAGAGCTGAACAAATATACTCCGAAGATCCAAAATCCCATGCCAGACATGCACATGATCATGGAGCAGCTCCCTCCAGGTCGGTATATGTCAAAAATCGATTTACGATCAGGTTTCTGGCAGATCCCGATCTCAGAGTCATCCAAGAAATACACAGCTTTTCATACACATACTGCATGCTGGGAATGGAATGTCCTTCCGATGGGGCTGAAAAATGCTCCTATGATCTTTCAGGAGCTCATGAACCTGATCTTCGGTAGCGTCATTGGTAAATTTTTATTCGTTTATTTAGACGACATATTTATCTTTAGTGCAACAGAGGCCCTGCATAAGGAACATCTAGAGTTTGTGTTTAAGACCCTGCATAACTTCAATCTGTCCATTAACTGGGAGAAGTGCGAGTTCGATCTACCGGAGGTCCAATTCCTCGGACATGTAATTACCAAGACTGGAATTACGAAATGTCCCAAAAAAGTCGAGGCTATTCGCAACTACCCGGTCCCCAAGACCAAGAAAGACATCCAGCGATTTTTAGGTGCCATTGGGTGGTATATGAGGTTTATACCTCACTATGCGACACAATTAGAGCACATTTTTGCAAAATTAAAAAAGGAGGAAGATCCTAATCGACCTTTCAATTGGGGCCCGGAGCAGCAAACAGCTTTTGAGAACATCAAAGACGAGATTGCAAAGGAGATCACGCTCAATACTATCAATTATGACCAACCTTTGTACGTCTATACTGATGCTAGTGAGGTAGGCTTGGGAGCTATTCTAGCTCAGGAATACTACTGCGACAAGCTTAAGGCGGACCGCTTCCGGGTGATCGAATGTCGAAGTAAGTTATTAAATAGTGCAGAGCGCAAATATGAGGCGAGAGAGAAGGAATGCTTGGCTATTAGATTTGCAAATCGGGTGTTCGACCCTTACATCCGTTACCAGAAGGACGTGATCTTTAGATGCGATAACCAGGCCCTTTCCTACTTGAAACATGCAGCCACGAATGACCACCTCTACAGTAAACACATTGTGAGGTGGGCAATCGAGCTGGGTGATGTAGTGAATGATACAGAGTTTGTCAAAGGCGGCGATAATAGACTCGCAGACCTCTTCTCACGCGGCGCTCTGCCAGATCCAACGCAGGATGACGATCCAGATCGGGTTGACCAGTGCATAGCGACCTTCACTAGTTCGAGAAATAATATCGAGATCGACATGGATCTGTTGGACCGGCCTATGCTGCAGACCCTACAGAGAGCTGACGAGGCGATCGCTACTATTACCAAGAGCTTGTGTCGGGTTGGACATCGGTCCAGATATAGATATGATTACGCAGTAGTTGAGGGCATCTTGTGTCGATACATCCCAAACAAAGAGCAAGGTCCATTGAAGTCCATACTAAAGCAGAGCACCCATGCAGATGACTTTTATAGCAGAAGGGTAGACAAGCTCAGGGCCCAGCGCCAGCTAAACACCGAGGCAGGTAGTCAACTGCAACAACAAGGATCAGCGCAGCCCAAAATCACACCCTCCATGCTCCGAAGGGGCAAGCATATCAAATGGTCTCATCCACTGATTACCGCAGACTTCCTGGATCCGGAGGTATCCACTACTAGGAAACGCCTGGTTCCAGTAGTCCCGCAGGCCATCGAGCGAGACATAGTTTCATATTTTCACGATACCACAAGGGCAGGGCACCAAGGCGCCGAGCGGACATACGACAAGATCAAAAAGCGATTTTGGTTTTACAACATGGCAAAAACCATAGAGGCATACGTTAAGACCTGCGAAGCATGTCAACTAGCTAAGCCATCTAATCAGCTAAGACCCGGTAGGATGGGCATCCATTCATATAAAAACAATATCTTTGAGTGTGTTCATGTAGACATTGTAGGGGAGCTCACCCCAAGTGCGGGCTACAAATACATAGTAGTCTGTGTGGATGAATTCTCCAAATGGGTCAGCATGGAACCCCTGACATCAGTCTCCTCAGTTAAGATCTTGAGATTCTTGCAAAAAGTATTTAACACGTTCGGCACCCCGAACCGTATAGTCTCCGATAACGCATCATACTTCTCAGGGGCGGACTGGGAGGATCAGCTTCAGGAATGGGGTTGTGTGGTAGTGCATGTGGCACCATATCATCCAAATCCAAATCAGTCAGAAAGATCGAACCGGGATATTAAGAGCATCCTTCGAGCATTCTGTCTTAAAAGTCAGACAAAATGGGCAAGCCAGCTCGGTGATTATATGGTAGCATTAAATACATCAAAATCTAAGTCATCTAGGTACTCGCCTTGCCAGTTAAATTTAGGAAGGGACATCATGCTTCCAATAGATCGCAAATTGCAACTGCAGCGTACGTTAGGTATCACGGAGGATGAGTTTGGGGCAAAATTATTATCAGACATCTCGATCATCAGGGAACAGGCACATAAGAACCTGAAATTGGCTCAACTAGCTCAGAAGAAACTCTTTGATCGGAACAAACGTGACATCGTGTACAAGGTAGGCGATCTGGTGAAGACATTTAACAAGCAGCTATCATCGAAAGATGCGTTGTATTCCAAGTCGTTAGGGGCTAAATACACTGGGCCCTGGCAAATAGTAGAGGTACATTCGGATCTCCTGGTCAGTATCAAGGACCCGGACGATCCAAACGACATACCCTCTAAATTCCACACCTCGCTCATGCTTCCATACCATCGGAGAGCAGAGGAGGAAGGTAAAGATGAATGTGAGACTCAATCACGGCTGCCCCGGATAGCAATACCAGTCGGTGAATCTCGGGTCATCCAGGCAGACGGAGTCCAAGGTATAGAACAGGTTAGGACACCAGAGTCAGACACGGATGCTCAATCACAATCGGAGCCAGAGGACAGTGAGGTGGACTGGGCGATAGGACCACTAGATAGGTCTGATGAGTATGAGCAGGAATTTGACGCACCTCCCGTGATACCAAGACAGTCGACAAGGATCCGCAGACCCCCGGACCGCCTGGGCATAAATACCATGCGGACTGGCAGTACCGGATTCAGAATGGGAGACCTATTAAGGATGTCCTTCCACCAGGACGAAACATCAGATTAACAGCAACAACAGTGCCACGGTCGAGACTAGTGGCATTAAAATGGTTTTGGGATATATTGGGAAAAGTTTTTTTTGGTGATGGTCAAAAGGGTTTAATTAAGTTTTTTACATAAAAATATATAAAATGAGAAAAAAAAAAATAATTTAGGTTAAGGCGGAGGTGTAGAGGCTGGGGTCTCTACTCTTCCGAACACGTCCTATGACGTGTACGACGTTAAACTGCGCCGTGTGCTCGTCCCGAGTTCCACCGCAGGGGCGAGTATAGGGTAGGTTACTAGTGAGTGGGTAAATAACTCCCACCGGCAAAGGAATCATGAAAGGCTGAGGTTCCAGCCTCGGAGCTACAGAGCTCCTTTGCTTTGTAACCAGCCCTATTCACGGCATATGGTGCAGAGCTCAAGAAATCCACATACCGGGAGCTGGTGTCCGATTTAGATGTTGGTGGAGCACCCAGCACGGAGATAGAGGGCCCGGAAAGCCCTCATTGAAGGATAGCTTAGGGTAACCTCGATCAAAGGCATGGGGAGCAACAGATCCACAGGACCAACGCGGCCCAGCATAGGTAAATTCATTCAGTACAGTCTCAGCGACCACCAGCTCGGTCGAAGTCAATTCACATTGTTTCGCTCAAAACTGAGAGAGCTTGATAAACCAGCTAAGATGATAGTAAGTAAGTCAACCAGTACAGTCCCAGCGACCACCAGTTCGGTCGAAGTCAACTCACATTTGTTGCTCAAAGCTGAGAGAGCATGATAAACCAGCCGAGATGATAGTCGATCCAATTTTCAGATTCAGATTCACCGGAGGACCCCGGTATTGGGATCATTAGGTTCATGATGTACCAGATTAGTAGATAATTCACGAATCCAATGAAGTCCTTTAATTCCTCAAGGCTAGGAAGGTTAGTGTTCAAGCCTATTGTCGAGTGCGAGATCACAAAAATGGACCTCAAAAGCTCAGTATTCCTCAAGCTAGAGAGGGTAAACAAGCGCACACCCACCGAGGGTTAACAAGAAATGCAAGTATTGCGATGACCCAGGTGGAGACAGTTAAACAATACGGAACAGAACGAGAAGGACCGGCAGGACCGGTGGAATGGCCAACTCCTGCCGAAAGTAGGTAGCTAGAGAGTTAGATTACAGTTCAGGTACAGCATACACTAGATGGTTAGCAAATTCTCAAGCTAGCGAGATTAAACAAGCACACTCAGCGTTGAGCAGTTGTTTTGCGGAAAAGCGAGGTACACCACAGTTAGCAGTTGCGAGCAACTGGATCAAAGGGTACTGACCAGCGAGCCGCGATCAATTGTGACATTCTGGAGTACATAGCCGGGTACGGAGATACGTCAATAATTCTCAAGCTAGCGAGGCTAAACAAGCATAACCAGAGCCCCAGTCAATTGTGGCACTCTGGAGACCATAGCCGGGTACGGAGATACGTAATAAGCGACAGGCATTCAAGCATGTTCGTTGTGAGCATTTTGTAGAATACGGGACAGGCCAAGGAGCCGTAGTTGTGATGTTCTGTAGTGATTAGCCGGGTACGGAGATACTTCCATAGGACAATGGTACATGTTAGCACAGAGCTAGGGCAGTTCAAATGCTTCCCCATAAATATTATTTTCTGCTGAGGATCCAGCTAAGAAGTCGGTCGTGGGGAAAACCAAGCGAGCCAACAGCAGGGCGAATGGGTAGCCACGCATGAAGGTAGTCACCGTCAGTAGTTATGAGTCCTCAATGCTAGGGAGGGTAAACAAGCACACAACGACGAAATACCAGGGGTTCCAGGCAACTAGAAATTGACCAGGAAGAAATGGTAGATGGGCGTGACGTAGACGACATCCTGAGGTCCAACAGTAGGACGAAGGAACAACATTCCAGTTGTGGAGGCTTGAGCGGCCCCACAGAAGGGCCTCGAGCCTTTGTAAAGCAAAACGCGATATTGGCAGCAGGGACAACACTATAGGTTAGTCCTCAAAAGCTATGAGGGGTAAGTAAGCGGTAGGAGCAATATCAGGCTCCAATTGAATGTGATACCAGCATAGAAATGGTAGATTGGAGTAGCAAGGGTTTCCAACCAGTATCATAAGCATAGCAGGTATACTTCCTCAAGCTAGAGAGGGTAAACAAGCACCACAGGAGGGTTTTGTCTTCAATGTCAAGGGAATGGGCTGTGACCAGCAGTAATTCCATTGTTTGTACACACAACCGAAGCCACAGTATGTCCAAGCCGGGACAGCAAAGGACTGGGCCAGATACAGTGGGGTTAGATTCAGTTCATAGTGAGTAGTCGATATTATTCCTCAAGACTAGCGAGGGTAAACAAGTCAGAGCGGCAGCTCCGGGTTAATGACAACCACCGGAACATCTTGTCCAGGACGACGGATGTTTAAGCCACACGCAAGTTTCGCAAATTAGATTAGAACGCAGTACTCGACAAACATTAGCTTAAGTAGGGGCTAATTTGACACGTGAATAGAGCTCACGTCAGGCACAGTGAGGCCATAGCAAACTTCTTACGAAACCGATATTCAGCTCAGACCCAGCGAGGTATAGGGCATAAAGGAGGGTTTTCAATACGATGCACCCTCCCAACGAAGTCGAACCGACATACAAAGTCGGGGGGACCACTGGACCCAGGAGTTGGGTTCGCCATATGATAAGCCATAGGGGCGGATGGCAATACGTAAGCATAGGGTCACGGAGGCATAGCCTTAGGGTTGTGGCTAAGGGATAGAGCGGCGACTCTAATGAATCTGTGGGGGATAATATGGTCTTTTGGGCTCCCTGGGCAGGATTGTAGGGCTCAGAAGATCTCCATTCAGTTATGCATGATAATTAAGAGAATGGACAAGGCATGTAAAGCTCGGGTTTCGTATCAGATGGCATGATCTGAGAATAAGATACGGGTTTTATATGTATAAGAGAGATGGTGAGTCTCACTTAGACCTTGTCTAATCGCTGGTTTTAAATTTTAATTTTAGCATGGCAGCATCTCCAGAGTGGCTAGAAGAGGTACTGGCACCACTCCATAAGGTATCATGGACAGCACACTCATCCGCTCAGGGAGCGTTTGACCCGGACTTCAGACCGCCTGTGGCAGCCAAACCAGCAAAACTCGGACCAGAGTCCCGGAAAGCGAAAGGCATCGCAGCACGAAGATGCATCATACCAATACAGCTTCGGCCACAGGAAGACCCTTTCTTACGGGAGGAAGTCGAAGCATATCGCGTCAAGATAGACGATACGCCGGATGGGGATCTTACCGATGCTCAGATCGAGGAACAAGACATCAACGGGCGCGTCGTTAGGCATTTTGTGGATCGAGACGGCGCTTGGCCAACCAAATCTCAGGGACTTCGGCCTAAAATACCGGAGGAAGTCATCATTATCCCTGAAGCAACACAAGAGACGGAGATCCGAGTAGCTCTATCCAGGTTAGATAAGTCCCGTAATCTCGCAATTCAGGTCTGGCGAGCAAACAAACACACCACCAGGAGGGGATATATTTCAGTGATCGGGATCACGGATGGGGCTCAGGTCGTCTTAGCAGGATATTCAGCAATGGAACCATCGGCAAGGGCACATATATTGGACTGGTTGGACAGGAACCTTGCAGTGAAGTGGATGTACGAGCTGGGAGCTCAGTTCGAGATCCTTAGAAATTTCGCAGATATACGTCCTCGACATACGGTAGATGTGCGCTACCTTCTCAGCCGGTGGTGGCGAAGGCAGTACGGTGAAGACATCCCGAGGCGAGTAGATGAGGTATTACTCACATTATTTCCAGAGCTCGGGATCACAGTGGAAGACTGGCTGGAGGACAACCGTCCAGCGAAAGGAAAGGAAGGCCGGGTACGGTACACGGCAACGCAATACAGGTATCTGGTCTCCAAGGTGTTGGGAGTCTACCACTTGGGTCGCTTATATGCAGAGTCCTTCTCTTATGCTCAGTCCGGATTCGATCGGTGGATATCCGTGCCTAGGACTCGGATAAAGATAATGGATACCAGGATGCCAAGGGTAGCTCCGGATTTCTCGCCAAACCAGTGCCGCCGGGAACTCAGTAAGGTCCTCTACCAATACGGGCGACTCTATAGACAGGCCAAGCTTAGGAACAAGGAGACATTTGATGCTCGGGGAATACTAGCCATCCTAGTAGTGCTTCGCTTAGACATGGCATATCACCTAGACCTACAACCGGGCGAGTGGCTTAAAACAACCACGTTGGCATATATGTTGCAGGCGCAGTTCTATTTGGAGAAAGACGTTGTCACGGAGACTCAGGTATCAGCGAGGCCCTCTAGCTTCGTCCACCAATATGCCTGTACCACTCAACAAGCAACCTGGGAGTGGTTTACCGCAGCATTCGAGGCTTTTAAGACCTTCGTGGACAAGTGGTGTATGACAACCAATAAGGGAGAGCCGCGCCGACCAGCTCAGCTTATGCAGGGCAAGGGAGATCTTAGGAAGTGGATAGATTGTCATAATCTGCAAAGGCATGTAGAAGCAGTGCTGAGAATAGGAATCGTAGACCTCTTAGATGTCAAGGTGAATATTCAGGATTGGGACGATTGTGTGACGTCCAGGTCAGCGGACGAAGATGAAGAGATCCGGACGGAGGTTATCATACAAGACTGGAATGATAGACGACAAGCGTATCGAGCATCTGAAAGGCGCAAAGAGGAACGCCGGCGGTTGCAGAAAGCACAGCATCAGCAGGAGGCGGTCGACAGGCAGAAGAAAGCAGTAGAGGCTTCGGAGACCACTCCAGCTAAGGCACAACGGCAAGATCAATCTCTACAGCAAGGACCGAGCACCCGTAGCCACACTCGATTGACGCCAGAGCACAAGGGGGGTGAGAGGTCCAGCAGCAGCCCAGGACCACAGGAAAGCAAGCAGGTGAACATCAAGAGGGAACGTCCATCTAAAAGACCTAGGGTGGAGATGATACCAGAAGAGGCTGATATACCCAACCCTTCGACATTACAAACAGTATCATCGGTCCATCGAGATGAAACAGCCCAGGATAACCAGCCGTGGTCAGACCGGATGATGAGAAGCATCTTGCGATCGGAACTCGTTTCTGAGGACGAAGCACAACAGCAATTAAATGCACAGCAAGGGAATCCAATCACAGCACTCCTGGAGAGTACGTCGACCCGGGTGTGGAGTAGTAGGCACTCCACACTAGGAAGGGTTTACATGCTTAACAGGGAGGTGGGGTGGTTGCTGTTTCCACACAATTTCGTGCCGGGACGATTAAGGGGCGTGGGTGCGAGCAGCTCAGGATGGATATTTGCTCCTACTCAACCAGCAGTAACCGACTGGTGGCGAATATGCAGGACCTGTCGGGCGATTGGACATTCCACGGCTGAATGTTTCGCAGTGAAGACCCACCAAGCGGCAGTGCCGCCGGAGAACATTGATTATAACCACCCGTTTTTACGCTTACCAGGAGACCAGGACATCATGTTCAGAGCGGATGTTTTATGCTCAGCCATGCATCTCATCAACATTCGCTCCTATGAGCTCAAGCAATCGGAGGAAGATAGGCAGGCAGTGCGGGCCACCCTGAGGGACATGATGCGGAGCCTGGCGAGCAGGAGTGTGTATGACATCCTGGAGTTAGTGAAACAAATCCTGGAGGCTGAGGGGTGGCAGTCACCTAATACATTGCTCCCGGTCACATATGATACCGTGCTGGATCGGCAATTACAAAGGATGCAGGCACGGGCTCTTTATTTGATCCAGACAATAACCGACATGAGAGTGCAGAATCGACCACCGGGGACCCAAATAGAAGATCAGGTCCTCCCAAGGGACATGGTCCCAGTTCACTGGAGAGCGCAGCAAGAGCGTCAGAGACAGACAGATCAGACGGTAGCGACCCGAGCTGTGACCAAATGGGATCCTGATGCGGCGTTGCAGAGGGTTCTGGACAGGGTTCATCTCCGTCGGACCTCCTTGGAATTTGGATCACTACAGGGATTTTCGGCATCTCCAAGCACTTCTAGCTCAAGTACACAGGGGACTATTACAACCGCAAACCTTTCTCGACGTAAGGTAGATGTATCGGCTCGGACACCACGAAACGGAGCTGAACAGAGAAGACCTGAAGCGGATCAACATCGGGATAGTGATAGTGATGCAGAGATCCGCATGGAAGCTGAAGACCTTCTCGATTGACGCAACATAGTATGGGAGGAGGCATGAGTTGAGACTACTGATAAGACATGTATATTTTATTTATTTTTTTGTACTTTTTATAGTTACTTTAACCTTTTTTATACATTTTATTAATGAATGTTAGCATAGTGACCTTGAGGGGAGTCGAGGGGGATGAGTCGAGGAATTTTTAGGTGGAGACATGTACTATGTGTGTTATTAATAACCGGGTGTGCCGGTACCCAATCATGATTATAAGTTTTGTAATATGGCGTTCTTGTTATTGATGCATATATATACCTTGAAAATGAACTTTTATTGTATACTATGACTACATGATAATGTTAATTCCTGTTATATGGTTAAGATACGTGAGGTCAGTGTAGGTGGATTGAAAATAGAGACCTTAATCCAAACACATTGGTAGATAGGATACTGGGGCTCGGGAGTCTTCTGGGTCTCGAGGTAGAGAGGTCTACAGGTTGAAGCACGGGGACCCCCCAATCAGGTCGCGTCTCTAAAGTTTTCAGGTTTACTGCCACATAGCACGAGAGGTCCTCCGGTCCACTGCTCTATTTACCTAATCTTTCTTAGGTGGGGTCGTGGGAGAGAGAAACGGCACGATCTTTCAGCTAAGAGTCGTTCCCGTTTCCAGTCACTAGACTCTTCACTTATTCTCGGCGATGCTCAGGCGGTAGAAGAACCCTCTACGATGTTTCAGGCGCCTGGCAGAGTTGAGAATAGTGGGGGGGACAGTGGGAGAGAGAAATCGGCTCCAGCAACAGGGAGCATAGGCGACACCTAGGTCAGGACAGGGAAGTAGGTGTAGGTAGTGGTATCAGCAGTAGTAGACCAACACGTGGGGACTGGATGAGGAGAGCATGGTCTGGTAGTGGTGGTGGTAGTACCGAAGCACTAGAGCCATCACGTGTGGACGGGATGGGCAGTGTATGATCTAGAAGGATCCATCCAGACCGTGGTATGGTGAACACGAGCGAACGGCATGTTAACAAGCCAGGTATAGTAGCAGGCATAGGGCTGTGAAGTAGTGGTCGTATAATGAGGGACCGACCAAGTCCATTTGAGAAGACGAGGACTGGGGGAGCAGGAGGTAGGCCCATACAGAGAGACTAGCCAATCAGTGAGGGAAGGCAGGCTCATATGGGGATAATAGCCAATCACCGGTAGGGTTAGGAATGCCTGTAAGTGGGGTATCTTGGGTCGGTCTTCAGGTTGAGAGGCTCACGAGACGATGAGCGAAGGAGACGATCCTCATTCCTTTGCACCCCTCTAGTAGAGAAGTAAGTCGGTGGAAGTTCGGCTTGTTCGTGAAGCAGTAGAGACATCCTCAGTGTAGAGTTTAAGTGTTAAGTTTAGAGTATTTCAATTACGGCTGTGTGAAGCCATATTGGGGTTTACGGAAATATATTAAATTGTGAATAATAATATTGTTAGTGTGTGACTATTAATAATTGGTACCGGGTAAACCGGGTATTGTGAGTGTATTTTTTCCCGACATAAACTGACATTATTGTGGGTCGGAAGACCGGAAAAGAGACGAATAAAACGGTATAAGTTGTGTATGATTTCCCCAGACATTTCCTGTGTGTGCGTACTAACTTTAGGCATATGGCCGACAGCATATAGGGGGCTGTGTAAGACTTTATTTAATAGTGTGTTTCATTCGGGTCCAAATTGCCCCGGTCAGGTAGAGCCATAGAGATCATTGATGTGCATAGACTTGGCTGGTCAGACAGGCCAGTCTCATATTGCCCATAAGCGCATTATCTACCTCTTGACTGTGGAGGCTTGACATCTTGGAGTGGAGGTGCTGAGGGTAAGGTACCAGCACTTGCATACGAGTGAGACATCCTGTATCTCCAGACCACACGAAGGAGCTCAGCTCAGACCGAGCGCTCCATAGCAAATCAAAGGGAGAGCACCTCTTCAGACCACACGAAGGAGCATAGCCCGGACCGAGTGCTCCTCAGCTTATCAAAGGGAGAGCACCCAGCGACTAGACCCGTGGACCTGGACCCGAGCTCAACTCGGGCTCTTACCTGGCTATAGAGCGGCAGGTCGGTAGGTCTCGGGCTCAGGAGGTGAGGACGTGGCGAAGAGGGTCGGTCACGAGGATCGTAGACCTGGTGAGCAGACCTCGCTTGGTGGTTCGGGACGTGGAGCTCAGCTCAGCCGAGCAGACAGTGAGCAGGAGCAGGGGATCCCGAGGTCCGGACCAGCCGAGCGACCGAGAAGGAGGACGTCCACACCTAGTTGAAGGGAGGTTCTGGTACTAGGAGGCTAAAGAAGTGTGGGTTTAGGGTGTTTTAGGAGATTCCCCTATCACAGTTTATATATAGTTTTCTTAAAATAATTCTTATGGACTGGTAGATTGAGAGGGTAATGCACATATGGAATGTGGGGAGAGATGAGGAGTACATTCCTTGAATTGATGATATTAATCCTCTAGAGTTACATTATTTACACTGTTTTCAAGTTTTCCAGCCTAACAAGAATTTCTCTCTCACATTATACGAGAGGGAGAAAATGACACAACTTTTCCCCATATTTCCCTTCCTAAATATAGATACTCTTTGCCTATACTACTACTATGTACCCTCCCTCCTTCCCGTCGTCCCGGTCCCGGTCCCTGTCCCCGTCATCGTCCTCCTTGGTCGTTATCTTGTCTTCCTCCCAAGAGTTAAAAGTGATGTTCAAAGTTACGGCTCAAGATTGGATGACGTGCTTAAAATACGAAACAAGAGATTAAAAATTGAAAAAGAAAATACATGAGGAGCGAAGTGAAACAGAGCAGTGTGGCTGAGCATTGTGTTGCTGTGTGTATAGTACTCCATACCAATCCTTCCACCATAGCACCATATAGCTCTCTCCGCATAGACGCTTTTATAGGTGAAAGTGAAAGTACGAGTGGAAGACAGAGATACAAAGACAAAGACCTAGTTTCCCTTTTACTCTTGACATACTTTTCTTATTCTCAGGAACCGAATTTTCAAATTAAGTCCTCAAGCGGCAAGAGTCGTGAGGGACACAGGACAGGAGTACAGTATATAGCAACCGTCGTGAGTGTGATACTCATGTAATCGAAACCCAAAAACCATACCACACACAACACAGTCTATATTCTTGCAATATGCTATGTTTACGCTCGTCAACAAATGACACTCTCAACTGTATCTTTATCAAAGAGCTTTTATTTCGTCCCCATTCCCTATACTAAATAAGGTAGGTAGGCACTCCTCATTTGAAATTGAGCAGAAGGACATTCCGTACACACTGTGTACGAAAATAATAGCTCCATTTGACCAATCACGCCCCACATCATGCCATATAGTATTAAGGACATGGACAAGTTCAAATCGAAATTTCTTTGAACCGACACAAAGCTTGTTTTGATACTTCAACCGGGATGTAATAATATTACGCTCATCAAAGCTATCGTTCTACATTCCATTACACGAATTACATTCCTCCTCTGCCTGTATATGAACTGCTAGGCATGATATAGAAAAAGGGAAAGCAGGGATGAAATGGTGAAGAGAGAGAAAAAATACCATGGCCATCGTATCGCCATGGTACTTTCATGAATGAAATGATGGGGGGAAAATCCATGAATGAACTATTGTTGGTGAAAGAAGAAAACGTCATCATTATGTATTTGAAAGTCTATCCCTTTTGTGGAGGATAAATGTATTGAGAGAGACAAGATAGAGTCATAGCCATTCCCATATAGAGCCGGGCTATAACTGGGAATCTGAACAAAAGGTAATTTAATGGGGAAGAGAGAGTGTTTCATTGTATGTACGTGAAAACCATTAGGGACGAGAATAGCACACAGTTGGATTTAGAAATAGTAACATAGAGAGTAACGAAAGGAGAGGAAACCAAAACGAAAAGCATGGACTGACATATATGTATATGTGAGTGAACATAGGTATAGGTAAGTTATATTTTCTTCTTTTATCGAGCATTGGTATTTCTATGTGTGGAGCTTCTAAAAAGCTGGGACACTGCTTTTCTGAATTTTACATGTGAACTTCCCTTTAGTAGTACTAACTACTACACAATAACCCTTAATTTAGAATGGCTATAGATATGCACACATGCACAATTATATATTTAGATATGCGAGGAGAGCGCCGCTCTTTTAACGTCCCTCTCCTTTCCCCGTGGTTTGCTCTGTATATGCCTTGACTCTGATTCGGATTGGGATTGCGGGATTCTCCAAGTTCATTTTCGTTTTCCTTCTCTCGCGGCCTCTACTACGAATGGTCTCCTCTGTTATATGATTCTTTGGTGAGAGGTTCGGGGCTGAGGATATGGGCGGGAGTGGAGGGGCGATATAGCTCCATATATATAGATGGAACAAAACTTTGTTTCACACGCCTGAACAGGTCGTAGGAGGGGAGTTGGGCCAAGTGCCATAAATCTCTCTCTAAATACATGAGTGTAGTCGTCTGCATAATTTGAGTAGCGCGAATTAATACGGCTTATATAATAAGGCACTAACATTTCACCCTTTTCCTACCTATCTACTATGTACCTACCAGAGAATCTTTTTTCTTTCCCCTTTTTTTTGTGCTTATTCTTTCTTCTGGCTCTAGTCTGAAAGCATATAGTTTTTGAACTTGTTTTCTTGGTAGCTTACTTTTTTTATAAGGTGTGACAGTAGAAACTGTAGGATGTATCTAGCTTTATGCCCATATGCTCATAGATACTTGTATATGTTCATTGAATCTCACTATGCCGTATGCAAATAAAGATCACTTTTAACAAATACGTCCAACGCCTGTGAATCTATTTTCTAGACTAAATCTTTATTGTATCATTCATTCTTAATTTCAGTCTTGTTACAAATTACATACATTCATAATCAAACCAAATGGGCAGCTATCATTTACATAATAATAATAGCTGCCAATAAAATTTTAATGATGAGGCGACTATTAAAATAATAGTCGCCAATACAGTATTAACATACTCTATGGTGTTATGAATCTGCTGACATATCTTGACACGTCGCAAACTCCACGTCCACATTGTAACCCCGTTTAGATTAACAATGTGCATTCACTACACCAACTGCATCTTAATGTGCTGACTGCACTTTAACAGTCATCACATTCTGTCAAGCTCATTCAACTACTTCACTCTACACACACTCTCGTATGACTCGGTGGAGTCACGGAGCCACCGCCACCGGTACCTCCTACATCCTCCTAAGTAGTTAATGACTTGCTCCTCCTTCCACCTCCGGCTCTCTTCGAGGGGGAGACGGATGTAATCCAAAAATCATGTTCCGGATTCTTTGTGCCCTCTCATGCGTTACCAACACCAGCCTCAATGGACTATCAGATCCAGTAGATGAAGAATGTTCAGAAAGCTGTGGACTACGCTCAGTAGTTCCACTAGAATCCAAGTTCCCTCCTCCTGCACTACTATGGCTCTCATTCAAAAGCGCAAGTATCTCATCATCATCACCAAATCCGATTCCTTGTCCAGACCGATTTATCCTCCAGGTCCACTTGAACTTGCATATTAGAATAATAGCAATTCCCAAACCTAAAGTCAACAAAACGCATAGACAGGTTATTACCACTGTCCACAATAGGGAAGGGCCTTTAGTTCCCCTATTAAGTACTGAATAATACGAACCCTCTTCGAGCTCGGTATTAATCTTGGTCCAATTCAATTCCAAATCCAGATGGAAGCCAGCAGTCTCCGCGAACAATGGGTCCACTTCTTCAGTGTAACTCATATCGATCATAGCACCCTCGAACTTAACTTTATTGATAGAAAAGGTCGTCACAAGAGGTAAAGTAAATACCTCCCTGGGGCACTTCTGCGTCTGCCGGGGTCCGATTTGATACTCTGAACCATAACAATAAATATAGTATTTATCGTCATACAGTTTGACCTGTACAAAGTCCTTCACGTCTCCATGGTCCTGACTTGCACATCCAGTCGAAACATAAGGCGCCATTTCATCTTTAGAAATTAGCCCTTTTCGGCATTGACTATATGAGGACACAACTAAGTTCCCCGGATATGGTAACCGTATATCCACATCATATAGGCAATCTTCCTTCTTGGATAATAAAGCATTCATAGGCCCTATGTATTCAAGTTTACAATTCTTACCTTGTTGATTCTTCACCAACAGAGTAAAAGGGTCCGCCTCCACTAGTACTAATCCCGTATTTATGATAGGTACTAGAAAATCCAGAAACAGCTTACTTCTGTCTTCACTGAGCCTACAGCCTTTCGGCTGAGAGAATCTGAGTGGGCAGGTTCCGCCACAGGGAAGAGTAAGATTCATAAAATCCAGAAATCCCCCCGAAATCTTTCCATCAGCCCATTCTCTCCTGAACTCCTGGATTATGGACCTTCCAATGAGTAACCTTCCTACTAGATACGAAATCATGAAATTAGACTCCAAATTCTTAGTCTTAAAATCATTCAGATCAACTTGGATCATTTCTGTCCAGGACAACACTTTTATCAGCTCCTCCTGTAGGTGGTGAATATTCTTGTCCCCGGTGTTAATCTCTGATGCTAAATCGTCCAGTCTATTCTGTAGGTTCCCGGTTATCTCCTGAACAACCTGAATGTCCTCCTTGTTGGTGGCTGCCATTGATATTGCTGCTATTCCGATACCCGCACTCGCCACAACTGCGATGAGAGTCATAGCCAACATTAATGGGCTTCTCTTTCCACGAGTAGAAATCCACTTTTTCCGAGGACATAGGATTTCCAGTTCATCTAGAAAATATTCTTTATATGATTCTAGACATCGACGGTGAATTTCTTCACCCAGTTTTCCTTGTGTTCTGTCTTTCTCCACGACTGTACATGGTGAAAGTAAGGATACCATCATGTGGATGGACTCAAAACCACCCGCCACCGGACTGGGATGTCTACGCCATAAGACATTTCCAGTTTTCGTCTAGGAGGAGATGGGAGCAATCAAACACAGCACCATCATAACATTTAACATATACGCAGACATACCACATAATCTCCCTGTTAAAATGCTCTGTTGCTCTGGATCCTCCACATTCGCGTTCCTCCTCTTTTTCTTTGGTGGCGATTCAAGTTCTTCACCTGAATGAAAGATTTCCTCCGCCTCTAACTTCTCGATCTTTTCAACCCTGTTGAGGTTCATTCGAGTCATCTGTTCGTTCAGTGTTTCATGTGGGAGCGCCTTGGTAAATGAGTCGGCCAACTGTTCCTTTGTTGGTTTCCATTCTACATCGATTTTACCTTTCTCGATTTGCTCCCGCACATAGTGATAGCGTACATCTATGTGCTTTGTTCTTTGGTGGAATTCCGGGTTCTTGGCCAGCCTTATTGCTGCTTGGTTATCCACTCTGATTTTCATCGGATTAGCCCTCCAGAACCCTAGCTCCTCTATGAACCTTGTCAGCCATACAGCCTCCTTAGCTGTCTCCGACACGGCGATATATTCGGACTCCGTAGATGACATAGCTACACAATGTTGTAGCTGTGAACGCCAAATGATGGGGCATCCGTTCGCTAAGAACACCATGCCCGTCGTTGACTTCCGATTCACATTTTCACCCGCGTAGTCTGCGTCCGAATATCCAATCACTGCCATCTCATTTATCGGATTAAACGAGATTCCTCTTGTGATCGTCTCCTTCAAGTACCTGAGTACCTTCTTGGCTGCGTTCCAATGCTCCTCACCGTACCCCGTTAAATATCTGGACAACTTAGAGACTGAGTAACTAATGTCCGGCCTAGTGTTCCTTGCTAGGTATATTAACGCTCCCATTAATTCTTGGTATGGGTACTTCGCATCTCGAATTTTCAGCTTCTCAGCTGACCAGCCAGCTGACATGGGAATCTTCTTCCCTTTACAGTCAACCATATTGAATCTATATAAAAGTTCACGCACATAGTGCTCCTGTGAGATTCTTATCTCTCCGTCAGGACAGACTTTTATACTATCCCTAGGAAAATCGATGGGGGCCCGTCTGTAATTATCAAATCTTGAGTCAATTGGTCAAGGATCCTCTCTTTGATTTCTTGGCACTGGCACAGTAGCAGTCCATCATCTACATATATAGCTATGTAGACCGTGAATCCATCAAACTCCCCAGTGAATACACATGGGTCTGACAATGTGGCCACAAATCCTATCTTTCCTAGAATTATTTTCAATTTTTCAGCCCAGATCCTCGGGGCTTGTTTCAGTCCGTATAAGCTTTTCACTAATAGACAGACCATGTCTTCATTACCCTCCTCGAATCCTTCAGGAAGTTCCATAAATACTTCCTCGTCCAGCTCCCCATATAAAAAAGCCGTCTTCACATCGAATTGAGTAATGCTAAAGTTTCCTGCAGCCGCTATGGCCAGCAGAGTCCTCACCGATTCGAATCTACACACTGAGGCGAACGTCTCCTTATAATCCAGTTCTTTTACCTGCTTATAACCTCTGGCGACCACCCTTGCCTTATGTTGGATCGGTCGTCCTTGTTCGTCCTTTTTGATTGTATAAACCCATCTCGATGTAAGTACCCGTCGACCCTTTGGCCGCGGTACCATTCTCCAAGTACAATTCTCAAAGAGGCTAGTCATTTCCTCTCTCATCGCACTTGCCCACTTATGATTTTCGCTGGACTCCATTGCCTGTTTGTAGTTCCTAGGCAATCCTGGTTCCCTTGGACTTTCCGTATCCTCTTCTAAATCCAAATCATTAGTGTAATCCAAAGTAAGGACAGCGGCAGTCAGAGCGCAGAAGTCATTCACACCATAGTCCTCCATAGTCCTAGGATCGTTTACTCCCAGTCTCTCAATAACTGGTAGTTGGCCTCTGTTTCTCAGTTCTCTTGTAGCTGCCTCTGTGTCCTCCTTCCCCTTGGTCTTCTTTTTGCCTTTATCCTTTTTAGAACTTTTTTCTTTCCCAAAGGTTAAAGAGACGGAGGTTTTCCCTCCCGTCTTCTTCTCAGACGAAGAGAACTTTTTAATTCCCTTTTTAACTGTGGATACATTCAGTTCGTCTGGTTCACTTGTCTCTGTTCCAGAGACACTTTTTCTCGCAGGCGGCTCTCCTAATTCACTCTCGGGGGGTGCTTCTAGATCTAGCACATCCTCCTGATCCTCCGTACCTTCTTCACCTTCAACTTTTACTTCCTCCTCGTTTTCAGCTTCAGTTCCAGATTCATCTGTGCTGGGTTCTCCAACATGTTCAAAACTGGAGCCGCTAGAAACTGACTCTGTTCGGAGAGGAGAAAATCGATTTTTTGTTGGTGTAGGTAATGGCCCCAGACGCTCTGCCCGACTTGGACCGGCCTGGTTGAGGTTCTGAGATGAGACGTCAACTCTTAAGTTGACCGTTCTCCCTCCTTCATCCTCAGGATCCTCACACTCTTCTTCCACTTCCTGCTCGAACGATAAGTACCTTTTGTTTTTACTTATAGTTGTGAAGTTGGGTTCCGCAGTGTTTTTGAATTGTTTGACATTCATATTCTGAATGGCCTTGTCTACCCGCATTTCTTTAATTCTTTGAGAGGCTTCTCTCACTTTTTGAATTTTCTGAGTCTCTATTTCTTTTGGAGTATAGACTCGTTCGGACTCCAAGTCTCCCTCCCTGATTTCGAGGAAAGTTCCTGAGACATCTTCCTGAGGGATATAGTATTCTTCATTCATATCCATCGATATGTGATCCTCTGCCACAGTTACATGGCGAGCTTTTATCACATCACATGACTCTTTGTCGTAAATCCTGTAGTTTCTAGGATTTAAGTCATAACCCACCAGTATGCCTTCTCTCGCCCTCTCCACCCATTGTTCGCCGGGCTTCCTTCTGACAAGAGAGTACACTGTTGAGCCAAACACCCTTAGGTGTTGTACTGAAGGCTTTTTCTTATGAATCCTTTCATAAGGTGTTTTATCTGGGCTCCTTTTATTGAGTAGCCTGTTCAATAAGTAGACAGCACAATCCACTGCCTCTCCCCAGAACCTTGCAGGGAGCTTCGCCGCATTCAGCATTGTTCGTGCCGAATCCTTGACGGTCCTATTCTCCCTTTCAATTAAGCCATTTGGCTGAGGGCAATACGGAGGGGATCTCTGTATCTCTATGCCCAATCTCTCGAGTTTAGCAATGAGTTCTTCACTCATAAACTCTCCTCCCTGGTCCGTCTTCAACTCCTTGGTTTTATTTCCAGTTTTAGTGAACATGTCTCTAATATATTGCCTAATATACTTGGAAGCTTTACTTTTGTCTTTTAGGAAATAAACTGTCCTATAGCCAGTGGCCACATCCTTGCAGAGCATAAAATATTCATTACCTCCGAGAGATTTAATACTTTGCCTGCCCGACAGGTCAATGGCTACCTTTTCACCCGGTTGAAGGTAGTCCGTCTGTGGGAGTGTGTTATATGATTTCTTGGTCATTTTATTCTTGATACAGTCACCGCAGTGTGACGAATCATGGATGCAGTTGAACGGAAGTCCCCAAACTGCCTGTTTCCTAGCAGTATCCTTGATGTACTGATAGTTTACGTGGCCGAATCTCTCGTGCCACTTGGAGCCCCTGACCCTCCTGGCCGCCAGAGCCAGGTTTGAAATGAATGGCTTAAATATCATTTCCGCAATGCCGTCCGTACAGACGACACCAGTCAGTTCTGGATCCTCCTCATTTCCAGGGATAAATCTAACCATAATCCCTTTCTTAAAAATCGAGTATCCGGCCTCCGTCATTTTTACTTCTGAGAACAAGTTTGCCATCCCAGGTGAATATATGACTCGTTCGAGCTCATATATGAACCAGCTTCCGTCGGCCGCTTGAGCCTGTACCGGAACTGTTCCGAACCCGTGGGCCTTTATGAATTTCCCACTGGCCACCTCAATCAGCTCGGGTTTCTTAAACTCCGTAAGGTCTTGGAACCACTCAGACACTCCGCAGTAATGACTGTTCGCCCCCGAATCGCATATCCAGGTAAAAACTTCTCTCTCTACTGCCTTATTCCTATTGCGGTTCCTGTTACCCTTAGCCATATGAGCTTTGAAAAATTTTGGCTTACCGTCTTTTTCAGACTTTGGTTTCTCCTCATCTTTCTTCCCCTCGCCATCGGCCTTTTTGTTCTCTGGACACTCGTATCTGTAGTGTCCAATCTTTTGACATCCAAAGCACTTTGCCTTTGCTCTGGCTGCCTCCTTTTGCTCTTTCGTTTTGGCTTTCGTATTCTTCTTTCCTTTTCCAGCACCAACACTCGCAGCCGAGAACGCTTTATTCTCAGATGCTTTGGTGGGAGTTGCAAGTCCATCCACTTTCAGTCCTTTTAACCGTGAAAGTAGCTCTTTAAGTGTTTTTCTAGTATCTGGAACCCCTTTCCAAGTTTCCACAAAATATTCAAACTTTGGGGGTAGACACTCTATCACTTTCTGGATTTGCATCACTTCTTCAACAGGGAACTTCTTTTCACTAAGTTCCATAGCCTTAGAGGCTAACTCGTTGAAGATCTCCACTGGAGTCTGACCCGGCTTGGGTACATGTGTATAGTAAGCCAATCTGGTCGATGTTAAGTTAACTGCACTTGTGTCACAATTAAGTGACTCCAAGGTGGCATACATCTCTGCTGCTGTAGCACAACTCTGTGTACTAACTAACAAATCGTCAGAAATTGTTGTCAGAAATATTGTTTGAACTTGTAAGTCCTCCTTGTCCCATAACAGCTGGTACTTTTCCAGTGTTAAGCCGTGTCCATGAGCACCCACAGTCGCTTGGACTTCCTCGGGTCTCGGGTAGCTGCCGTCTGCATACTTCCACAATTCGGCTGACCTTAGAAGGACAGACACTTGCCTGTTCCACCTTGCGAAATTCTTGTCATTTAACTGACCTACCCCTCTGGGGTCAATTTTATTAACAACCGACATTTTAATTCAAGTTTAAAAAAACAAAACACCCGTTTTTTACTCACCGAAAAATAGTACTTTACTTTTCCTTGGATTCTTGAATTTTCTTCCGAAAAATGAGTGTTATTCACACTTCAAATTTTTATTTCTGTCTCTAAGTATGTATATACCGTGCTCGAGAACGTGTAGGATGTATCTAGCTTTATGCCCATATGCTCATAGATACTTGTATATGTTCATTGAATCTCACTATGCCGTATGCAAATAAAGATCACTTTTAACAAATACGTCCAACGCCTGTGAATCTATTTTCTAGACTAAATCTTTATTGTATCATTCATTCTTAATTTCAGTCTTGTTACAAATTACATACATTCATAATCAAACCAAATGGGCAGCTATCATTTACATAATAATAATAACGGCCAATACAATTTTAATGATGAGGCGACTATTAAAATAATAGTCGCCAATACAGTATTAACATACTCTATGGTGTTATGAATCTGCTGACATATCTTGACACGTCGCAAACTCCACGTCCACATTGTAACCCCGTTTAGATTAACAATGTGCATTCACTACACCAACTGCATCTTAATGTGCTGACTGCACTTTAACAGTCATCACATTCTGTCAAGCTCATTCAACTACTTCACTCTACACACACTCTCGTATGACTCGGTGGAGTCACGGAGCCACCGCCACCGGTACCTCCTACAGAAACTACAGAGATAAATACACTACACAGCACTCCATAGGTAGAAGGACTCTCCGGTTTGGAAATATATGGATTACCTAATAATAATATAATGTACTCTGCTCTGCTCTACCTGCCTCTGCCTGTAAGCAGGATGAGTGGTGACGGAGGTGGTGTAGTGTGGGAAGGTGTGTTGAAAAGTATTGGGTTGAAAACTTTCTCCACTTTCCTCCACTTCTTCCACCCATTTACCTTAATAGGCACTACTGCGTTATTAACACTGAGGTGGTGCGTGATCAGGGTCAATAATATTGTTTTCTTTTTTTTCTCTCTCTCTCTCTCTCTCTCGTTTTTCTGCGGTGTCTTATGACGGTGGTATTCTAAGGTACCTACGTAGGTGAAAGCATATGCTCATATACCGATACTGATACCGATGCGGATGCGATACGTAGATACCGGTCCGAGTCCGAGTCCGACGACTCTTCTATCCTATTTATTCTGTTCTTTTATTGGTTTGGCAAGTGTGGGATTTCCACAACATGTCTAATCAAGCAACACCAGTACCAGGTAATTTCAAGGAGGAGGATTTATAATCCCACAGCAGGTAGAACAGTAAATTACCTGGCTATAGCTCAATGTCATATATTCTACGCTTTACTATATCTTTCACCGTACTGTTCATCCCACTACGTACTCTCATACAGTTCATTAGGTGAAAGGTCCCGCATAATAGAGTAAGGAAATGGAACAATATTATGTGATTAAATATTTAAGTATTAACGACTTTTCTAATTAATTACCTGCGTAGATGTAATTACTTTAAAAAATCATCATTACAATATACAATAGAAGGAGCAGGAAGTATCAATCTACCTACATTATAGCTGCTTAGCCAAGATGCAGGATGGGTTTTAAATCGGAAAATTAATCTTTAAAAAATTCTGCACAGATTCATAGATTGTGAATTGTGATGAAAGGAAAGGCATAGTCTTTGACTTGTGCTTATTTCCTCCAAATCGCTTGACCTACAACTTTCAATTCTCTAGAGAAAAGTCGAAAGAAACCCGAAAAGAATGTTTAAGCTCTCTCTCTCTCTGGCCTGCCACACACACACACACACTGAGAGAAAGAATACATCGAACCGAGACGGAGGAGCAAGAGAGAAAGCGAGGGGGAAAGCATGGCAATCGAATGCGGCTAAAGACACACAGAAATAGATGGATGAAGAGCTTAAGACTTTTGGGAGTTGGTTTGTTCAGAAACAAAATATATGTCTTGTATCTAAAGATAGAAAGCTTATAGCGTGGGGAGTACAGGAGACTCGCTCAATTTTTTCAATCTTGTTCTTATTCTGTGAGCGAAGAAGAAAAGAAGAAGAAGAAGAAAGGGAAAGTCTAAAGACGATCATCATCATCATCAGGCACTCGCATTGTGGAGTTATACGGCGCAAAGGGAGACAGGGAAAGTGCGGAGGTGAAAGGAGAAGCAAAAATGCCTACATAAAAAAGGATGAAACATGTTCCGCATCTTGCACCAAAAACTCTTCCTCTCACCTTTTCCCACAATTTCGTCTCTTTTTTCTTTCTTATTTCTCATCTTCCTGTCTTTCATTACATTTCTTCTTCTTTCTCCCTCCCGCAAAGTTTTTGTCACTCTGTCTACTTTTTTTCGCGCCTTCATCTTCCGCCTGTTCAAGGAACTACATGTTGGTAGGTGTTATTTCTGTGCTCAGGAATGCTGAAAATATAGAGGGTGACAGATATATACAAAAAGTGTACATATATATAATTATGTCAAGCATAGCTATGCTATGCTCTGCCGCCCGCTTTCCCTTGTCTATGACGCTGCATGATAGGATGATGGGCTTCAAGTATAGTGCCCTATGACGTCATTACATGTAACTTGAGGTAGTCTTATCAAGCATACAAATAAAAACCTGTATCCGATTCTATATGAAAATATCCGACGATATATATGTGTACTACTTGAGTATTGTGAGTAATCATAGCACTCATATTACGCTTGTTTCTCCTTTCTCCCTCCACTTTTTTTTTCGCTACACGTCAACTACATTGATACAACTCAAGACTTATGAAGTGCCCACGCGGATATAGAGAGACATAAATAAATCTACTTCTTGCATTTTCATTCAAATTGATCAAAACGAAATACGTAGGCGACAGGGCAAACCAGTTTGATTTTAGATTTTCATTTCCATGTCGTTTTCTTGTATATGGGGGTGTATTTCCCTTGCCTGAAATCTACCTATACTACAAGCTAGGTAGATAGGAGCTTGTTGGTTTATAGATTATAAAAATAGACTATGTACGTGTATTGTCATGAGCGAAATAAGAAATTCAATATAAATAAAAAAAAATGAAAATCACTAAAAAAAATAGTTTTAATCGAAAAAACCTCAAAATAAAGTATAAAGTTGTAGCCATAGTTGATATTCTAATCGAGAAGGGTGGAGTGGAATGGGAGACAGATAGACAGAGAAACAAAATAAGTGTATTTTATATTAAGGAAAAACGCCATGGGGGTAAGAAGGTCCTACCTAGGTTCAAGCCTCATATCCTATACTTTTTTACCCACGACCTATGTGTTTACTCAGATGAGAATATGTGCCGAGTTTTCCCTTTCAGAAATTCATACCTCGTCGTCATCATCATAGCCCATAATTTTATTTACATGAAATTTCCATGTGAACACATCACGGTCATGATTTCAAGAAAAACACATGTTCACATTTCACTCGGTGGTATTTGGGATGGGATGGGATGGGAAGGGATGGGGCAGATGCCGATATATTTGAAAGGAGGATGGGATGCAGTGAGAGAGATGCTGTTGGTGCTCAAGGCAGATCCATGCAGCAGAACGGATATAAGTAAGGGATATAGATACGGGCGGATGTTGTGAAAATTTTATTGGATCCGGTATGCTACATTGCTACACTCCCTGTACAGATATACACGTACTGGCTACGTACTAAGTGTATAGACATAGACGGTAAAGGTAGCGGGAACGGGAATGGGAACGAGAGCGGGAACGGTAACGGTAACGGCCTTGCTTGTTTTTCCCTAGCTTAGCTTCGGTCTCGGTTTGACTTGCTCCTTGCTACATAGGATGACAAAGGGAAAGCGGCAGCAATGTGTTTTCTTTCGATCCTTTTTGGTTGAGTTGGTCCATGTATAAAACTGGGTCGATAATCTCAACCTGTTTGCACTCGATGCGTATATATAGATATGTTTCATTCTGGATTTCCTCATTCAGTTGAATAGATTTTTGGTGAAGTAAAAGTGTGTTGAAAACCATCCAGTGGAATGCAGAGAGCCAGGCCGTACACAAAGCCTCGCACAGTGGCACACAGTACGAGGAATGTGTCGTGAAATGTTTGCGGTGTAGTCTGGGACAGGAAGTACAATCAGAGACTTGTATCTACATCACATCCCCTGTTAACTTTCAGTTATGAAGCTAATTCAGTCAGGAGAATGGCAGTAACATACGTTATAATTTCCCAACAAAGTAGCTACCTACATGTACATCATCATCCTATACCTATACCTATACTTCTATTGCTACAACTCATATTATATCATCGGTAGGTATATTTACTTTGCTTTGAAATTCCCATATTTAATATTTTCACATCCTCCGCGTATTATCCTACATTTTGCAGTGGATATTACTGATAAGTTGACTTTAATGCTAATCATATGTAATACTCTGTACCTGCTGTAGCTGCATTATGTACAGTGGACAAAAATTATTTCGTAATATTTTGGGCTTTAACTTGTACAGTGCTACACGTGAGACGTTAGCATTTGAATTGATGAGCGCCACTCATGCCACTCGGTTTTGGTTTCGGTGTTTTTTAGTCGTTCTTTCAGCCATATCGTTGGACTGAAAATTAAATTCTCATCACGTCCTCAGCTCACTTGTAAATCATGCAGAAAACATGCAACATTTTTCATCCCGATTTAAGTTGAGGATTGTTTCCAAAATAATACCAAAATAACAGGCTAACGTATTATATACATAATTATACAATTATTAGGTAGCTAGCTACATTAGGATTATTGTGGAGAATATGGAATTAGACTCGGAAATTAGAACCGAAAAACTCAAATATGTAATTTTAATCATCTGTAGTTGCTCAATTCTAGCCATGACCCTTATACAACCCCTTCCATTGTTCCCACTCGTTTTCAGATCTCCGTCCAGTGACACCTCTGTACTCATGTTTGAGTTTGAGTTTGAGTGGACTTTATTTCAGTGTCAATTCATTCAATACAATTGTACTGCTTTATTATATATTTTAATTCTTCTTTCCCTCTCTCTCTCTCACGGCTCTCGCACACATTGAGAGGTGGGTGTGTGCGGTCGTGCCTGCCCAATTATTGGATGGGTTCAAGTTTAAAATGTATGGAGGCAGACGAGAGGAAGAAGATCGCCGGCTGGAGGCGACAAAACAGTCAACGGAACAGAGGATCAACGAGCATGTTTCCTACTATAAAATGTGAACTAAATTATTCCTCAACCCCCCTGTACACACTTCAAAGTTATAATTTGCAATGTGTCATATTATGGTTATGTATTCATTAGGATGATTAATCGGAACTCGGATTAGGGAACAATGACGAAGGTGCCATGTATAAATTAGGAGTGCAGGCAGAGCAGGAGCGACGAGCGACAGGCGTGTTGAGGCTCTGTGGAATTAAATTCGAATAATAATTATTGAAATTGTGCACTCGCTCATAGCACTCCACTACTCCTGTCCTCCTCATACTGGTTATGGGTCACACTTACAATTATTATGTAACAATACCCAAGTTTCGAGTTGAATGTCAAAAGGGTTGTTTCCTCCGAGCGTAAATAAGTCTTCTATGTGGAAATATAATACGAATGTGAGGAGGAGCAGAGCTTATTTCCATTTCTGAATCTCACCATAATATTTTCACAGTTCACTAGGGACAAATCGGTGGACGCACACACCTACATAGGGACCTACCAATAAGGTAGGTAGGTACATCCATACGGACATACCTTCTCATAAACAGAAATGCAATAGTGGAAATTCAGAGATTACGAAATAAGAAGAAGGCAATTGCTTGTATGAAGTTAGTATGCGACATATAGGTAGGCACATCTTTATATTCTCAACTTACTACTGATATTGAGTACGTGGGTCTGTCTGGGCACTTACTACAAACCATGAACGAGTCTATATAATATGAGTAGTAGTTTGGATTTTGATGAAAGTTGATGTTGGTTAGTTTGGTTTGCTTTTAAATGAAGGACGCGGAGTCAGAGATTTCCATTGCGTCTGAGGCTAATAATGGAGACTATATGTACGGTATGGAGGACTGTAGAACCACAGGGAAAAAGGGAACGCGTGATTTAATCTTCATTGAATCTGTCTTCCTTGTATTATTAGAGTAAATTGTAAGTTGGGATGCCTAAAGGCTTTCCCATTCGCTGGAAAGTAAATCAGTATATTATACAAAGCCTCTACTTGATAACTTCATGCCATACCAGACCAGACCAGACCAGACCAGAGCCCTTGCATCGTTATCGTTATGCCGTCGTGGCTACACGACAAGAGAGCGCAGACAAAAGAGCGTAGACAAGAGAGCGCAGCCATTAGAGCGCAGGGACAAAAGGGCGCGGGACATTAGAGTGCAGCAGACAAAAGAGCGCAGACAAAAGAGCGCAAGACAAAAACGCGTAAGACAAAAGAGCGCAAGATAATGAGTGCAAGGACAAAATATTGCCGTGAAAAATGAGTGCAAGGCAGGAGAGTTCAAGAAAATTGAGTGCATTTTTGACGTAACATTAAAGTTAAATCAACACTGCTCTTACGAGCAATACTCACTAACGTATCATTGTGGATTTTTCTGTCTTATATTTTTTTAAAGAGCATCCAAAATAACTTTGATTTGCTTAACCACGTGGTTTGCTTAATGCTTAATTAAGCATGCATTAATTAATGCTTTTTCGAAAAAACAAAAAGGCCTTAAATTGCGTATCTAATGATTTTTTTTTCATCCATGTTTTTATACATCATTCAAAATTTTGAAACTTTATTTTAAAATGTTTGTGCAACAAAACATTTTAAAGTGTAAGAAATACCAAAAACATACAACTTTTAAAATTTCGTTTTTTCCAAACTTTTTGTTGATATATTGTCTATCTCTTCAAAACTTTAAGAAAAAATGAAATTTTCAAAAGTTTCAAAATTTTGTATTTTGTATTTAACACTTTAAAATGTTTTTTTGTACAAAAATTTTTAAAATAAAGTTTCAAAATTTTAAATGATATTGAAAAATATGGATGAAAAACCCATACATATGCAATTTAAGGCCTCTTCGTTTTTTCGAAAAATAATTTTATAGACCGAAACTCAATAAGCGAGCCATGTGGTTAAGCAAATCAATGTTATTTTGGATGCTCTTTTCAAAAACAAAATAAGACAGAAAAATCCGCAATGATACGTTGGTGAGTATTGCTCGTAAGAGCAGCGTTGACTTAACTCACTCATTGTCTTGCGCTCATTTGTCTTACGCTCTTTTGTCTGCGCTCTTTTGTCTGCTGCGCTCTAATGTCCCGCGCCCTTTTGTCCCTGCGCTCTAATGGCTGCGCTCTCTTGTCTGCGCTCTTTTGTCTGCGCTCTCCTGTCCTGTTCCCGCCGTCGTGCCAGGCCATAGGAGAAGAAGGGATAGAGTATAATATAATGTAACCTAGGTATCTTGACTCCATATTCCATCGCATCCCATCGCATCTCTCACAGACTCGGCTCACCAAGTCAAAAAGAGCTTTTCTTTTCATCTTTTCATTTGAGTGTGTGTACGTGTCCTACAGGAGAGAAGTCTTGAAGGAAGAGATCTCACTCAGAGGTACACGCTTCTCCTATACGCTGTACTCTGTATCTGTCTCCCTCTCTGTACATTAGATGGGTTCGTTTTCAGTTGGTTTTTAGGATTTGGCTTTTGACTCTTCCTATGTATCTAACTATATGCCTCAAGTTCACTTTTTGAGCTAAACCAAATTAAAATTAAAGTCCGTGTTCGCCTTACATTTATAATCATTAGGAATTACAGTTTTCATAATCTCCATGGTCATGATCGTCGTAGTCGCTCGTAGTAGTAGTAGGGGCCTATTATGGAGTTGTACGTATATAGTCGCCCCCGAGTTTAGGTCTCTCTCTCTCTGTCCCTGTCTTATTTCATTTGTGTGAAATTTCTAATATTATTTCCAGTGGAGAAACAAGTATAAGTTCTAAACTGTCGGATTTTAGATTTTAAGACAGTGCTACATAATACATAATGTATGGTTAGGGATGGTATATTATAAGATATACAAGCTCCGCATAAATCACAATTCACAAAAATAGCAATCACGCTGGATTATCATTATCTGTAATGGGTCAGGATCTCTTTAATGCTGGGCAGCACTCCCGCTTCTTTCAATTAGTTAGATGTATACATAATGTGTAAGATGATTTGTAGATGATTTTTCCAACTTTTTGTATAGTAGTATTATTATTAGAAATTATACGAGCATGAGCGTCTCACCCTATTACTCGAAAAGAGGAAAGTGACTTTATTATTAGACCTACTACTTTTACTATATATAGGTATTTAAACGCTGTGTGTGATATGATGATGATAGCTCAAAGAATGTAGTATTCATAGTCATATAGTGCTCGTAATCATAATTCATGCTCATTTTCACTAATGAACTTCACCAATTTGCCACATTATTATACGCTATCCACATCCACCTACTTATTTACATACCATACGGAGATATGCTCTGTGTGTAGGTCTACATAGTAGATGTATGAGTCTATAATATATAGTTTGTAGTTTGAGTCCCACTTCCACTTGTGTCACAGTAATAATTTCCCATTTGCTGTTGTTCCAGCTATTGTCAGTCAGTAGGTAGTAGGTACGTTAGGTATATACATTCAGCTAGAGACAATTTAGGATACAATTACGTAAAGATGAATATTCATCATGCCTGTCCTCCTATGTACAGCCCTTATATAGGATAGGATGATGATGCGATATATAGACTGTGTGTAGCGGAGCAGCGAGGGATGAGCTTGAGCGAGAGTCTAGACGGGGAATGACGTATGAGTTTCATTCTGGCTCTCAGGCGTGTAAAAACCAGCGTTTAATTGACAAATGTCCCAACTCCCAACTCTCACTAACGTTAGCGCTCCAGACTCATTATCCTTTCATATCCTGTGTCCCTTCCCTTTCTCCTATTTTACACTCAATTATCCGATGGACTAAACTTTGCATTGTTCATATTATGAATTTGCAATCATTTAAAAGTCAAAATGAACTTGGTTTGATTCCATTCTAAATATTACTGTTAATACTCTTTTTTACTTACATTTTCTTTCATATATTACATTAGGTATGTCGTATTATAAAATTAAAATGTAGGTAGTTTTTACCATATTTATTTTCAGTTAATAATTAATGCAATTATTATAAAATGATTTGTTTGTTTTTTGTATTTAAATTTGACATAATAAAAAATAGTGACATACTAATATATTTATTTTTAATACAAGCTAGTAATCTCATAGAATGCCACATGTGTATAGCTACACTACAATGATAATTCTCGCAATTCTAGTTAATAAAATTCTTTTACGACAGGAAACATATGGCTTCATTAAATACTAGCTATAATATTCTTAAACGATTATACATTTAGATTAGGATTACCAGGCCGAAATAAGTTGACACATAATTCCACGTTTTACATAATATATTATACAAATTCAAAAATTCTTTCCAACCAGGGATATGAATTCATCTTCTTGCAACTCTCTGAGCCACTTTGGCTTATGTATAACTTTTACGTTTTTTCTCATTGGTCTGCAAAAAAAACAAATCATTTTTTTTTAACATTTGTTTTTCTTTCACATCGATGCGATGCTAAAAGTTTGAATATAAAATATTAGTAGCAAATAATTCTATTACAATTTTTTGGATTAGGTAGATACAAACTTGAAAAAATATGAAAAATGTTTTCTCTTTGTCTTATAAAGTTCAAGGTGCTGGCTTATTATGTACAAAAAATGTGAATATATACAAATAAGTTTAGCTACACATATATGTTATTTGAGTAGGACATGAGAAAGGCAACTTTATTAAAATAAATAAACTAGTCACTGTCCTCCATTGAGGATAGCCCAAATATACATGTATGGATATATGTGGGATAGACTCTTTACAAAATATTACCTTGCGACGAGTTTCATCATATTTAAGTTGCTGCTTGAGAAAAAGTGCATTTCTCAAGTGATTCTGAATGGAGTCAAATTGCTCTCGGGACTTTTCGATCGACTTGACAGCCCTACAGAATATACAAAAAAGAAAGCATGTTAAAGAAGCTAGTACTTAAGATACATATGCACACACAAGGTGGAGTTTAGGTCGTTACCGTTAGTTAAGGAGGGAGGGTGGTTTATAAGGCCAGGTAAATGCTTAATCTGATATTCATTCATTCATACATACCTACGTACCTACGTACGAACCTATGTATATGAATTTAATATGTGGGAAATGAAACCGTAAACCAACCCACGCAAAATTACAGATGCTTCTGTACATTATATAAAATGTATACATATTCTCAACCAATTTGCAATCTTAACAGTAGTAATCATTGAGACGATTTCATTTTATACTAAATCAACAACAATAAATGAAACTCAATGTTGACACAATCATTCCTATTGCTCATGACCGGATACATAAATATTTAACGGAACTCACTCACTCAACTACCCCGCAGTCAGTGCGATACTAAAAGATAAGGAGGCTCTAATACGACTGGGCTGTGTATACGAGCAGCGTACTCAAGACTCAAGAACCTTGGAGAGTTGTTGACTGTACACTTGAGAGCATGTCAGATCTCTATCTATGGATCTCATACACACTCCTTGTCTGGAGGCAAAGAAAAGATGGAGTGACCCGCAGTCATGTCTCTCATTTTAACTTTTACTGAATATTATTATCTAAAGTCTTAAAAAATGTGAAAATGCACTGACCATCTTCATCTATCTGAACTAACCTCTCTATTACAATATATTAGAATTACCAGGACGCACACGTCTGTAAAAATATATAACACTCTACAGATAGAATCCAGAGCGTAGCGTAGACTAAACAACATTTTTGGCATGAAACAACTTGTTAGCGAAAGTACAGAGAGGAAAGGTGGAGCTTTTTGACTGCGCCAAAAATGACAGAAATTGCCATCAATATATATAGTAAAAGTAAAGGCTACATCGTTCTCTATTGCCGTCACCGTGCAGTGGCAGAGTGCCCATACTTACGTAGTATAAACCTTTATTTTATGATTCATGATGATTAGAGTACAGACTGTCGTTTAGTAAACTTTAGTACATTCTGTATAAACAGACAGAACAGAAGGAAGAGTACCTATGTAGGTAAGTACTTAAGTATATCAAAGGGAATATGAGCAAGAATGAAAATATACAAAATTTAATTCGCAGCTTTTCTAATATTTTATCTTGGAAACGTGTTTCTCCTAGGATTGCATGTCCCACCTTGCAGTATAGCATTTCTTTATAATTTTTACGAAACTAGATACATACTACATATCAGGTATAACATATTAACGAGAGCCAGCTATATCAGCAATCTCCCAGAAGGATAGTACATTATCTGACAACTCCAGGAAAATGGAACCATGCAACAAAGGTTGTAAGTATCCTGTCGATTTACATGTCAACAGCAAATGAGACTCAAATACACAAAAAAATACTACTTTTCCATTGTAAACAAGCATAACAGTGTTTTCTCCATAACATATACATCAGTATTCTGTGAATGTTATTCTTTTTTTTAACCTGCACTACAACTTGCGAGCGCAGAGCGAAATATAGGAACATAGGAGTTATGCACTGGGGCTTATTCTAAACTAGTATCATAATATGTATTTTTCCCAACCTTTGCCAAGTACCAAATACCTCCTTAATTAACACACAGTATACTTGCAGATAATCAGTATTATACTGTGTATAAGCGTATATATAGTGCACGTTGTATTTCTTTATGAAAGACGAATGCGAATGGCATTGTTTGAGGCGTTGCTGAAATTCCAGCTAAATAAAGCACGCAAAACAAAGATATAGTAAGATAAAGATATATTCTCGAAATCGTAACTCACTCGACAAACGTGGTAAAATACATTGAAGAATGAAACAAGAGTTACTACATTAGTTTTTGGACGTGCAGGTTGTACTAACACTCATCACGGTTTGATACGTTATTGCCCTAACAAACAAACCCCGGTCCCAAGACGGAGGTATGTATATGTACTGTTAAAACAAATTTCGTCCTCGTGTATGTACATGATCGAGGATACAAATCCCTTAATGGCTACACAGCACCGCTCTTGGCTATATCTTAAATTTCACAAGTACTACATAATTTCAAAATGCAGACAGGGCATATTATATTTTTGTATTTATATGCAAGAAATTTACTTTCCATATAGCGTCAGTCCCACAACCTACTTAGCAACATTTGAGTGTTATTTTGGTGGGTGTGAAGGTTTAGTAGGTGGAATAATATATTATGTATAGTACTGGTACTGGTTTTGAGTTTATTTATCTTAGCTCAATAAAAAAATATTATTGAGAGTATTATTATGTATTATCGAATCCGAATCTATTCCTCCCACTCGTATTTTTTTTCTTCCTCTATCTCTGCTAATAAAAAAAAGTGCCATGACAAAACATGAAGACGAGGAAACGACGAGGGGGTGATGAATGATGAAATTTCACGGAAACAGTCTCGGAGTGTCAATATTCAGTCTAAGCCTGTCAGAGTGCATGTCAGTGTAGGGATAGTGCACTTGATGATATTTCGGATTTGAAGGAATAGGAAGGATAGGAAGTAATACTTCCTACTCCTATCCCGACTCCAGCTATACTCAAGATCACAGCCCGACATATTATAAGCATGCGAAATATTTATACATATATGGCCAAGGACCAATTCCAATTCGAACTTGTCAGATAAAATAAAACCATACAGTGGAATACTGGAATGAAAGTTATGATCTAAAATATGTATCACGTTGGCGCTTAATAACTTAGGTATAGGGAGGTACTATCGCAATCGTACTTGTAACTACATGTGCAACATTAGGGACTAGTGTAAAAGCGCCCTAAAAGAAGGCACATGAGATACATGGGAAGGCTGGTGGCTCACTAATACAGCGAGCTGAGGCAAAATAGGAAAACTTTGGTGTATCATTCATGAAGTGAATTCTCCCGCTGACTTGTCTATTTCCTATTTCATGAAGAAAAGTTAGGACGCATTTTTTACCTACTTCTCTAACACTCCCTGGGTACTACCAATCTAATACTGTGTGCTCCACATATGAGTAGATATGTTGAGTACTGCGGATACCGACACCGACTAACCTACCAACCTAGTAAGTTCTTTTAGTATTCTCATTCCCCCAAAACTAGTGTGGTTCAACTCTACACTACAACACTGACACTAATACGTAAGAACAAGAAGAGCCCAGATCCAAATCCAATTGGAATTCATAAGCTCCAATTCATAGAATACAATACATAAAATCTTGGGGAGAAGCATGACCACGCAATTTTATCAAAGAAAGCTTTTTATTTCGTTATTGAACTGAGATGCTCGGAGTCACAAGAGTGCATCTCGGCGTTAAGGTTTCTCTTTGACTCACCTGTATACTATAGATTCAGGCTCAGGCGTACAGCACAATGTAATGTAATGTACTACTACTACTACTACAATTACTCAATGTACCTAGTAACTGGTTCAGGCGCGGATCCAGGATTGGGTCATGGGGGGGGGGCTAATAATGTTAAGCGGTCATCTTGGAAAATGGCCGCTCCTATCTCCACCATGTTAAAAAAGCTCCTCATGGAGGGGGCTAAAGCACCTTAGCCCCCCCCCCTTGGATCCGCCCTTGAACTGGTTTAAAGAGGAGGCAGTTCAGTCATAAAATGCACATGATATTACCTACTACACGAGAGGTGTATTGTCGTTATCGTTATAGTTATAGTTGCTGGAGATGCAACTTCATAGGATTTCTTGTGTAGGTAGCATGCTTAGCATCATGAGCGGCGATTTTATTAGGTAAGTTCCCCATTTGTACAGTCATAGCGATGAATACAAAATAGTCGATTGGAGGATGGAGGGGAACATGTATACATGGAAGGGATGGAACGTGAGAGCAATAAAGGAAGATGAGGAAAAAAAGGGTATGAATGGGGAAAGAAATGATGAAACCAGAGCCACACGCTATAGGCTACACCACGAGACATATCTGAATGAATAGGACAGATAGGTAGGTAGACCCTAATAACACATCTAACCTTACATTCCTATTTCCAAAGCAAGATTGGATCATATTATGCTCCAACTACGAAACTACAATCATACCATCTACTACTATAGTATTTTTTGCTGGACCGTCGTTATTATGTAAAAGCACAATATTAGCTATATTTGGTATAAAATTACTTTGAGCCACATGCTATTATGTCATTTTTTATGCTTTACGGTGAAATAACACAAGTCATAGTAAGGTACAAGTACAAGGGAGCAATCGTAAAGGAGTCTCCCGCTGAAAAGGACAAAGTGCAAATACCCATTGAAATTGAAGATAAAACGATCAGTGTATCAGTATCAGTATCATACTCGCAGAATAATATAAAAAATAAAGGTCCTATAGCTACACCCAGTTTCTAATCTAACAAATATGTGTCACATCCACATTCTTGCATTGGACAGGGTCAGCCGTATTCCTGATTCTCAAAGAATCTATAATTAATAGGGTTAGAGACTCTGTAAGTTTCGAGGTGGGTGACAAAATAACATTGATATATTTATGTCATAATTTATATGGGAAGGCTTATTTATTTTTTATTGAGTTTGCGAGTCAAAACTAAGTCATATTTATATTCCGTCCTATTCAAAAAATAATTAAATAATAATATTCTTATATATATATTATATAAAATAATATCATTCTTTGCTTACCCAATACTGTAATCACAATCATAGCAAGTTCCTTGAAGAAGCCGATGCTGACTATTAAATTCATTCTTCTGCTTTATCATGTTAGGTATTTCTTTTCGTATATGCTCCTGAAAAAATAAATGATTCATATCACAATTAGGAGCTGTAAAAGTTGTATGGTTTTATTTTTGTACTTTGTGGTGTATATCATAAAGTAAAAGATTTCAGGCACGCAATATATTATTGAGCTGAATTTCGCATTTGTATTTTTTATTACCTGCAGACAAAATAGAGCTAAAGAAGGTTCATTTGCAATAATGTGCATGTTTTCTGACAGCCTTCCAAGGGCTGTGAAATACAAAAGATCCATAGCAATTTTAATAGTATGTGTAAATAAAATGTTTTGTAGAAAACGCTCAACACGACTTGAGTAATTTCAGTTTGGAGCTGTTACCATGTTTTTTAGCGCAGTTACATGAAAGAAATTGGGAAATAAGAGTGAGTTTATAAGAAATCCCAATTTATTGGTTGGTGGTTAATAATACTCCGATTAAACTGGCACTTATTTCTTTTGAAGAGTTTGACAACAAACCACAATATTAATGTAAATTAATAATTCAAAAGGAATTGAACGAGAAAGTTTGTTTGTAAACTTACACCTTCCACCCACTACAAAAATGGTACAATATATTATTATTATGAAGAACAAAATAATGCACTACAGAAAAGTTATGCCATTACATTCCACTGACTATGAGAAAGGTTTGCGCAGGAGCCGGGTGTATTACCTCGTTTAACCTTTAGATCAATGTCACCAGCAGTATTGTAACTTCCAGTACTTGATCCTCCCACAGTGTTGACAGATCCTGTTGTTGCGGATGATGACATGTGTCCAGAGTTGAAATGCGTCGCCATCATATACAAAAGAATATAGTTTCAACCTATAATGTAAATAAAAGCAATAACATATAAGTTTGAAATTAGCAGTAACAGGCAATACATTCCGAATGTACAACTATTAAACCTTCGATGTTGTCTATGTTGATCTCAAAGTGGCGTCATATGTCATACTGAAATATATATATGTGACTTGCTTAAAGTAGGACAAAAACAAGTAACTAACAATATCAAAATACTGTACTTACTACTTTTATAAATTGCTGTCACTCGATTCTGAATCGTTACTGGAAACTGGAAACGTATCTCGAACAAAAAAACAGCGGATTGACTAGGTAGATATTACAGTATTTCAGTACCGGGTCGAGTGCAAATGGAAATGGTAATGTCAAATGTGGCAGATTAGATGTTACCCAAGACTTCAATTTGAATTTGAGATGTTTGGAGTAGACTGAAGGCTGTAACAGACTTTATATTCTTATTAGTAGAGTTTAAAAATTTAAAATAAAACAAAAACACACCTGTTATTTTTCATAATAACCAGTCTGGGCGTCTGGGAAAGAATTCTCCGTTTTCTACCGTCAAATCTACTCTGACTCTACAAAACTGGAAAGAGTTTAAAATCAGAGATTGGCGCTTCATGGAATTCTGTTGGAGCTTAGCCATTGAGTTACCAAGCAACTCCATTTGCGTCAATGATTTTGCGCAACTCACTCATCTCCCACTTTTTCTTTCACTACTCACTACTTCTCTTCTCCGTCCGTGCCGTGTACTTCTTCTGCTGCTTCCGCTTGACTCCAGTTCCAGTCCAGAGTTGCTGTTCTAGTCTTCTACTTAGCCAGTTTCAGTTCCAGAAAACTTTCAGTAAGTGAAAGGCAACAAAACTGGAACGAACGGGTGGGAGTATGATGCATCACATGGGACTAGAAACTAGAAATTGAAATCTATGCGAGTCAGAGTAGCAATGCCATTTTCACAAGTTTGGAATTAGGATAAACAGTAAAATACACGTTGTAAGGTGCCTATACTATTCGTTTTTAGTTGGTAGGTGCACTTATGGGTGTTCTTTAGTAAGTGATGTCTGGGCCAGTAAGTGATGTCTGACTTGAGGTTTGACGGGGGGGGGGGATAGGAAGAACTGACTGGAAACGGTTAGGTTATATTTTTCCCTCGGCCGCCGGAGGCGGCCCCGCCGAAGGCGGGAGGGAAAAATTTAACCTATCCGTTTTCAGGCAGCTTTAGGAGCCTGGTTTCGTGTTAATTCCGGTTAATCATCCTAAAAAACTGTTTTGCAACGTCAGTTTTGTTCATTTCTCGTCGATTTATATTCATTGCACTTCAAAGAAAAAAAAATTTTTTGGACATCACTTACTAAAGTCAGACATCACTTACTGGCCTGGACATCACTTACTAAAATCAGACATCACTTACTGGCCCAGACATCACTTACTAAAGAAACCCCGCACTTATATAGTGTGTATACAGGAATTTAAATATTTTTTAACGATAAACAAATCGAAGTAATAAGAGAGAAAGACAACTTTATTTAAAAAGTGACACTGTCCTCCTAAAGTCCTAAAGTCCTAAAGTCGTCCTCGAAAGTAATTATGTTTTCGATATTAAGTTATCTCTGTTAAAGTCTGTAACACATTCCGGGTATTAGTATTCAACATTGTTGACGACTTTCATAAATCACATCTGTTCGTTATTACAGGATTATTAGCCTATTTTATTTACCACTTATGAGGCACTTCAATTTGACTATAGTTATTCAACTCCCTGATACGATAATGTATTCTTAGGTATAGGTGCACAATTATAAGCAGCATAACTTATAAATTAAACACGTCGAAATTTAAAAACCAAATTTTAAAAATCTACTCAACCCATGTCCCATATCTGTACAACTTTCCATAGAATATAATGCAAGAGGAAAAAAAGAGAAATTACACATTATGTGTGCGACATGCGTCAAATACATCTTCTCTAATTTATTATATCAATTCAAGTTGAGATCAACTCGTGAAGAAAACTTTTACTTTACTAATACACTTTATTTAAATAGGAGGGGCGCTAACATTCAAAGTGACAACAAGTACTTTCCAAAGCTCAAAAAATACAAAAAATAAATCACAAATTCCCCGGAAACGAAAATAGTTACTACTATCTAACAAGCACCAAAGTATTCCAAAGTTTATACTCTATCAGCATCAGATCGAAGTTTTTAGTGACAACTACTAATTTGTGAAATTTGAGGTGAAATACGAAATCGTGATATTTCTCAATTCTCGTCTCGTGCTGAAAAGAAACACCAAACAAAACCTGGAATACACAATCGCCCCTCCACTCCACTCCTATATCAGAAGTACACGCAATCAGTTCCTTTTGCATAGAAACAAACATCTCACACAGTGGAACCAGTAGCAGACAAGTTGTAGGTTTTATTACTCTTAATCACTCAACAAATATTAAATACCAAAAGAATCAAGTTAAAACCATGGATAAAGAAGAATTTAACGAATTAAAACAACTGCTGTTGCTCCAAATCGAGACCGTGAACAAAATCCATTCTGATCAAAAGAAGGAAATCCAAAATATTATACAAGAAATACGATCAGTTGGAGATAAATTCAACATTCAGAAGATGGAAACTAATTCATCGGAATCTATTATGGCAAAGGATATGATAAAGGTCAACCAATGTGATCCACGTAAAAAAAGGATGGAAAATCATCATCATGGCATGGATATAAGTATAGGATCCGACAAAGCTTGCTTAATCCTACATGGCACAAATAAACAGGACGGTCCGTCAAATACAACCATTTATAATATTAAACATACCATGGGAAAAAAGGTCATAAGTAAACCTTGTGCAAAAGAACTAAGAAATAAAGACGGTAAACCATCATCCATCCTTATCCAACCTCCCAGTACGTACGCAGATATGGAAATTGTAACCAAAAGACACACATTAGGTGGATCAAGGTCTGGAATAAACGAACATTCAACTAAAGAAGGAAGGGAAATCAAAAAAGAAATGCTAGTGAAAATCAAAAAGTTAAGAGAGGACGGGAAAACAGTCAAGATAAAATCCCAACTTACTTCGCCCTCTCCCAAAATATTCCCTAAGTAATCGCCGTAAACCCAGACTAGAGGAATATGAGAATCGGAAAAGCGCCTCCATGGAAGTACATCACAACATTCAACACTAATGCAAAATTGTCAGTCCGGAAAAGTAAAAAATATTTCCAAATAATACTGCAGCAATATTATAAACTACAACTTCTCAAAACATCCATGGATTTAAGAAGCAATTAGCCTATTAGCCTAATAGCTTAGACAACATACCAATTCTCCTACAATCATTTCCTCAAAATAAATCAATAATCATCACCTTTAAATCTGCAAATTCGTGTACTCATAACTTGTCATAGAATATATCTCAATTATATGTCAAATAGTAATATCAGTTAAATACAAATTACAATATTTTAAAATAATAATAATATACAAATTATCAAACATAATTAATTAAATAGGTAGGGTCGGGTAACTGTGTTACCTGACCCTACCCTAAGCATTAACCAATATATTGGTAAAATTAATAATCAATCTCAAATTAAACTCTGTTAACTTTGTGTGATGGGTGTTATGCCTTTAGGCACAATAAAGTCTTCAATCAATCAATCAATCAATCACTTTATTTAAATAACTTGATTTTTAGATTTGTTTTTTATTTCCACTGCTATGTCATTATGTACCTGTAGCTCTGCTATATATTGGACTCGTACTTACGATTAGGTGTAGTGATGTAGTCGACTGGTAGAATATAGCGAAATAAAGAATTTTTGGAACGATGTCATAAATATATTAGATATTTCGATATGGCATAATATGGCAAGTACAACCTACTATCTAGATACATATAACTATACCTATTCCAAACAGATAAAAAAATTCTATAAGAGGTAGTTGAACGCTTTCAACATGTGAATTGTGAATCATGAAATTCGTTGAAGAATCGAATAATAAAAATCATAAAATAAATGGGACGCAGATAAACCCATGCAGAGAGCTGTATGAGCTATGAACATATGGACTACCAGGAGCTATCTAAAAAGGCAACAGTCACAGAATAAAGTATGATCTGTTTTATCCCGCCCTGTGTCTATGTCTATGACTTATATTTTCTGCCGAGTCTGCATTTAATATAATACCCAGGCATATAGGCACATATATAATATACTAGAATATTATATATGGTAAACAATACAGAAAAAAAAGGAGGAGGATACATATTTCAACATTTTTGAAGCAACAACTGGAGCTCTAAAACCTAAAAATAAAAGAAGGCTTTACATATAGAGTATGTACACGATTGAATTTGACAGTATGACAGTAGGATTGTCGGATTTGAGGATATTTCAAGGATAAGATAAAAAATGGATTCACAAGATTTTACAGAAAATCCGTAAGAAAACCGTTACCGTTACCGTTCTGATTCCGTTTCGGAGTTGGATCAAGCATATATAAACATTTCATACCCTTTAGACAAAAACAAAAGCGATTTCACCATGATTTTCACGATTTGATTTTTGTATTTTATTGTTGAATAAAAAAGTTCTTGAATCTTATGTATACCTACCACCTACGTACACTTCACTTAGGTTCATACACCTTTGAAATAAACTCAAAATGGAATCGCACAGGAAGAAAAGTACAGCGTACAGATAGGGATTTATACGAATGGCCCTATGGTTCTGACTACGATACGAGTACCGTAGTACACAAGTTACATATAGGTACATATAAAATGTCAACGTGTTGAAATCTCCAAGACAGAAGTGCTCGTCATATATACGTAATATGTTAGCACATGAATGTGCCTAATCAAACTGCTCAGAAAGGAAATCGATGAAAGAATTCCACAAGTCTCTATCCTTCCCATAAAAACCAATGTGATCTCTATCTTTAACGGATACCTAAAAACATATTCTACAAATATGGTGAAAAAAACATATTATTCTAGATGTGTGGCCGTTGGCAGGATCTTTCATTCAATACTCCATCTTACCCATTTAGTCGACTCACATCCACTATCCACTATACCAGTCGATAAATATATTCTAGTACAATTATTCAAATTGCCATTTTATTTTCAATACAGCTAAAACATGGCTCAATAATAATTATTAATTATTTACAATTTTAGTCCAGTAGATCCCTCACTAAAATTTATAAACCACCTCAAGTCCCATAATTTTTAATTAATATCATAGAATTTTAGGAAAGTAAAATACCTTCAGTATGTATTGGTATTGCAACTGACGAATAAGCCTTGAAAAATCTACGTTTTTTTGTTCGTGAAAAAGGCTAATTTTTTGAAACTGTGAATTAAGATGAATAAGATACGGAGTTTATTAGGCTTAAGGAGTTAGCATAATTACACAAAATGTGTCGGAATCAGGGATACGAAATTTGAATGCATTAGGTACATATAGCTGTCTCCCCAAATTGTCATGCATACGAATAGGCGCGTAGGAGCCTACCTACCTTACCTATCTATTTTTAGGGTGTACGTAGAACTACATAGAAATGTAGCAAAATCGTAAAAAAAAGTAATCGTGCATTTAACTACTGTAACATACGCGCATAGTTAGGCTACCAGCACGTATGTACATATACACTGAGCGATATACTATAATTACTTATAATTATACATCTGTAAATCCGACCAGTGTATAACGTGGCCTAACGTGGAGGGATTTTAGAAGGGAAAAGAGTCATCAGCACAAACTCCAAAAGTGTAAAAGAAGAAAAAAAACGAAGTAAAAAAAATCTGAAATCTGAAATACCTGAAAAACGGCAGGAGTCTAGTCTTCCGGAATATAAAATGGGGAGATTCTATTTCGGACTCGTTTCAAGTCCCCATGTGGCCAATTCCAAGGTGATTTTTCATGATTTTCCAAAGTTGCTCAACAAAGCAAAGGTGTGGAGTAGAGACGTGGAGCGTATATGAAGGTGTAAACTGAACAAGTGTACGAGAGAGAGAGAGAGAGAGAGAGGGGAAGGAAAAGCTTTACTACTCAAGCACAAAGGATGAAAATGTCCTAACGAAACCAAACTACCGGCGGCGGTGGCGGGCGAGACGAGAAGGACGGAGCATAAGAAAAGACTTTAACATTGTCGTTTTTTTTCTTCTTCATGCTTTCGTCTTCTACTCTCCTATTTTTTTTCGTTATCCGCTTCTTATTTTACTTTCACCCGTTCCTTTCCCCCCTCGATCGTCTCATCCCGCTCTCCCTTCTATACTTACGTAAGTAAAAGTTGTATTTCTAAAATTACCTACATATTACGATGGTGGTGGTGGTGGTGGTGGTGGGGGGCAGAGTACGTGCATGGAGGAATTGCTCTCTCATTGTATTTTATGACTATTGGTAGAGTTACGATAATTCCTTTCAACCACCACCACTGATTCATGCCCCTGTCGTTTTGTTCGGTTTTCGTTAAGGAAGCATTTATCCATGGTCCTACCTACGTACCTACGTCCTATCGGATATGGGGAGTGTAGTGGGAATTTCGAAATGGAGTTATACATACACGACAAGTTGTAACTACCTCTCATACATTTACATATATGTAGTACGTATACGAGGGCCTACGTCTCCATTCTCCATAAGAATTTAAGGACACAAGGGCTCTGTCTCGGTCTGGTTCTGGGTCTGGGTCTGGGTCTGGGATGTGATAACATTGCAAAAAAAAACCTAATTACCATTCCTATTGCCTATGCACAGTACCTATAGTGCAGAGCACTATACAAGCTTTAGCTCTCGCGTTGACTTCCTCTTTTAAAACTGTACTCACTTCCGAGCTCTGGATATTTCCATCCTGTGTATGGCCAGCCAAAATATACATTAATTGTGACATGGCATTGTGTAATATCCACATCGACATCGACCCATTTATTTAACATTCAGATCGTTATCCCATTCTTCTCTCTCTCTCCCTTCCTCCAGGCATCCGTTCTATTTCTAGAACGCTCCCATCTAAAAATTTGTATTCAATTCAAATATGACAGAATTCTTTTATACGTACACACACAGAGAGTTCACAAGTATTTTTAGACTGTCGAAAAAAAACTGTGGTTGGAGTTGGATATTATACCTATAAAAAGACTATGGGATTCATTCAAGAAAATTATATTTCTCGACGATTTTGTTTTTGCAGAGAATTGCACATTTTCAAGTTTGTATGCTGCGTATATAGTTCTCCTAGAATGTTTTTATTTTTTCTTGTACTTTGTGGGATACATCGCTTGGTAGTTATTAGCTGTCAAAAGGAGCGAGGTGCAGCGGCCGGGACTCAATACTAAATATGCGGGCAGTATACAGAACAAAGTGCCTGGAATTATTATTTAAAAAACAAATATAGCAACTACACAATATAAACGATAACAAGCACAGAGACTTGGGATTTTTAGTGGTGATTTTGAAACACTGGCTGCATATGAATTCTGAATTATCATAGGAATAGAAGTATAAAAAACAAAATCCTCTCCATTTGATTCAATGCTAAAGATCACTGAAGTTATTAGAAGCTTGACAGTACTTACAATTAGTATTGATATGTAGATACAGCAAAGCTACGTTAAATTTTAAATTCAAGCGATTGATTTCCTTACTACTGTGAATTGAGACCCATAAAAGTGAAAGTCTGCACCTATTTGTAGTGAAAGTGCTTGCACGTATGTACTACGTTTCTATCTGATATCATGTCCTTGTTAAAATATAACCTTGAATTAGAAAAGCAACTATGGCGTGACTGCCGCTGAGCGGATCCTCATTTATAACAAGGATCATGCGGTTAGATTTGAATTTCGATTTGAATCTCTGTAGCTCTAGAAATAAAAGAAAAAGACTCGTTGTCGTCATTATTATTGAAACTCCTTTATTATTTTCTTCTTTAATTAGGCAATACTCATAGGCGATGCCATAGTACTACTCACAAAGTTTTGGTACGAGATATTGAGATATATTATGCACGAGAAGCCGAGAATGAAATTGAAGATCTAACTAAACCACTATACTCACACAACTATGGTATTAATCTTTGTAGTTATACATCCAGAATCCATAGGATAGTCTCTCATCTTCCATAGTTTGGTCTTATGGTTTGGTGTTGGTGGGAGGTGCGGGTGGGTATAGGTCTGTAGGTAGCGTACCTACCTAGGTAAGGTACATAGTTTGATAATAGGCTATTGGAGTTTTGTATGTGAAGCACGATGTGGGTAACGAAGTGGGTAGAAATCGATCCATGGTTCCTTATGCTTCTTCCTCTATAACAACACCGACAGCAACTTAAAGCAAGTCGAGTCGGGCCAAGTCAAGTCAATGGAAAGGGAGGGAGGGAGATGCATAGAGATCGACAGGAAGAAGTCCACATGAACCGTCACCGTCATAATAATACCATATCATATATCTCGTGTATGCACTCTCTTTAGAGACATACATCCTCCAGATAAGGATTACTATGCAAATCATTAAAATACAATTTTGGGGTTGTAAGGGTCATGCGGCCATAATACACAACCAAGTTGAAGAATAAATACTATATGTACTCCAGATACAGGATCCTATCTGGAAACTTGTATCCCATCCTGCAGCGCCCAGTTCCAGTTCCAGTTCTAGCAACAGCCACAACAACCACAACAGTATCATCATTATCCTAATGTTATAAAATCAAATAAGGGCTCTTTCCCCGCCTCTATATCTCCTTTGCTTATCATGCTTTCTTTCTTTATAAATATACAGCCTGACTCTCGACTCACATGCCTATATTTTAACAACTACCTACCCACAAACCATTTACTTGGTCGTCGTCGTCGTCGTCGTTGTCGTCGTTCATCTTTCCTATAAAAAACGTGCAGCCGTCTCAAGTATACCTATATGAATTTTATTGGAGCTCTTCTTCATTCATACCTTCCCATATTTTATATACGCTCATGAATGTACCTCAACCCGCTCTTCTCTTCTTTTCTTCTTCTACTATATAGTGTCTACGTATACATAGCATTAGTTCATTGGTGTGTACCTGTTGTAGCCCCATAGTGTATAAGAAAACTCTGTTGCTCTATGGCTCCTCCTGCTGACCTTATTCACAAATTTGAAGAGTGGAAAGTTGTGACTAAAAATAGATATGCTATCATAAATCTCGACCGTGATGGGTATCTAGGGGATTAAAATCTTTCGTCAACTTTTCTCCTGCTCCTATGTGCTGTACAGCATTATTATGATTATACCTTCCCAGAACTACTTACAACAACTAACTATGTAGACAACTGAGCAGAGAGGAGAAAACTTCTTCTTTTGACCCTTTCAACACTCAAGATCCATGCTAATCCGAGAGGTTCCTTGCCCTTCTCTCCCTCGATCTGGATTTTTCTTCCCTTTGTGCTGCACGCGGGCCTCTGGGTTCTGGTTCTGGTTCTGGTTCTGGTTCTGGTTCTGGTTCTGGTTCTGGTTCTGGTTCTGGTTCTGGTTCTGGTTCTGGGCTCTGATCCTAGTCCTCTATAGTTTTGCCATTGTTATATATTTCACCTTATTAATAAGTTCCAGTCCAAGATCTAAATTAGGTATTTAGGTAGGTACTTATGTATTTTTATGTAGGATGAGTGAGAGAGTGATTCTTTGTAAAAATTATTTATACTTTTATAACAACTATATTGCAGCCCGGGATCTTGGAATCTTTCATGTTATGTTTCTCCATAATATTATAATGAAACTAAGGAAGTATATTAGGGACAGTCTACAAATACCGTCATCAGTAAGGTCGATGGGACTAACTGGTTGCTATGATGATAGTCCATGTTAAATATAACCATATACACAATCATTAAGCTGCTGACACGGCCCTAAAAATGGCTATTTTTTGATGACGCCATTTGTGGGCAATCCCTTATAGTGATCTGCATTTACGAATATTTTTATAGTTGGAGGGGTAGGGGTATACATCCCTAATAATAATATTATTTTCAATGGATTTTTTTAAAACAACAACTAACTCAAACAACCACATCCATATATAGGTACACAAAGGGGCTCAAAATACTTTGGTGGTTTTATCAAAGTAGTTTAGTAGGTATATAGTTGGTATTGTTCAACTAATATTGTATCTGTAATACTAATAGATATTTTCCTGAGTGCTCCTGGCATTGAATTTGAATTTTGAATTGAACTATATATCCATAATATAGCGCTCCGCAGAAAGTTTAAGTACCTCCGCCTCCACCTCCGTGTTTTTTTATCCAAGTAAAAAAAAGATCCAAAGTTGAATGGAATTTTGGAGCTGGATTTAGAATTGAAGTTGAAGTTAACAGTGTGGCTGTTGTATCATTCCACAAATATAACTAGGTAGGTAGGTAAGGTACGTTCCTACCTCCGTTACCGGAACCGGTATACCGGTATGATGCCGAGAGTGGTTAAAACGTTCTCTACTTGCGTCAGAGAACCCCCTAATCAAACCAAGGCAAACGCCATGTCAAGTCAAGCCAAACGAAGCTGAGTGAGTGAGGGACAGAGTAGTAGTAAATGGAAATACAAAAACGAAATATGGGGAATAAAAAAAATAAAATAGACTTGGGAAATGTCATATATGGGAATGACTACGTCGACTATGCACGCAGATTAGCTAATACAATTTAATCGAAAAATAAATGGACTAGTTGAGACTATGTATAGAGACTCCAACGGAAACGATGTATAAAGTTTTTCTGGCTTGAAGAATTCGATAATTAGGTTTACTTTTATTGCTCGCACACATACGTAGGTAGGTACCTACTTCTACTCAAGTATGACTCCGACTTAAAAGACTGTGTACTATACTATCCCACTAAACCAAGACGGCGACTGTACAATATTATATACTACGACTACGGCAGCTCCTTTAAATACTTGACTTGAGTAGTTTCACACATGATTTCACCTTGTACACTCTCCCTTATAGTCTTTTACGTTAGCCTTACGTTCTGCCCCACTGAACTTTTTTGTGTGGGTCCGCGCGCGGGATCCTTCCTGTGTAAGTAGATCTGATCTTAAAATGTACAGCTGGGCTGGCAGCTCCTTGTGGAGGTATAGCGGTAGGCATATGTACAAAGGTCTATCTATACTGATATATACATATACGTTACGTAGACTGACTTTAACTTCAGATTTAGTGAACTAAACTCTTTAACGCTGACGCTAACATGACTTGAGGTGATTTAATTTCGTTTCATTTTTCCTCAGACTTAACTTGGTTAAATGTAAGTTTAGTTCATCTGTACGTATAGTTTTCCCTTGGATTCAAATAATAAATCCGCCCCTATACTATACAATATATAAGCATCAACAGTAGGGATAATTTTGGAATGTGACTGAAAACAAAATACATATTTTTAAAATAGATTTAGAAAATTATGTAGTAAGTATAACACGATTCAGAAGCTGAATAATTGTATTTTTATACAAATGTATTTTCAATTTACCTAGGTACATTAACAGTTTACCCCATTTAATTATTGTATTCTGTATCTCAATAAAAATCAAACTGTTTCCATACCCATTTTTTTTGTTCTTTTTTTAATCTTTTTGCTATGCATGATTACATTTAGTATTATAATTATTTTTCAATTACTACAGATATAAACTGAGCCTTTAGGATTTGGACAGAGACGATAAAGGCAGACGGCAGATTTAAGGAACAAAACAAGCGGAACTATATAAAGAGATAAAATTACCTATAGTGCCGATAGCCGGTATATAACTATCAAGTCTTAAGCTATTATGTTACAGATTACAAGAGCAATCCGAGAGAGTCTCTCAATTTATTTCTTTAAAGCTTAAAACCTCCAAAAAATCCTTCCAAAAAAAAAATTCCTCCTAATTTATGAGCCAATAGGCCAACCAGAGATTCACATTCTCAATCATGCTCCGCCTCCTCCTATATGTAGTACCTACCGCATATTCTATAATAAAGCGCCCATATAGTGTACCATTCAAACTTACCATGATTCTTTTTAGGCCCGCGCACTAAATAAATGTAACGAGTTTGCACCCATAATAAAGAAAAGTGTGGATCCCTTGTAACTACCTACATACAATAACAGACCTCGGGTATAGACCCGCGCACAGTTGCAGTAGTAAAAAAAAGATATACGGTACCTTCCTTGGATTGATTCACGTGAAGAGCCTTAAGCTTTTTTATTGATTTCATTCGTGAGGGAAAGAAGATTAGAATTCTTTTACGTGTGACACAAAATTTCTTCTTTTTTTTTATTATTTTGTGCTCGACTATGCTGGAAGGAATAGTTGTAGGTTGGTAGTAATGTGGTATACCTATGTAGTTGTACGTAGTATAGAGAAGTATTATTACTATATTTGGGTTGAGGAGACGCGAAATACCTGTGAAGATGTACTGACAGCAGGTACCTACATAGATTAGAGGGAGATACTATTGGCAGGCAGATCGTATTAGCATCAGCCGAGGTGAGTAAATAGTTCATACACACTTCACTGTAGCACTTGAATGGGCTCTGTGGCTCGTTGGACCATAAATATAGCTTATAATGTGATGTGTACCAGAGCTGCCAGAGCAAACAGAGTAATAGGAGCAGTACCTATATACGCTATGGGGCTATACTATAAGGCTATAAGCATATAGGTACTATCTGTCTACCAATGTGTTGTATACCGCATAATATACTTTCTACCTGTAGTGTCTAAACCCTTGCTTTCACTTGCTATTTTTACTTTCCCTAAGTAGCTAGATGTATATCAAATATATGAACTAAAATCATACAAAAAAGGTGAGGTCTATATAGCTCCCTAAAAGGTATATAGATACATCGTTTCCTACGATATACACAACATACTACTGTCTTGAGTCTATATACGCAGGCACAGTGTATTATTTGTATTGAGTGGAAGAAGGGGGGGGGGGGTGGAGGAAGTAGAGGATGTGGAATTGGATGGTTTGATGTATATTGCTAATACTATTTACTCAGGTAAATAGAAAATTTTGACATTACGTCTTCATCCTGTTAAAGTTCAGGACGGAAACATACTATTACAATTTTCGATCATCTTATCTCATTCAGAGTACTTACTGAGCTGCCTCTTTCCCTAGCAGAGTGGAAGAGCTGTCTCCGTGCAGAGTACCTATATAATGTGTGAAGAAGATCAAGTTCAAATATACTGATGGAAACCCGAGCCCGACCTACCTGGACGGCTATATATACCTACCTACTATATCTATAGAGTCTATCACCTACAATGCTGTACCAATATCCAACATTTTCTTCCCCCATATATTATTTCTTCCGTATCATTCTATACTCCCTATAGCCTCCAGCCTGTAGCCTGGTCTGTCAGAAAAGGTACAGAGTATAAGCAGGAGCAAGAGCTCCCCTATACCCCTCCTCCCTACCTGAAGGTATGTGTGATTTCAATCCTGGGTGTTTTATTTTATGTTGACAGTATCAACAGAGCAATCTCACTTACATCTCAAGCATATAGACGAGTGAATCATTTATTAGCTCAAGTCAAGTCAGTCAAGAAATAGGAATAGGAGAGTGGAAAATGCTGTGCCATAGTGGCACGACGCGGGAGGATGAGAGAGGCATAAGATCGGAAAAAAAGATGTACGTGTATGTGTGTGAGATTGTGTGTCTTCCTACGTCTTTCCTATTCTTACATTTGTCGTTTTCGTCTTCGTCTTCGTCTAAGTCGTCCTACACTTTCGCGGAAGAATTTTAAAAGAGTCACCAAAAGTGAACTTGATAGAGTAATGGAATTCGGAGCGAGAGAGAAGAGAGAAAGTACATACTCAATTCCAATTCTTAAGCATTTCTTGAATGACGTCCGTCAAGTTCCTGTTCCTGGGTCCTTTTGCATACGAGTCTCTTCACGTAGGGGTGAAATGTATAGACTATAATATACATAGTACCTATCTACTTACTTGCTTAAGGGCATAATATCCCATCCGCTATCACTCTCAACCATTACACATCCTACATATTTATTGCCCTTTTCCTTTTCTTGGGAGCTAGATGGCGAAATTTTGCATTGCATTTCACAACTTAGGAGGAATAGTAATATTACTCTGGGCTTCTTTAATCTTCTTTAAAAATTGATTGCTTTTTTGTATGCATATTTATACAGTGTTTTTGCTATTCACTTTGCTTAAAAGACCTTAAATTGATTTCTCTTCAAAAAAAATTATATGATTTGATAATTTAATTATTGACTAATTTATTTTAATTTTTTTCAAACGCAGAGTGTCCTCCAGCGGATGACGGAATGGAGAGATTTGCATGTCCATCCCCTGACCGACAAGGTCGCTACCGTTGCATAGATGATCACGTCCTTTGCGATGGATTTGTGGACTGTCCCAAAGAAGAGGATGAGGACAGGCACGCCTGTATGTTCTACAAAACGGTAAGCTTTAATTTCTGGATTAAACAAAAATGTCTACCTACGAAGCATGAGTTAATGAGTATACTACAAAATTTAAATGCAGATTTAAAAACACACGCACCAAAACTCATTTAAGTGAAAGCCGTAGTGCCTTAAAGTCGTTTCTAAAATTAAACACATTACAAATTACAGTAATAATGGAAGTCCAGTCGCAGCTTCTCTGTTGGTTTCTACGGCTTTGTTATTAATTTGATATTTTTAGATGGTTGTGAAGTAATCGTAGACGAAACTACAGATATGCCTAACTACTTTAGATCTTATGAAAATGAAAGCTAATCAGTGTTTATAGTCAGTGATCCCCATACTACCAATAATATTAATATGCGTTCACATTATTAAATTAGTAGGGCAAAACGATTGTGAAAATACTATAATAATTAGTAACTAATACCGACAGCGCCTCATATTATTCATTGTTTGCATGATATGTGAGACTGGAAACTTACCTGTGTGATTGGAGGGAGGCTGTGGCAGTTCATATGGGGTCGAAAAACAGAGAACAGAAACGGATTCTGCAATTCAGAATGAATCCTTACCGCTATAATTAAAATAATTACCATTCCAATTTCCAATGCCACATTTCAACGATCAAATGTAGGAATGTAATTAAATCATTATTAGACGGCAAAAACTACTGTTACTGCTAATACTACTATATGGGGAAATTGACAAGAGCAAGCATATGAAATTAGTCCGGCTTCGTATTTCATTCCTTTCCTATAGAATAACAGATTGCCAGTATAGCATTTAGGAGAAATGGTTCCTTGTATTCAATAGCATATTAAAAAATTGGTATTATATTTTTTTAAATGAATTGTATTATCTACTTTATCCATCACTATATTTTTCTCCGAACTTCACCTACCAAACTTTTAAATAGAAAGAGAGAGAGAGAGAGAGAGAGAGAGAGATAAAAAAAATGGAATTCGTGGGTAGAATAAAAACAAGATAATATGGTGACATTATATGTCAATTAGCACGCGTCAACCCAGACACATTGTCACTGTCGCCATAGCGTCAACTTAATAGAGACGCGCCACGACCCCGTCCATATGTAGCCTGCATGGCTCAGGTACGACGCTGTCAGATCAAATTAATTGACAGTATCAATCACAATTAATTACTTGACGACTCCGGGACTAGGATATAGGGGGGCTTTGTCTGGGTAGGTATAGGTACATCATCAGTGCGCAGTGCTGCAGTAGTAGTAGGAGTAGGAGTAGGAGTAGGTGCCAGGTGCCAGGTGCCATAGGTTTATTATTATGCATGTCCGTATATATGGGATAAGATTGGGATTACAAGATTCTATGGGACAGAGTTATATAGTTAGCAAAGTATATTAAATTGGACGGATGGGAATGGCGACGTGATCGTTCATATTGCAAAATCCTAAATGATTTTTCCAGTGATCAAAAATTGGATAAAGGGGTGTAATTCTAGGTTATTAGATCGGTGATGAAATGGGTGAAAGGTAGGGAGGTAGGTATAGTTTCATCTGTGCCAAGAGAACAAAAACGAAGGGGCTGAATAAAATAAGGCTATACGGTCGACGGTGAACTACGCGGCTTACAGCTCTACACTATTTCTTCTTACAACTTTGTACACTGTCTAATAATAATTTGGTTTTCTTTCTCTGGTTTCTCTATTTGTACAGACTAAGGCACATTTGGACGTGTTGGCGGACGCTTTACTGCGGTGGGCCAGGGGAAGGCGTTAGACTCCAGTTATAGACTCTACTCCAAATGACGTTCGTTCCACTTCGACTTCTACTATACTAATACTATAATACTACTAATACTACTACTATTACTACTAATACTAATACGGCCATCAACATGGCGCCTCTCATGATCTACAAAAAAAATCTACATCATTCAAAAAGAAGATCAAGCAAGACTCAAAAAAATAAAAAATATTATAACCATGGAGCTATAGTATATAATTTAAAAATAAGTCTTACGATTATATTATAGGGCCGGGCAAAGCTGCCTGGAATTTTTTTAATGGAATACGTACAAGTTTTAATTAAGAATTATGTAATTAATCCGTTAAATATCTCTCATTCATTTGTAAATTTAATTTTATTCGCTTAAACTATAATTATTATTATTATTAGTATAGTTTTAATTCCTTACTACAAATTCCACGACACTTCGTAAATTTATTTAAACGTTGTTGCAAGGAAACTTCAGGTGATCGGCAGCTTAGAATAATTATTATCAACTACTATATTCGTAGTCATTATTTCTTTCTGTACTTACTAAGATTATAGTTATTTATATATTAGAAATATTAGAAATCAACTTAAAACAATAGGTTTTCATTGCTGCTCCATAGAGATCATTTATAAATTCATGAAGCACACACTAAAATGTTTTTGAGTTTCATTCGGGTCAGCGAGCCAAGGAGCGAAGGGACACTCCTATGTACACATTTGCTTTTGTCATATTGCACAAGCTCATCATCATTTTTGAGCACAAAATATTATAAAAAAAAAGAAAGGTAATTTACACATAATATTTATTTTTCTTAACATATATTATATGCACTTTTTCATACATACAGTATTTATAATTCCATTATTCTATATATTACATACCTCATTCATCAATCAAACAAAACAGACTGACTTTCAAAAAAAATGGTTGAGTTATTTCTTTTTATTTCTTTTTTACAACTATTTATAATATAATAAATATTATTAAAATATATAAGTATGTTCTGCGGGTGGTGTATATTATATATGATTGCGCAAACCACCCATTTAACAATAATATATTTTTATTATTCTATGAATTTGAATTTAAACGTTTTATTTTTATGGGAATTTTATTTTTCTTATAGTTTTACTTTTTAAGCTGTTCATTTTTATAGAGTTCCGTCTTGTTTAGTAATTCTTTTCTTCTTTTTTTTTGGTGACGATAGAAATTTTACAATTACCCGCGTATTATTAGTGTACGTACATAATTCTATGTACACTTTTATTATGACGTGATTATAGCTGTAATTCAAATTAGGGTTATTATTATTGTATAGGTTATGTTTATATAGTCTAATGATAATGTACTTAGGTAATAATTATACTATAGATACATAGATAGATATACGCAGATATATAGGTAATCATACAACAAAAACCTTAAATAGAATGTAAATGGGAAGACGTACATGTACATATATATATATATAGAATATAAATAAGTAATTATTGTGTTATATATAGAAAAGGATAGTTACTTAATAGTAGGGAAGATAGATTTAAATATATTATAGACAGGCTACGTTATACATTTTAGATATATGTATATTACAACTGCTACTACGACTATTACTGTATATATTGATAGGTACTACATATAAACATTAGGTTATTTATAAGGTATGGAAATATACATACATAATAGAAAATTCGCGCTTTGAATTGTTCAAAGAATCATTATGGTGCTATATATTTACAGAAACTACCACTACCGGAATTCATGTACAAGTTCATAATAATTCTTGATTTTTGTGATGACATTTTTGTAAAACTTTTTGGAATTTTAAAACACTAAAAAAAATAATCAAATCAAAGCCGCATCTTTTATCTCTGATCTGATGATGATTTTCTTCAAAAAATTGTTTTCCTTACAACATTTTACTACAAACAACTTATAAAACATCATTTTATTTCAGTTCAATTTTTTTTTCCATCACACAAATTATTGACTTTCTACTTCTGAAATTAATGTTCAGGTTTTTCTATAATATTATCAAGTATAGCTATGTAACGTAGAATTATATTGCGTAGATTTACTCAACATAGACAGTTATGCAATCATATACCTATATATACATGTAGTTCCTCTTTTATTATCTACAACAATTTTAGAACAGTTTGAAAAATATTCAAATACGTTTACGTCAATGTAGGTACATAATAATATGAGGAAAAAGTAGTACTGCTACATACAAAACAAAATACTATGACATTGTTTTTGAAATACAGTTTTAACAGTATAATATATTTATAATATAAAATATGTATGAAGATGATGATAATTATTACAGGAAAAAAAAAGAAAACATTTTTTTTCAAAATGCTAACTTGAGATTCTATTCAAATCTGATTAACACATTTTCCCGTGGTTTTTGCGCCTCTTTATACATACATATACCTATTCTGACAGACTCTGTGTACATATACATATAAGTATTTATTTTGAATTTATCTCCTCCCGCCCCCCCCTCCCCCCTCCCCTTTAAAGCTCTTGCAATCTAGTGCAATATGCAATATATAGTAATCGTTATATTATGCGAATTAATAACTACCTATAAACCTATATACAAACCTAAACTAAAAAAAAACTTACATACATAAAATATATTCTGTTGTTAACTATAATTATTTTGATACTTATTATACTACTTACATAATTATATTTAACACAAAAAAAATTTAACTGACGGTAAACATTCATGACTGACTTTCAAAGGCCTAAGGTAAACATTTAATTTTTCACAAATTAATATTGCATTATTATATTATACACTATATAATACAAATTATTAGATTTTTTTTCTCTTTTTAAACAAAGACTCATTGTAGTACTACAAAATGAAGATCTATACATACACACAACACTTTAAACAATTTACAGTTTTACTCCATTACAAAAATAATATTTATTATTAATATGTGTAACTTACAACAACAACAAAAATTCGTCTTATGTTTAGTCAAGCATCATAAGCAATTTCCAAATAATCCAAAGTAAAATGACTTACACAATTTTTTTTTCGTATGTATTATATGTTAATTTTTATTAGGTTTCTCTCCCTCCTATAGCCGCCTTTTTTTTGTGGATAGTGTGATGGTACATATTAATAATAAGAAATAATTATTTATGATATGGTCAAGGTATTCTTTTATCCATACCATTTACCATACCATATAGCAATAGCCAAAAGCTTTTTATTAATTTCTCACAATAGCAAACCGAAAAGAAAAGTTCAGATAGGCTCTTATAGGTTTAGTAAGAGTAGGTATAACACAAGTAATGACCTTCCTACATATTACGCTACTATTCATACAAAATATCGACTTGGCTGTTGAACTTTACAAAAATTAAACTAACCATAATCCATTTTACTTTCTATCTATCTATCAATCCCTCATCACTACATTCACTACATTGCATTACATACAACATTATTATAGGTATACCTAGGTAGGTCATTTACTCACATTGTATGTAATTATATACAATTACATACCTAATAACTGTAGGTATAGGCAGGTACAAGCATATAGTGATATATAATATATACCCTACATAGTAAGTGAAAATGGATTGAATCTAAACATAGGAAAAAGGAAAGAGTTATACTATAACTATATACAAAACACACATGTAGGAATAAGCCGAATAAGGACATTCATTCATACTTCACGAGTGCGTAAGTAGGTAGTAGTTTAAGTGGAACTTTTAGAAATTGCATGTACTATGATAATGCACTATATACATGTTATAGTCAATTTAATTTAGTTTTAGTTCATAGCTCCGATCATCAAAAATATAGACACACTCTCCCCTCTCTCCCAAAATTAGTAAAAACTTCATATTGATAACGTTTAAAAAAAACCTACTACAATTAGTTTACTATTATTATAAGAGTATTTACATTAGTTCTTATATTAGTAGATAGACATATTATAGACAAATCTATAGAACAATCAATGTGATTTTGTGATTTTTATGTCAACTCACTGTGACGTCATCAAATGCTAAATAACAAAAAACAATTGTGCATACTAGATTTATTACATTAAAAAATATACATACAATTAAATATTACTATAAGTACTGCATGGACATACGTGAATGTGTGATAACAGTAACAGTATAAAACCATATTATATATATAGATATACATATAGGTAATTACCTAGACACTGTATATATATTGTTGTTTTTCATTGGCCAATAAGGAAGCATAGTGTGTTACTAAAAATATAATATTATTATGTTTCTTGAATAAATTATAGTCTATGTCATAGTCTTACAGTACTATAGTTACACTGCGGATAGGTGTATTACATAGATACTTTAATAATACTATAGGTACGTCGGTAGAAAGTATATATACATGGAGGTAGAGGTATAGCATATGGGTATGTAGAGGTACGTATACAGAATATCCAGTCAATATACAACTTAAGTAGGTACATACAATTATAGACATTTTGATGAGAAATAACATTTAATCAACTCAAAAAAATTTATAGTGTCCATTTAATTCAAAGAACACACACAAAAGAAAGAATGCATAATAAATATCTTGATCTTGCGATCTGGATGTATTAAGAAGCATTATGCAGATAATTACAATTTCATTGTAAATACATGGCGTAAGGTACATCTTACTCGAAGAGTCAAAGATATACTATTAAAGAGTTGTAGAAAAAATATTACATGTAGTTATAGGGGAGAGAGAGAAAGTAAATTACTTATTATTGTTATTACTACTACTACTACTACTACTACTACTACTACTACTACTACTACTACTACTACTACAACTACTACTCATACCTTACCTACGTATTATATACTTTTAGGTATATAGAAAAGATTTTAAGATTATTTAATAAATTTAGAAGAATAGTAAAAAAGAAGCGTACACATTTAAAGATTTGAGCGCAAATGAAAAATGAAACCTCCAACAAGACATATCATGAGAATGACGATGACTAAACTTTACAATATATAATAAATGATGATACATTTTACTGTGAACTAACACTATATATAATATAAATAATGTCCTTTGAGATGATTGCCATATTTAATATAATATGATAAATGATATACTATAATAGTAAAATAGTAATAATAAATAAAAATATACGATTTAGGAGAAAAAAAATATGTAAGGAATTAGAGAGATATACCTATAGGTATAGGTATAGGTGACCTACTACCTGCGACCTCGTCCTCGTCCTCGTCCTCGTCCTGTTTGTGTGTAGAATCTGATCTGTCAATTCTTAATTTATTATTTACATATTTAAAATGAACTATTTAATTCCTACACACACACACCTACCTACCATATGCTATAAATGAACTATTCAACAACAACAAAACTATACATGTATATGTAATTATATAAAATAATTATTTACCATGTAATTAATGTAAACAAAAATAAGTAATAATAATACTAATAATAATTAAACATGTACTCATGTAACTTGCTGTTGCTATGTATAAAAAAAAGTCAAACGAAGTCTCGTATGTACATATATATAATACTGTCTTATATAATTACATATATACTATAGTAATGTAATACTTAATGTAACCTATAACTTAACTATAACCATAAACTATAGAAATAATAATTTTATGTGAAGAAAAAAAATGCTATGTAAATAATGTGTAGTTTTTGTCTCATATGTCTATAAATATATTATTCTATAATTAAACATTAAATAAAAAATGATAGGAAGGAGAGAAGAAGAGCACTATATACATTACATCATAATTGTCCCCATAAATTATTATTATTATTTGTATTATTTTGTAAGTAAGAGCAGGCAATTCATTCACCATTTTTTTAATTTTTATCTTTATTATACCAACCATCGCATCATCACACTTAATTAATTAAATAGATAATCATTTGTTTAGCTTTACAACTTTTAGACTATATACCAACTACTTATACCATTTACATTACTACAATATACTATATATATATATATGCACTTTTATTGCAAATTTATATACAAGTAATTTAGAGAATATAATATATACAAAAAAAATACAGTATAAAAAATATATATATAATCGACATTTCGAAATTATTACCTAAACTTCTAATGTAAAAGTGTATAGATACTGGGAAAAAAACCAAAATCAAAAAGATTGCACTTAAACTTTAAAAAAAACAATCTACAATATACTTACTATTACAACTACAACTGTGAACCCATTATATATGAACTACTATACCATATATCTATACTGTAATATGTAATATAAAAATGCACCAATCATAAATGTTGCACACCAATCTCTCTATCTCTATACTCATAGAATCTCCTCAATACATAAAGTCTAACAAACTACTAACAAAAATAATATGCGGCTATATGGTCTCTAAAATTACACACACACAGTCTTAAAAAGTAGATGGTACACCTAAAAAAAATACACTCTAAAAAAATCAGTGGTAGAAGATACGCTATACTCAGAGTAAAGTCGTAGGTACTCATAATTGCTATAATCATATACAGAGCATTCATGAAAAATATTTAAAAATATTTAAAAGAATATAAAAAAACTCATTTCTCCCGCGCTCTAAAAAAACAAACTAAAAGAAGAAAACGTGCTTAATAGGAACTGAAACTGTCAATGTAAACCCTTGACCTTGACCTATGACCTGAAATATTTTAAAAGAAAAACTACATTATATATTGTTCCTTCCAAACCGCCGTATACCCTTCCATGTAGTTACATTATTATACGTTATATATGATTATGAATTTTGAGTATAATTAATTACTTTCAATAATACTTGCGTAATATATTCTAATACGCCATAGATTACAACACACGCAAAAACAAAACACAACTATATTAGTCCACTATTATAGTGCTAAACTTTGTTCAGAAATTAAAGTAGTTTCAGCTCCCCATCATAGCTTATGACATATTATTATTATTATTACAAGTATGTAGTAATTATTATACATGTACAGTTTGTCGTACTAATATTTGTATGCTATAAATTCTTATATGATATTATGATTAATTACAGTATAACATATTATATAGTGTGTTTTAAAATTTTGTGTGTAAGATATTACGTATAATCACTTTCGTATACTACGTGCAGAAAGCCCCTCACTACCTTACCTAGTATCAACAACCAACCAACCAAAATACCTGTTATAACAACCTCACCAGTCCCAGTACCAGTACCAGCAGCCATATGACCCATCAAGCAAAAAAACCGTAATGTTTGTAATAACATAATATATACAAAAATAATATTTACATTTAATTACTTGTGTATAAAAAATTTAAACTTTCTCGGACAAAAACAAATTCCTGAAATGAAGAATACAGAATACAGCCACCCTCTATAAAATATATTATATAATTACTATGTACAGTATATTAATTACACAATATATTCCTGGACATCAAATCTTGTTTGTATTATAACATACTATTGAACACCGCTATATCGAAACTACTATAAATATTTCATCTCGTTTTTCGTAGAAATGTGTAATTATATGTAATCACGCTTACGATCCATACACGAGGAGATGTGTGTGCTATGGGAATATTGTCATGAATTATATGTACATATACATGTAACTGTATAATGATATTATTACTATGAGCAGAACGCATAGGATATTGACGACAGACACAAAAATGTAATTTTCAGCAGACTATAATATTATAATGTAATATGACAAACTATATATCAAATGACTATAGCAGACACGACTACTACGGAATGCAATTTGAGAACATTTGGAATATAATTATAGAAATACCTTTGCAAAAGGATATATAATAATTATATTATGTGGAGTTAGAGTGACAGAGACAGCTAGAGACAGACAGACACACACATTTGTAGGACAGAACCACAAACTCCCCTAAGTACTCTTCTCGGCTTGTTCAGTGACCTAAACAAACCGAAATTTGACATGGAAATGGAAATGGAAAATTCCACTTCCATTTCGAATTAACATGCAATGACGTATGACACTGTGAATGACTAGAATATGCAAGTAGTATACAGGACCTACAAGCGAACTCAATATTACCATTACGACTAATATACCTTATCCTATAATATATATTTTTGCGAAACGATCAAAAACTGTGTGTAGATTCTACATTTTTTATTTATCTCCTGTATTTCTTTCTCTTTTTTTTTGCGTTCATATTCTATGGTTCCAAAACGACAAGTCTTGAATTTTTTTGCAAAATAGAGAAAGAGAGTGAGAGTGAGAGAAAGAAGGGGGAAAAAAATATTTGAGTGGTCCTGGTCCTGGTCGTGCCCTGGATGTGTACCTCTATATGTACATTATGCAATGTTCTAGCTCGAGAAAGAAAATGTTACTTGGCAGCTACTTAAAGCTTGAGGAGGATGACGACTACGACTACGACTACGATGAGGATAGCTCTGTATCTTTCCCCTGTACATGTAGAGAGATGAAAGCTTATCAGTTCTACTTTGAGCTAAAAATAATCATAAAAAAACAAACTATATAGCAAACTATACATAATATATGTAGATATGTGTAGGATAGAGAAAGCTTCAGCAGCTAAAATCTAAAGCCAATCCAAATCCATAGCCAACAGACACAAACACACACACACACACACACTAACTAAAAAAAAGAGAGGAAAGAAGCGAAAACGAACCATCTTCGTCCAGAGGAGTTAGAGTTTTGGAATGGAATGAGTGGTGACAGGAAATCAATAGCCGATGTTTCAGGATCAAGAGATAAAAAAACTAAAGTCGGTTTCGGTTTCGGTATCGGCTTCGACATCGACTTCGACTTAGACTTCGACTTCTAGGCAAGATACACCCCACACTGCACTGTATTCTATAATATTATGCTCTATAGGAGAAAGCCATGCCGAGGAATGAGGGAGAAAAGTATTTCGAGTGCTCTTTATTTATTATCCAATTCTATAAACCATAAACTTGTCTCTCAGCCCTCAGCCCTGCCACCCAATACAAATACAATGGACAGGAATAAAATACAGTGCACACACACACACACACACACACACACACACACACCCCTACTTACGTAGGTGGGTGGATAGGTACGCTAAGTTCCCACATAAAGGGTATACTTGACTATATATTGTATACAAGCTATACATACTATCCATACCCTTTATTCTATTGCGTGGCTCTCTGTTTGTAATAATCATGTGTCCTCGAGCTATGTATAGTAGGATCCTCGATCCACACAGTAGGAATAGGGACCGGCTTCATGCAGTTCCAGAGCCATAGAGAGAGTAAGAGAAAACTGAGAAAACTTTATCAATTTTTTTTTTCTTGTTTTATTTTGGAAAAGTTGAAGCTCTGTGAGAGATAGATGGAAAAATGGAATTATACATAGGTATACCTACGCTTAGATGTGTCACAGTCACAGAGCAGACAGTAAGTAAATGCATCACAGAAAGAGAAAGGGAGAGAGAGAGAGAGCATATCATTCTTGAATTTTTTTTTGTTAGGTAAAAATATAAAAAAAATACCCCCAAAAATACAGTATGTCACATATGGTAGGATATGATATGAAATGTACAGATTCGGATTTTTTTTATTATTATATTCTTCTCCGTCTTCTCCGTCTTCTCAGTCTTCCTCCTCCTCCTCCTCCACCTCCTCCTCCTGTGAAGGAAACTCTGTCAGAAAGTATAATAATATAATCCCCGGGTATTTTTGTCTTTTCCCCTCATTATACGCTCCAAGTTGGGGAACGTACATAGTATGAGGATGTAGTCAAACAGCCCGGGCTAAGAATAGTTAGGAGTGGATCATAAAACCCTTTCACGTTCTCGCCTATTTCACCCGAAATAGTCCAAAAAAAAAAGTTATACCTGAGAGGGTTCTATTTTTTCCCAAAGTATTTTATATATATTTTCAAAGTCTGATTATAATTTCGTCTCAGGACGACCTTTCTAGTCTCACTCACTCACTCACTCCCTCACTCACACAGAGAGAGACATATGTACACCGTGAGAACTTTCGAACTACCTATACCTATATACTGTACTATATTATAACTATATGTACAGGCAGAAATCCGAAAATTCAGACACGGAAGTTGACACAAGTATGAAATAGAATATATAGGCATCAAGTATTCACAAGTTTCTACACATATATATGCACACGATTTCGATATATAATTATATAAGAGAGAAAAAAAATGTTCTGGTTCTAATTTAAGCTTGAATAAATAATACACGTAGGTAGGTACCTTTAGGACTAGGGGTGGGAGGGTGAGGGGGAGTCAAGTAAAAGTTTTAGTGTTGCAGTAGTTAAGTAGGAGTGAGTAGACCCCGAAAAAGGAATATTTTCTCTCCGACATTTATTCATTCATTCATCTTGTGATGTATTGTTCAGCTGACTCGTGACTCCTAAGCAGGATTAACAGGAGCTACGACACACACACACACACACACACACTTAAAAACGTAGGGAACAGGGAAATCAGAAAGTCGGCAGAGGATGATGGGATGTATGCCAGAATGTAGATGAGTGGCAGGCGGCAAGGGTATATTATACCGGGCAGTACAGTCACAGTGGTAGTTTCACTCTTCTGGTTCTGGTTCTGGTAGACCTAGACACTGCCAAAAGAAATAAAAGTCAGTGGATGTTACATCTGGGCCGTTCTCGTTCAGGTTCATAGGCTGATTAGGATTCAGATGGCTGTCACGTCTCCTTTCCCGGCTTCAAGTCAAGGGAATTGGTGATAATTATTGCGAGTGTGAAAGGATGTCTACAGACTCAAGTCGAAAAGTACTGTACAAAACTACAGAATATAGATACAAAAGGCGCGTCTCTATGTAGTCTATCAGTAATCTCCGTCTCCATTCATCTCTATCTCCTGTAGCCCAGACAAATTTTGGCTATATTATTATGCTTATGAATTTACAATGGAGCTGTAGAACTAAAAACTGGTGGCACAAGGGCAAAAATTCCGTCCTCATCCTCGTCTTTTAGTAATAGGTCCATATAATAATGTCTGTATTTGTGTGTGTGTGTGTGTGTGTGCTCCGTGCTCTATTACTTAATTCGCTCTTTGATTTAGTGAGTTAGTGTGTTGGTGTAGGAGATTTGTTTCTCAATTCCCATGTCTCCATTAAAAGTTCCGCTCCACTGATATATAATGGAATTCCGGTTTTTTGTCTTCTCCAGCACACACTCTACTATACGGGTCTACTAGGCATCCTACCTACGATTGATAGACATTGAACAGGAATTTTTATGATCACCGGGACGGAGCACCCGTTCCCGTCCCCGTTCACTTCCTATAGTGAAGCGGCTTTCTTAATAAGGGATAGGGAAAAAAAATCAAAGGAGAGCAATCTATACATGTATCTATGGAATGTAATGGGAGATAAGGAATAGGAAACCTGCACCTTCCATAATTACAACTATGGAGATATACATACATGGAGTCACGAGGTATAAATATATAGTAGATGGGGTAGGTAAAGGTAAAGGGGAATATTGTCTTGAGCCTTTCTCTTTTTTTTAGTGTTCTCTTTACCTTATGCCGTTTTATTTTTACTTTCACCATTTCACATCGTCCTACATATTTTTTTCTTTCTCGTTTTTCCCAGGATCAGTAGTAGCAGGACCTTATAGCCAGAGTTAGTGTCAGTGCCACTTGAATTGAACTCGAACTATATGTACAGTCGTCACATGGTCGCACCATATGCAGAAATATCAGTAGTAGCGAGCTTTCCATCCCCGTGTACGCTCATTCACTTATAGATAACTACCGTAACCGTTCACGGTTACTGGGACCGTAACCTATAAGGAGAATGAGAGAACTCAAAATTGTCTGACTAAATTATCCTGGAAAAGGCCGATTTATGGATTTACGACACTTTTATCATTTTTATGACAAGAACTGGAAAATGGCAAGCAAAGTTCAAGTTACTCTACTAATATAGTAGATATAGAAAAAAGGGAGTAAAAGTGTAGAATGTATAGATTGTGAATAGGATCTCCTATTCCTCGCCTATCATGTGATCCCATTAAAACTTTTTTGTTCATACATGGGTGAAAATACTCTTTACATTTCTTATTATTCCTATATATTTCTATACAGAAACAGAATCGTTTTACCCTCTCTCAAAATATCTCCCTTCCAATCACACTTTCATTGTCGTCTCCATTTACTTTTCTTTTTCTCATTTGAGTTTTCTCTCCGATTCTACTCGATAGGGTAAAAACGGTTCAGTTGCGTACCTGTGTATTGTCACACATGCTTGAAGACGGCGTAATATTATTAGTATGGATTGCTATTATGTGCGAGACGATGAAGGCTTCGTTATAGAGGGATTAGAAGATTCAGGTTTTAAATCAAAGGGCAGCAGTTGCGATAACCTGGTTAGATGTAGATACTTTGGTTTAAAAAAAATATATTTGTATAAATAATTCTTGAACAGCTGTTTATGACAGAACAATCCGAGATGATGGTTATGACGTAAGCATAATAATAATGAAAAAAACAAAATTCAGATTCTTTCAACTACTGTTAGAAAATCAACAAATGTAGTAAAAATAAAAATGAATGGATGAGACTTTATGCTACGAGCCCCAGCATAAAGTCCCCGAAAATTCAATTCAAATCTCATTTCACCTCCTGGTTTTACAGTGGGGTCACAACGAGCATGTGAATCTCATTCATGGTATGCCCTCTGAGTACCTTTCATTCCTATATAAAAGAATTTAAATAAAAATCTATTGTTGTAACGCCACATACCGTACGTGTGTGGTTATAGATATATACAAAGACTATAGAGTCGGCTATGCACACAGTGTTTATAGTGTAGATTAGTGAGTGTCGTAATATATTTGTGATGTAGAGTTTAATGGGGGGATTTTTGAACTAAATAGAGAATTTATTATAGGCTTCTTAAAGTTAGAAATGTTGGCTTAAAATTAAAAAGAAAAAATCTATAAAAACAAATTGTAAGTAGATGGTGCTGATAATTGATAAATTGCAAACTCGTTCCTCTCAGTAAGGTTCAGACTATGCATACATATATAGATAATAAGTTATAGATATACGCTTATAGGTTTGATGTGGGCTTAATGTTATACTGCTGCGCTACTATAGTGTTATGCCGCAATTTTAGTGCAAGTGTACAAATATTATTCATCTGTATAGTCTGTTGTAGCACAGATAAGTACATAGTGCAATGAGTGCAAAAAAAATATTTAAAAAAACACAGAAAGGATCTTTATCGTAAAATATATTATATGTACCTACCAATATTTATAACACAAAATGAATTCACATGCTCTACCGTGATTTGATTATGAGATTGAAAAAAAATAGAAATGGATTTTTATACTTACCTACCTATAGCAAAAAATTAGTTAAATTTTACTTTTATTGAATTTATATGAAGCTCAGGTGATATTGAGGCTGGCAATTTTTAATATCACTTAAGATTCACTTAACATTATAATTTGAAATTACTCGAAATTCTAATTTTTAAAATAATTTTTTTGAACACAATTTTTTATTCCTACCTATCTACATTTTCCTTATATCTTGTTATAGAGTTGAGAAAGAAATAACTGATTCTTTAAAAGTGTATATAATCTCTGGGCAAGCATCATATCTCGGATTAGTAAAGTTAGTTGCAATACTTACATTAACTCTCCACTCACTTCACCATTCGTACATACTTAACCTCTTTTGAATATTTAAATTGAGTATAATTGTTAAAAGTTTCTTACTAGCTCGATCATTCCAACATTTAGGCGTCAAAATTAAAATATTTTAAAATACATACAAAAAAGATACCTTGGGAAAGGGAACGGCTTGAATTGGTTGAATGCAATGGTTTGGTTTGGATTGGTTTTGGTAATAGTAGGAATTTTATCACAAATTCATTATCCATACTGGAGACTGTAGACTATATTGACTAATTTGTTTAAATTCAAAAACTCTACACTTAAAAAGTAACACTCAACTCAACAAACATGAACTCTCCTCTCCGACTCTATAGAACATTTTGTACTTTTCATTTATGATTTTTTGATACCAAAGTACACATATTCAAAACTGCAGTTTAAATTAATTAAAAGCAAATCCTCAAAATTTCACAGTAGTAATTAAGTTTGCATTGACTTCAGTTTTACATTGTACAGATATGCACTTGGTATGACATTTTTCATGTGCAAAATATTTCCAGCTTGTCTTTGTCGTGTGTGTAAAATATTTACAAACAAAAAAGAAAATTGAAAATTATTTGTAGATCTGTAGAAGAGCTACATTCTGAATTTTGATATGTACATTTAAATTATAATTATTATTATTATGAATTATTTATGACTAATTATATGGATATAATAATGCTGTGCTTTGTGTCCAAAAATATATTTGTTAGCATAAATACTCTTAAAGAAAATAATGAAATATTATACGTCAGTCAACACTACACTACACTATATACACATGTCACATATAAGTAGTCATACTGCATTGGATTAAAGTGTTATCTACGACAAAAAGGGATGAGGTGAAATAGTAAACAGTATAAAAACTAAAAACAATTGAATTGCTGTAAAAATTCTGTATCAATATGGAGAATAGTGTGTACATCACTGGGTGACCATTAAATAAACATTGAGGCAATATTCTTGGAAGTTTACTTTGATTTTTGTAACTTGTACTTTTTATTCCATACTACTAAATAATTATATTATTTACCAATATCATTTATTATTGGCTAGCATACATTTCCATATCCATAGGAAATACTGTGATATTATACCGCAAGGAATTAAACGCTGCAGTGCAAATACCATAAGAATAATACTATTATTATTGTTTCGAAACGTTGTTGTTGTTTCTTCATAATATACTTTAGGAAATACTATTGTGATTGGCGATGCCACTGTGATTACAATAACCACCCATTATAATATACTATTAATTTATTTATGCATTCAATTCAATATATATGTACTACGTCAATCATTAAATGACTTATCGTTTTACACCAACTTTCGATTTCCTATAAAATTCTTGTGACGAATTTTAATCAAATTTTTTAGACTTTCTCCATAATTAGAAATCCTTCTTTTAGTTTGAGTTGAGAAAATTCATCGTTGCGAACATAGTCTCCTAGATTTACCCCGGCTTCTCCTATACGGTCATCCCCGGCATGATCTTTGTCCCAAACGGCAAAGTGTAGACGCTGCAAAAAGTTACGTTAGAAAATTCTGCATTAATTCAACTTCTATTTTATGCGGAACAATTTTGCTTAGATAAAGTTTTAGCTAGTGATTAGAGTATATAAAGTAATAAACAGCCTTAACAGCAATATTAAGCAGTTTCATTTAGTTAAATGTGTCATTAAATCTTATATAAATTTTTTCCACGTAAACTTCATACAAAAAAATACTTCAAAAAAATTCAAAAAAATTCACGTAACATTAACGTTAGTTAACATTGACGCAAAATTTTTAAAGTTTAATTTTAAAATTGCAAATTTAAATTTAATTGCAATTAAAAAAATAGATGTACTAATTTTAAATTTTAAAGGAATGTTTTAGTTTTTAAAATGATGTATTGTATATGTTATTCTGTTGAGTAACTCAAAAGTCAATCAAATCATGTAGATAGGTAGGAATAGGGAAATAATGAAAATTTGAATTTCCCGCCAAACCTAAAATGCCAAATTTCGACCGGTAACTCTCTGCAACTATGGACAAGTGATAGATCAAAATGACGGCAAATAAGAGTAGAATAATATGTATTATGATTGAAGCGCAAATTATCAAAGCTTTAATTTAATATTGCAGATTTATAGTTAATTATAATTAAAACAAATAGTAAATTAAATAATTTTAAATTTTAAAAGAATTTTATATTTTTTATTTTTAACGAGCTTTAAAATGGCATATCGCATGTCTAATTCGGTTGAGAATTGCCAAAGGTTGCTAAATTATGTAGATAGGTAGGAACAATATGTACTACTACATGAAGCCCATATGTTTATACTATGTATAATTAATTACCTGTTTAGTTCCCTTGACATAGGTAATTTCGAAAATGTCACCCCAATTAGGATTCAAATTGTTATTTATGGTTGCCGTTCTTCCTATAGTCCGTTCACCCTTCATTTTGTTCTCCGTGTAGGTCACAATGACGTAAGGGTCCGACTCTCCAAATGTATCCATTGAAGGCAAGGATCTATATCGAGTAATTTTTCATTCATAATGCTGAATTAACTTTACAAATTATAAGCAGAAAATGCCAATATCCTCTATACTAAAGAGCTCATTTTGATTAAGCTTAAATACAAATTGAATTAAGTACCTGCCAGACAATTTAAATCGGAGTTTTGCAGTTTCCGGGTATTGCTTTTTAGAGCTTCCCTTATCAGTAACTACAGGGGTGCTCGCAGTAGCAACGATAGCCGTCCCGTTCCCACTCACAGGAGGGATGTGAACAATGTGAATTTCGTAACCCGGAGGGAGTTGTTGCGGCTCTTGGTGTTGTTCATCGTGTTTATGGTGCTCATGATGCAAAATTGATCGGTGAAGATTTAAAGCATGAGAGGAGCCTATAGAAATCACTATGATAACAAATCCTGTAATTAACAAATTTTTCTTAAACATGGTTCAAGTTTGAATCTTTGAATTTTACTTTAGGCAATTGCGATTGAGAACGAACTTTACTGTATACTGCTAAACGACTGCAGCTATTATCCTAGTTGATCTAATTTAAAAGTTTTATATACTCATGATTTTGAACGACACGGAGAATTTACGTATTTTTATTTTTGCTATTAAATTCCCATTTGGGACTCTTTTATTGAAATATTTTTCGCATTCATTTAACTCTTGACTCATCCGATTCCGATTACGTCTACAGCTTGTGTGACTGCATTGCATTGTACGAGCCATGAGTGGAACTTCTGAAGTTCATGATTCATATTATGAATCATAAAACGGATTAAATTGCTTTTAATTTTCATTGTGTTTATGCAACTGTATTTACGTGTAAGTTAACGTACTTAATTATAATGTATTGCTCATCGACAGGCTCAAATAGCATATAGGAAAATTCAGAAAAAACGGGAAGCGTTAACTATTTTGGCTATTATTATTCATGATCATGACTATAGCCAGCTGGTAGGTTTGAACTTCAACATTGACTGACACGTTAGAGAAATAATTTGGAAATACGTAAACAAAAAGCCGAGAAAATTCGATCAAATGATATCCGATCCATATGGTAATATATGTACATTCAAATCTCATAGCTCAAGCTTCCAACACAATGCCCCGTCAACTTAAATGACGACGACAAAATACTTTATGAAAGTGGCAATAATAAAACAATAATAAATAATAATATTTAATTCATCCAATTGTCTTATGGCTATGTGTCTGAATCATTCAAATTATACATATATTCACTCTTACAGCAGCCATCGTATTTTCATTTTAATTGTTTCATAAATTTATAATAAAATTGTGTTATACTTTCCAAATATCAATTGAAATTCACATATTGTAATTTATTTGAAAATCAAATAAATGATTCATCCAAAAATCAATCAACTGTAGAAAGAAATTTCAAGATTAATATTCACACACAGTATTTCCAGTGACTGCGTGGACAAGGTGAGCCTTCCACGACACCCACACATAGCGGCTAAGTACGACTTATTTCAGAATTTTATATTGTGTATATTTTACATCCTGCTCGATTAAATAAAATAAATTACTGCTATTAACATTATGGCGTTTAACTATAAATCGAATAAGCTCTTATTATTCAAGTTAACTCCTTTAGTTCTATTGTGTACCATGAGGTTTGTTGCTGCTACTTCATCACCAGCGTCGTCTGTTACTAGTATATCAGGTGGGGAAGTTAGTGAAGAAAGTATAAGTCCCAAGGAATCTCCCTTTAATCTGAATAAGAAAACACAAGTTCAACCAGACATAGGACTGCTTCAGAGAAATTTGGAGCAGCAGAATAATTATCCAGCAGGTAAACACGACCAACAAAATGACGAGGATGACGGGTCCAACGTCCAAACAGATTCTAAGGTGACAGTTGATAGTAAATTGTCCAGTCCTCATCCAGCCCTTGTTAAGCGGAAATTAAACTCAAAATCAATCGCAGGGGATGACTTGATCCACCGGCGTGCCCACCGTAAGCCCTCCCACAGCAGCCGTCATACTCATCGTAGTACAAATCCTGAAAGAAATGAGGAGGAACATGGCAAAGAAAATACAGAGGTTAAACGAATTCATAAAGGAAAGGGTGGATCAGATGGCCACCAAGGAAGATCAAAACATGGATCTAGCAAGACCAAGATCAAACGTGGTCGCAGTCACAAGCATAGCGATGGGCGTGAACACCGTAAGCATGGTAATCACGATCCTGAAGAAACTTCATTCGAATTACCGATAGCTCATGATGATAATATGTCGGCATCGAAACCAAAACTTCCCCTTCAAAATCAAGAACAAAATGAAAAGAGTGACCCTCTCTTCGTCCAGAGACTGCCATTGATATTGCCAATAAAAGCTCAAGTTGCAGCCGATGGAGATGATGACAAGGAAGCTCCTTCAAAAGACCCTGTATCTAAAATAATACCATTACTGGGGAATGAAGACCAGCAGGCTCAAGATGTCATTATTAATGGGATGAAAAACTACAACATGAAATTCCGATTGTCTGCACGGTAAAAAAACATCACATAATTTTGAGAATAGATTCATTCAACATTCATTACAATAAAACCAATTTTCAAGTGATAATGAAAATTTAGTTAGGTATTATATATAAGAAGATATTATGTATAATTATCTCGTTTTCAATATGCTGTAAAATTAGCATTGCTCTCATACATTATATTTCCAGGTATTTACCAAATAAAGATGTCATTGGTAAGTCTGATCCTTACGTGATATTTTCCTATGCGGATGCTGAACATAAGGATCAAGTCCATTTGGGAGAAACCTCCGTGGTTATCAACAGTGAAAACCCAACTTGGGGAGAGGTATTTGGGTTCAATTATGACAAGGCTAAAAATCAGGTTATTCTTAACTAATCACATTATTACGATTGCAATAATTATAAATTATTAATACTCTCATTGTTTATTGTGACCCTATGCAGTGAATGATTTAAAACTAGACTAATATTATTTTGTATGTTTTTTTATTATAATATAAATGTTCCTGCATCGATGTCGGCGTTGATGATGGCGACACAGAAATGGCATTTTGCAGTCTATGACAGGGATGTTCATGGGAAGGATGACTTAATTGGGACAGTCTGGGTCAAAGCCAAGTATTACATTGAACATGGAGAGTTCTTGAAACTTGAATTAGCATCCGACGATGATTCATCGACTAAAGGAAGTGTAAACCAATCCCCACTGCTGATTATCCAAAAGGCGTAAATGTTTCAGTCAATCAACTATATATAGAGTACAACTTACAACTGCGTGTTACCGAATACTGTTTTTTAATTTATCATCTGTCTAAATAGTAAGTATTATATTCATTTCATGTGTATACATGGGACATCACTGCAAAAATAAATTATTACATATGCACTTTGAGACTTTGAGCTATAAAAGGTGTACAAGTATTTTCCATAAGTGAATTGAGTTAAACAAGTCAGTTGTTAGCGGTACCTAGCGAAAGATTTGCGTACTTACAAAGTTGGGACGTTGAGATCGATCCTGGTCTACAATAATTTATTAAAAGTACATATTTTACAACCTCCTCTTTAATGATAATAATACGCATAAACTGCAGTTCATGAAAACTAAACTACCTACAAAAAAATAGCATGAAATAAAGCGGTTTTTGTTATTTTATAGTTCTGATTGGGATCGTATCGTATAATTAGACAAATATTACGATGTCAACTATGTGATCTCTACTTCAATTTGTAACGACTTTTTTAATGCATGCTTTTTAGTTTTATTTATAGTATATGTAAATATTTATAATAAAATTATATATGCCTTAAGTAAATTGGCAACTGCTGACTGTAGCAAATATTACAGATTGCAGATGTAGACGATACACTACATACTTGTCATTCTAGTTTCAGATGAGATAATAAAGATTAAGGAGTATTTAGCGTGATTTTTCTTACTTTCCTGGAAATTAAATTTTTTGTATAACACAAACACGAATTAATGATCCAGCGTGACCTATAAGATAAGAAGAATGCGATAAAATTGATCAAATATTTGAAAGTACGAGTTCTAACCATGTAATTTTAAATATGAGCTTAGAAAACTATTCGTAAAAAATTAATATCACATTTCACTACATGCCATCTAAGTAGGTAGACACTTTTCATATAAAGCTTGTAGAATCATATCATTATTCCCCGAAACAAGTAGGAAAATATGCTGCAGTAGCAACGTTGATAATAATAATGTAGAAAAGGGTAAACTACAATAAATAAACATGCACAAACTTACTCATTAGTCAGTCTTACTTCATGCTTTTGTACGCGCTTTTCTCGAGGATTTATTGGCTGGTTTTGTTTTAAACTTATTTTTGATATAATTCGGATTCGGATTCGGAACCAGGTTATAGAAGAAAGAACAAAAAAGTAAACGACAATGAAATTCAAACTTGCTTTTGCAATAATTACTACGTTCGTTGCCGCTGCAGCAGCTCAAGGAGACGAAGACAATCGTAAGTAGTGCATTACCCCGGCTCGCGTAAATTATAAAAATGATACTGATTACAGGTAATTTATTTAATTTCCCAACTAATCCATCGCAAGTAAAATAAATCAAAGTCGATCCTTTTTTATATAGATGAAAACAGCAACGGAAATATGACAACCATATCCAAAGAGGAGGTCCTTGGCTTAATTTCTTCGAAAAAGGTTAGAAACTTTAATTTTAAAGCTCTAAATTAAAATATTAAGTCCATTTTTTTTTTAACTGCTGAGCTTAGTTGTAAAGAAAGTAATATTCACAGACAGAGCCTTTACACTAGCGTTTGCTGCTACAGGTAAAATGTACGTGTGTGTAGATTCGTCGACATGAGAAACTCATCAGGAGATACTGGAACTATCATATACGAATAGGGTAAATGTAATGTTAAAATCAGCCTATACAGAACGAGTGAATATTTTTCAACCGTTTAATGGGTTTAGTCTTTTGAGAGTAAGTGGAAGCAAAAATGCTCCAATTAATGCCAACTTCGTCGTCCGTAAGTAGAACGGACAGACAGAATCAACAGACTCTCAGAATGAACATTCAGCTCAAAATATATTAAAGTAGTACACGTATAAAAATTATGGAAAATACAAAAAGTTGTTTTAACTTGTTACATTACAAAAAGTAATTAACACAGGTGTTCTGAGTGACTAAGGCTAAGGGTACTTATTGCTTAATATTTTTATAAAAGATTTTCTTAAATCCTTATAATTATTCAATTGCTAATAATAACTTGAACAATGATAATCGTGTAATTAACCAGCTGAAATGTTATTCAATTAATTTTTTATAACTGCAGTGCAATGAAAATGTCCCTCCAGGCACGAGACAGCAACCAGTATCGTTCCATCGATACTATCACCCGCAAAGCGTTAATCATCACTACCGAACTTCCTATTCGGACGACATAAATAAGCAACTTTTAGGTGAAATTTTAAATTCCATTTTTCGGTATAATATTGTTACATACATATTTTCACTTTAATGCTCTTATTTTCGCGAGTAGAAAATTTGGTGCTCATTATCATTTTTTTTTCACGTCTAATTTTGGCAGCATGGGGATTTACTTATGAAGGGGCTGAAGGGAAAGTTTACAAAAGTCCAGCTACGGGGACCGCTCCTTTGCATCGCTACTATCATAGCGTCAACCCCAATCATTTCTACACAACTAACTGGGACGAGCTCGGGGCGGGCAAAAATGGTTACAAATATGAAGGAATTGAGTGCTATGTTTATCCAAGTCCAACTGATGGAACTGTACCTCTGTACCGATACTGGAACCCAACAGGTCATGATCATTTCTACACCACAAATTGGAATGAATTAAAAGACACAAAGCACGGTTGGAAACTTGAAAGAATTGCTGGCTATATTTATCCCAAAGATGAACACTAAATGACAAGAGAACTATTACCTATAATAGGTAACTCATCAGTCCCTAAAACAGACGATTTAAATCCAAATATTCAGTTAGTGACCATAACACAGTACTAGCCGAAGAAATGAATGTGCGTAACCTATGTTTAATGTGTTAATCATTTTTACTAACGAAGTTACGTTGAATTTCTTATAATAATTGTTTTGTAGGTTGAACACAAAAATATTAAATGGATCACATAAATAAATAATATCAAAAAATTTAATAAACCACCGTTTACGTATAACCGTATAACTGGGTAAGAAGCCAGAAAATGAATAAAATGAAGTATTTCATGACCCATCTGTAATGCATTTCACAATTATATTAACGGCAACAAACCTGATGTTCCCAGAAACATGACTATCCTCCTAAGGAGATGAATTAGGCAGTATCAATACAACTAATTGATCGGACGAGAGTAGCTTATAAAAAGGTAAATGCCTACTATCATGTGACTGCCGCCTGGAGAATAAATTAAAACCCAAGAGAGCATCTACTGAAATAAATTTAATAATAAAAAGTTGAATACGCTAAGGCTACGGAATTTTACAGTTTAGCAATCGTTTATTCACTTATGTTTGATTAAAGTTCCATATAATCATCTTGACTACGGCAAATATCTAAAGTTGTTGAACTTACGGAAGTATGGATTAGTATAGTGTAGCGTTTCTATTCCAATTTTTCCATACGATACCGACAACAACAGCGGTTGCCCACGACCTAACATTAGATACATGGGAAGTATATATGTATATATTTCTTACACTATATTACTGACAATTCTAGACCCACAATAATATTTGTTTCATACTATGAATGCTGGGAGTAAAACAAGAATTCCTTCAAGCTGTTGAAAAATTAATTAGATGAATTTAAATCGCCGGTCGCGGTATGAGACCTGTCCCGTTCGGTAGCTCTCTTCTTTTTTGTTGCGATCCCACGTGACTAAGTAACCAAAACTGAGAATAGACGAGAGGACAATAAATGGATAGATGAGTGTTTTCGTATTGGGCTTAAAGTAGTGCCAATATTGTGATCTCATCGACAGCCATCTTTGCAAGACAGGATCAAACTAGAATAAAATAAAATATTACTAATTAAAATCAAATTGCATACCTACATGCTGTGTAAAGATACAAGGCGCACTACATATATGTCATATGTGAACAAACTGCCTAAGACCATGATTTCACTAGAAAAGTTAACAATTGTTAGCCTTAAGGATCTCGCTTTGAGATTTAATCATTGTTAAAGTTAAAAGCGAAAACCTTAAGGCTAACAATTGTTAACTTTTCTAGTGAAATCGCCGTCTAAGTGTGAACGATGAAAATTTATACCAAAGTCTTTCATAATTTTGAAGTTTCAAGTTTCAAGTAGTATATGCTATTTAGGGAAGTTCTTTACAACATACACAGGCGCGCCTTACCTGATTGGAAATTGGAACATGACAAAAATTTTAAATGAATTTTAGTTTAGAATTTTTCATTCGTTTTAATTTTTGCATAAATATATAAAAGCAGCTACAAGCAGAGCTGTAAGGCTATTGCAATGGTGAACAGTCAGTGACTTACTAAAGTTGAAAGTATAAGTAGTAACATGAATGAATATAACTAAAATGAATCCGATTTTTGAGGCAGTTTACAGTTTATGAATAGTAGTCATCGATTTTTATCATTGGCATTAAATAAACGAGATTAGTCGAAGTAAACTATAAAACTAAATATATAAAGCTTACATACAGACAGAGTTTAAAGAAGAGCTTGCATTTGAATTATTTGTTTCTACCCAATTTAAAAACCGTTTCAATTTGAAGCTAAAGTTACACACAAACACATGAGCAAATATTGCACACATTTATGTTTCAAAGAATTAATACAAACAGTTAGAAATCAGCAATTAAAATAATTGAAAAATATACCCCGTATCCTGAATCACCGGTGGCCATACGATGGGGATTATCATACAGTTTTAAAAATTCTTTTCTCAAGTTTGTACGAATCTTAGCACGTTCCTGAACAAGGATTCGCTCCTTACGAGAAGCATCAAACTGTCCCTTCGCAATCTCCGACATGATGATTTTGTCACTATTCCCTTAATAAAATGGAAACAACTTAATGGCTGAATTTAATTTGAAACTTTTAAAAAAATTCACAGCCAGAAAAAGTGGCTGGATGTTTAGCTTAGCAGCTTTATTAGCTTTAAGAAGGTCAATATAAGAATTTAAAATCTTAGCGCTCCGGATTTTGTGAACATACCTTCTACTGGTGGTAGGTGCCGCTGCCAGCGGTATTATATTGCATTCACTAGATTTATAATAGGTGCTATAGTTAGGAATCACATTATCAGGTTTAACAGCAAGTTAAGTTATGTATGTAGTTAATGTATTATGTAATTTAAGAATAGTATTTAAAATGCATTATTACCAACATTTTTGGTGTCAATTTAATTATCATTATGTTTTCAAAAAATGCACTCAGCGAGGCAAAGCACCCAATCTATCCGCTCTACGAAATTCCATACATTTTAATATAGGGATCTGTCTAACTACCTACATACTTAAATTGTGGATTATGAACAACGGTAATATTTTTTATTGATATTATTATTTTACCACACGTCCAAATAAAACAATTGAATTGAAAGAGCATTCACTGGATTCCTTCTTCTATGGGCTGCATCCAGATTTTAAAGATTCAGAAAATAAAGTAGGGCTAGTTGAAAAAAGAAATGTTATAAAGTTAAATAGTATTAATTTTGTTTATGGTAGTAATCTAAAATAAATTAAAGATAAAGTAAGACAAAAAGGAATTTTTCTAGTGGCTAACGTAAGATGAAAATTATACCTTTATAGGGAACGAAAATTTTCACACCTACGAATTGCCATGTAAAAATTCTGGGGTTTTAATAGTCCTATCCGGCGTAAAAAAAATCCTCCCAGGCTCGTGTCGTAGTCGTAAGTCGTAACGTACTTAAGTACGTTACATTTTCCTGTATTACATTTCTTTGACATATTTTGTAAAATTAATACCATATGAGTAGGCTACCACTGTTGTCTCTGGCTTCAATTATTACATGCGAAACTTTTTCTGGATGAAGTATCATTTGCATCATGTCGCTTTCAACTTTTCACGTCCATCCGACAGCGGACGTCTTTTCAATGATATTGCTCCAATAACTGGAAGGTTTTTGAGTTACATTTTACGAAAGCACTACACAACCGGAGTCGAGTAAACCCAATGTGCAGAGTATCACCAGAATCATCACCTTTTCAGTTTGTTTACTCGTCCGGTTAGTAGCAATAAATATGATAGAGACTAATAAAGCAATTATGGGGCAATCAAACCTATAGGGATTCGAACTCATGCCTTGTACTACTTGTACATATTCATGCTGTTCTTACCAAAAATATTATAAAGTCTCAAACTCAAAACTAAAACTTATCCCTTGCTTATTCCTATACTTCACCCATAAGATTTATGTAGTAGGGTTCGTCCTATTGGTGATCGGGTTCATTTTTTCAAAACTTCAAGAACCTGTATCTTTTGAAGCAAATGACTTATAATGAAGCATGTTGCACCATTGTACTTGTCTTTTAATTCTGTATCTACTAAAAAATATTTGGCGTCTAAAATCAAAGTTTGCAAGAGACACAGGTCATTGTCTGAAAAAAGTCAAAAAAATTTCGAAATCCCAATTGCCCTAAAAGGTGATCAGTTTGCTTGAAAAAGCATTGCCAGCATAGGAAAAGTACCGTCTTATAGGTGATATAGTTTGAAAAAGTGGTTAAAACTTTCTTAATTTTACCTAGCCAGAGTTTTTAAGGAACGGAGATGAAAGTACAACTATAGGTAGTTAAGACTATAAGCTACATCACTATCAGTGACAAAAAATTTTAAAGGCAGTAGTTTTTGCAAGATCGCTAGTGATCACCATTAAGACTGATCACCATTAGGCGTGTCCCTTACAACTAACGCAGGGTGCACAAAGAACCGCACTTTAATTACATATAGTTAAGTATTGTATTATTTTGTACGCACTGACTGACATAATCATATTTCCGATGTAAAGAAATCATAAATTTTTTCCTTACTGACATTATAATGATTTTATCTGATAACGTACGTCTTTGTTTCTTATACATATAGGGCATAGGCGCACTTTATTCAAATATTCTCTAAACAATTTGGTCATATTAAACCAACAGATTCTCCATTTCAAACCTTCCTTTTATAATAGGTGTATCTATAATTATATACAGTAAGTAAGCTTCCCCAGAATCAGAGTCAGGATCTTAAAATCTCAAAGAGAAAAAACAACAAGTCAGTCACATGTCTATCTACCCCACGAAGTGCTTGCGATACGAAGTAAGTATATGAAGGGGAAAAAACGAGCATTTTTAATTTTTATTATCATTATTTGAGGGAGGAATAAACTAAAGGGCACCCGTACCCGCCCTTTCGTAGACGTAAATACACATATTAGGTACTTACATGGTCGAACAGAACAATTATAACCCCAACCAGGAAAACTCGGGTACTCTATACCTTTTCCATACCTCTCAAAAAAAACTTACAAAAAATTAACTTCACATATTACATTACAATATATCGTGGGCGAAGTATCAAATCCGCTTCCTTCCAATTTTCGCTGGAACCAAATCCGCTTCCTTCCATTTTACCTTAAAAACAAATCCGCTTCCTTCCAATTTTGATTTAAATAAGCGTTTTTGTTGGCCAATTCATAATTATATGCATATGAAAAGTGCAAATTGCTCTAATTGCATCAAATCCTAAAACGCAAAAAGTTCTAACTACATGGATTTTAAAACTGCGAATGGTTCTAACTACATGATTTAAAAAAATCAAAATCCACTAAATACATGATATTATAGTCACAAACTGTTCTAACGACATGATTTCAAATGCAATTTGTTCTAACTACATAGGCTTAAGTTGCAAACTAGTCTAACCAGGTACATAATTTAAAAAAATACAAAATTTTCTAACTACGTTGTATTAAGTTGCAAAACGTTCTAACTACATTGTATTAAGCTGCAAACTAATCTAACCAGGTACATGATTTTAAAAATACAAAATGTTCTAACTAAATTGTATCAAGTTGCAAACTAATCGAACTACATAATTTTAAAAAGTGCAAAACATTCTAACTACGTGATTTAAGAGCGCAATTTGCTCTAACTACATGGTTTTAAAAAGTTCAAATGTTCTAACTACATGATTTTGAGTGGCAAAATGATCCAAATACAACGTTTGAGAAGTGCAAAAAGCTATAACTACGTGTAATTCTCAAAACCACGTAATAAGAACATTTTGCACTTTTCAAATCTATGTATTTCTATTAGTGTACAACTTGCAATTAGAATCATGTAGTCAAACCATTTTGCAATTTTTTTATTATGTAGGTAGATAAGTTTTCCACCTAAACCCATGTAGTTAGATCAATTTCCAACATAAAACTCTGCAGTTAGAACAGTTTTTTACTAACGTCATGTAACTGTTCTTTAGTGGATTTTGATTTTTTTAAATTATGTAGTTAGAACCATTTGCAGTTTTAAAATCCTTGTTTTTAGAACGTTTTGCGTTTAAGGATATAATGCAATTGAAACATTTTGCACTTTTTAAAATCATCTAGTAAGAACGCAGTTTGCCACTCAAAATCATGTAGTTAGAACATTTGATCTTTTTAAAACCATGTAGTTAGAGCAAATTGCGCTCTTAAATCACGTAGTTAGAATGTTTTGCACTTTTTAAAGTTATGTAGTTCGATTAGGTTGCAACTTGATACAATGTAGTTAGAACATTTTGTATTTTTTAAAATCATGTACCTGGTTAGATTAGTTTGCAGCTTAATACAATGTAGTTAGAACATTTTGTATTTTTTTAAATTATGTACCTGGTTAGACTAGTTTGCAACTTAAGCCTATGTAGTTAGAACAAATTGCATTTGAAATCGCATGTCGTTAGAACAGTTTGTGACTATAACATCATGTATTTAGTGGATTTTGATTTTTTTAAATCATGTAGTTAGAACCATTCGCAGTTTTAAAATCCATGTAGTTAGAACTTTTTGCGTTTTAGGATTTGATGCAATTAGAGCAATTTGCACTTTTCATATGCATATAATTATGAATTGGCCAACAAAAACGCTTATTTAAATCAAAATTGGAAGGAAGCGGATTTGTTTTTAAGGTAAAATGGAAGGAAGCGGATTTGGTTCCAGCGAAAATTGGAAGGAAGCGGATTTGATACTTCGCCCACGATATGCATGCTATACTGAAATTCTGAATCAGTTCATGAAACTACAGGCTACTTTCATAATCTTGACTTGACTTGAGCTACTAGATACTTAGTAAATGTGCTGTGTAATTCTCTTGAAATCCTATGATGAATTTGTCTTTAAATTGTAACGTAGAATTTCCCAATCTCTCCCCTTTCCCTGCCTGTTAGCTGTAAACCTGGAAGTTCTAGATGTGCCGAGACCGCGCTACGCTTCCCGGTCGCGGCTCCTCTACTTGCTGGACCAAAGACCGACCGCGTCTCGGTATCCGTCTCCCGGGATGATGGAAGTTCTAGTCGGGCCGGGACCGCGCTACGCTTCCCGGTCGCGGTTCCACTTCCTGCTGGACCAAAGACCGACCGCGTCTCGGTAACCGCGTCTTGGGATGAAGGACCAAGTAGCTCCGGTCGACCGCGTTTGCCCGGTCGGCTGTCTTCCTCGCCCGGTCCGCTTCCTCTTGGCCTCTTCGGTATTTGTACCAAGACCGTCCTAGTAGGACAGTCAGCTTCCCAGTGCTTCGGTGTATGCTCCGTGATGGAAGATGGGATGCACAAGTGTTATGGTCGGTGTACTGGTGCCGGTATGTAGCCTCGCCACTGGTACCCGGAATTACTTCAATGACCGCGGTAACTTCGGTGCCCGGTTATGCTATGCACCACAACACTTCTTATGCCGGCTTCTACGGGCCGTAATGTCTCACAAATCAATGGTTTTACACAGTTCACTTTACAGGAAATGTTAGTTTAATAATTCCCGTTCTCTGTCCGTAAAGTATTTCACAAGTTACAAATAAATACACAGCCGCATCGGCTACTATCCAACTGTTCTTTTAACTTACACTTATTAAACACTAGTAAATAACAATAACTTACGTAACTAGAATTAAAGGAGGAGAAGATAGATTATCAAAGTAATAGTAATTAAATAGATTCAATATGGCGGCGGGCAACCCTATTGCTTGACCTCAATAAGCTCTGCTCCACCCGACGTTGTGTATCGTCCGGTCTCTAGTTAGGAAGTAAAGTCAAAACTCTTCGTTTGGACGAGAGGAGCCCAGCTCCGGATGAGAGTGCCACGTCACCATCCAACTCGTCAACCGTCGTTCTCTGCCCTGCCCTTCTTCTCCATTCTCCTATACCATCTATCCCGCTCCTGTCCCTATACCTACATTCCCTCACTGCTATAGACCGCGGAAAATAACTGACCGAGCTGACGTCTCGCTCTGGTTGTTGCTCTCAGCTCCATTGTCTTACTCCCTCCACTGCTATTAATAAACGGCCCCCTTACATACATTAATATTTTCCATCACACTATCCCCCCCACCTATTTCAACTGGTTAGTACTCTTACAGCATCGAAGTATGCCCTTTGAGTACGTGACCGTTGAAAGAAAGGTGTAAATGAGAGTGCCCTGGGACCCGCAGCTTGGTTACTCCCGCGCCTATGCTCCAGTTTTCCTTCACACTGTCCTTACTCTAACTTCACACTCGGGTACCCCATCCCGGTATCCCGGTCCTAGCTCCTGTCTAGTTCATTCATTGCAATACAAACTTTAACACACTATTACAATACAATACGCAACACCGCCGGACCGTATCCCGGTACCGCGTCAACACTTAACCTAATATTTTACAAACACATCATTCCGCACAGCGGTAACTTGGTATAACTAGATGCATAAAAAAACCCTCTTTAAAGGTAAAAAAAAATCACATCTACCACATCGCGGTATAACATTAAAATACACGCACCAAAATGCATAAAACTTATAAAATAAAAAAATAAAAAATAGTACAAAAATAAATATTCCCGGGTCGTTTTTCGAACCCTTGGCTTAACAACTTAGCATGTTTACAATCATTACTACACCGAGTACCGCGACTCGCTATCCCGGTGCTATCAACTTAAAACTATCGTCTACACCTGTATTACATGTCATAACTTAAAATTCCGCCTATGCTATTTAAAATACCATCACTTAGTCTAGTAATACAATTTCTGTAAACACCCTTATACCGCATCGCGGTATAAAATGAACACACCACACACCATTATCGTGCTACAACATAAACCAAATAACTGCTCTGCAGTATATACAACATACAGCCTTACACGAAAAATAATACTTAACATTAACATCGACCGCGCTGCGGTGTAAAACTAAATGTATCGCACTGCAATGCTTAAAAGTTTAAAATTTTGTTAAAAACATAGTACAAAAATATATACACCCCGGTATACCTAAGAATAACCTTGACCGCGCTGCGGTATAAACTTAGACATAAATTGCACAGCAATATTTAAAAGTTTAAAATTTCGTTTAAAATATAGTACAAAAATATATACGCCCCGGTTTCTCGCAACCCTACCCTCTTGCATCCATACATTATGCCTTTCCAATGCTGCTGCACCGCGTCGCTGTTAACGTGTAGTAAAACTCTGTCTTGACCGGCGATCCTGATGCCTTGTTCCGTTCCGCGCCGCTAGTTGTCCTTTTAACCATCCCCCCGGACCATTATCACCTTTCTCCGGGTCGCTAAGGTTACTGCAAACAAAAGTTGAAACCAAAACCCAACATTTAATACCTATGCGGCCTACACGGCCGCTTACCCCTAACAATATGCCCCAACCAGGCTTCAACGCCGCTCTGGTTGCCCGTGTTGGTCCTGCATCTGACCACGACCGAGTCTCACACCAACTCTGTTCCCGGTATCTCAGTCGCGCCCGGTAATAACCTTGCATGGGATTAACGATTTTCCCTACTTGCGGTAGTGTGGCCACGCCGAAGCGTGGCCTTACTTAGATAATTTGGACACCGGCCAACCCGGTGCTTTACAACTTTAGTGTCGCGACGGATCAACTTATTTGGGACCGCCGCCCGTCATTCCTTTCAGGGGTTACCTTCCCTAGTACCGTCCTTTTACCAACCGAAGCTAACTACCACCGAAGACTACAACTGTGACCGACGACCGCGTCGCCGGTCCTCGGTGCCTACCTACCCCGATTGAACTACCGGAGCCTTCGTATTTATACACCCAGCGCTCCACCGGTGTCTACCTACGATGTTCCTCTAACTCTCCTACCGATCCCGGTCTACCTGAATCGCTACCTTAATCCTTCTTTTCTCACGGGATTCGAGTACCGTGCTCCCTAACCTAGTTTTAGGCTGCGAGACGCTTATGTTCCGCTCTAGCAAGTATTTTTATGCACCGCCTACCGCGATCTCGGTGCCCCCTCCGCTAACTGTGGCTACTGGGGTTTGCCCAAGCTCATTGGCCTGGGTTGCTAACTGTCCAACGCTTTGCGCTTCTCACTTCCTACCGGGTTCCACTTTTGACTGGCATCTATGATGGTCATGGAATCCGATATCTCTCACTAACAACTACCGCATCCCGGTCGGTACTTCAGATCTAAGTCTGGATTCGGCTTGTTTACCCTCACTAAGCTTTGAGCTTTTCCCGGCAACCTACTGCCTTACTACCATGCTTGCGCCTTCACGATGACGGTCCCCTTGTCTAGCGTAGTTTCTACGGACTGTGGTACCTGTCTCATGGAATATGATGATTTTGGACCCCGGACTCACATCTTTCCGAACGCCTATAGGATCGTGGCTGCTTTTTACCCGCTCACAGCTTTGCGCTAGACCGAGTTTCTCGGTATTCCCTGCACTAACATCATTTTCGATGGACTATGAGGGTGAGGAGTTTTACTCCGGCTGGTTTATCCTCGCTCCCGCAGCTTTGAGCCCGAGCTTTAGCTCCCGACTTCCCTACCTGTGAAGGATTTCGACCTTCACCTTAGTTAAGATCTTACCTTCTATGCCCGCCCCTACGGTGGAGATCGGGACGAGCGTGCGGCGCAGTTTAACGTCGTACACGCCATAGGACGTGAGGAAGAATAAGGTTTGTGCCCGCCAAGACAACCCTATCCTTCCCACCTTAACCTAAAACACTCTATTTTTTATTTTTATAAAACTTTTTCCTATTTTTATATGGCATGCAACTTTTTGTGATTTTAGTTTTAGCAAAAATTAGTTTAAAAATAAGATTAGAAAGAAAATCAAAAAAAAAATTTGAAAAATTATTCAACTACATCCCTTTCGACATTCCCGGTTACATTCCCGGTATCAATAAAATTGATGCCCAAGCGGTCAGGTGCTGAACGCGCTCTGCTGGGATACCGCTTCGGTGGTGGTGGGTCATCAATATTAATCTCGTATTCGTCTGACAGATCCATAAGTCCCATACCTCCCATCCAACCCGTACCACGGTCGGTACTGTCTGTCGCGGTCGTACCCCTACTTTGACTTATATCGGAGTCTAGTGAGGGCTCGGTTCCCGCTACTGGTGTTGTAACGGGGTCTGGGCTTACCGGCGCTGGCTGGTTCCCGGTATCCGGTGTCTCACCTTCTGTACCGACCGGGATCCCATCGTCGCACACAGTTTGCTCATCGGTCTCTTTTGTGTGGTATGGCAACATAAGGGACGTGTGGAACCGCGACGGATTGCTGCCCGGTTCCTCTGGGTCTTGGATACTGTATGTTAAGTTGGAGTGGACCTCCACTATTTTCCACGGTCCTGTATACCGCGGACCCAGCGACTTTGCGTACTTATCCTCTTTTGATGACAGTTTCTTATTTACGATTTTGACCAAGTCGCCTACCTTGTACGTAACGTCCCTACGGCTTCGATCGAAGTATTGCTTCTGCCGTAGTTGCGACTCTATTAAATTACACCTAGCCTGTTCTCGCATGTCTGTTACATCCTGCAGCAGCCTTCGACCGAACTCTTCCTCTGTCATACCCATCGTCTCTTGTAACTGCATTTTCCGGTCAATGGGCAACATGAGCTCCCTTCCTAAGTTCAGCTGACATGGTGAATACCGAGATGACTTTGACTTCGCGGTGTTTAATGCTCTCATATAGTCGTCTAACTGGTGCGCCCACCTCGTCTGTGTTGCTAAACAAAACGCCCTCAAAATGCTCTTTATATCCCGGTTTGACCTTTCGGACTGATTCGGGTTTGGATGGTATGGCGCTACGTGCACACACACCGCCCCCCACTGCCTTAACTGGTCATTCCAGTCATTACCGGAGAAGTAGGACGCATTGTCGGAAACTATTCGTCTCGGTGTACCGAACGACTGAAACACTTTCTCTAGAAATCTAAGTATCTTAATCGATGACACCGAGACCAATGGTTCCATGCTGACCCATTTGGAGAACTCATCAACACAAACCACGATAAACTTAAAACCTGCGCTCGCGGTTAACTCCCCTACGATGTCCACATGCACACACTCAAATACATTATTGCGGTATGAGTGAATACCCATCTTACCGGGTTTAGCCTGATTCGATGCTTTAACTAGTTGACAAACCTCACAAGTCTTAACATATGCTTCTATGGTCTTGAGCATGTTATAGAACCAGAACCTTTTGCGGACACGGTCGTAAGTCCGCTCTACCCCTTGGTGTCCGGCCGTCGTGCTATCATGGTAGTGCGAAATAACATCTCTCTCTATTGACTGCGGTATGACCGGTACTATGCGCTTTCTGGTTGTGGCTGCTTCCGGGTCTAAAAAGTTTGCTTGTATGAGAGGATGTGCCCATTTGATGTGCCTACCCTTACTCAAGAGCCTAGATGGTAACACTCTACCGGGCAGCCCCGACCGCCCGGTCCTCTCTTCTTCTTCGACTCTCTGTTCCCACAACTTATCTACTTGCTCGCTATAGAACCCGCCATCCGGTGTGCACTTCTTCAGTATTGACCGCGACCTGCTTCGGTCTTTACATGGGACATATCTACACAACACATTGTCCACGATTACGTAGTCGTACCGGTACCTTGACCGGTGACCTACCCTAGTGAGGCTCTTTGCGATGGTGGTCAGTGCCTCGCACTCTCTCTGCAGGTCCCGCAGCATACCCTTGTCCAGCATATCCATATCCACTTCCACATTGGTTCTCGAGTTCGTGAACGTCGCTAAGCACAAATCGAGCCGGTTCGGATCATCATCTTCGCCGGGATCCGGTAATGCGCCTCGAGAAAACAGATCTGCAAGCTTGTTCTCCGTACCTTTTACGTATTCGACGTCATTCACAATATGGCCCAACTCAATGGTCCACCTTACAATGTGTCTGTTGTAAAGGTGGTCATTTAGGGCTGCATTCTTCAAGTACGTCAACGCTTGATTGTCGCACCGAAAAATGACATTCTCATGGTACCTTGTGAATGGTTCGAACACTCGGCTTGCAAATCTGATCGCTAGACACTCCTTTTCGCGAGCGTCGTATCTCCGCTCGGCCGTATTTAACAGTTTGCTGCGGCATTCGATCATGCGAAATCGGTCTTTACCCGCAATTTTGCAGTAGTATTTTTGCGCGAGAACCGCTCCCAATCCCGTGTCACTGGCATCCGTATATACGTATAGCGGATGGTTGTAACTTATGGTATTGCAAGCGGTTTCCTTTGCAACTTCCTCTTTAATCGCGTCGAATGCCGCTTGCTGCCTTTCCCCCCACCGAAACGGTATATTCGGATCTGCCTCCGGTCTCAGCTTCTGCAGTATGGGTTCCAGTTGCGTGGCGTACCGCGGCATGAACGGCATGTACCACCCCATAACATTTAAAAACAGCTGGACTTCTTTCTTCGTTCTCGGTGTTGGAAAATTACGGATCGCCTCTACCTTCTTTGGGCACTTCCGGATCTCAAAACGAGTGATAATATGGCCTAAGAACTCTACTTTGGGGACGTCAAACTCGCACTTTTTCCAATTTATTGACAAATTCCACACATCTAGGATCTGAAACAAATGCTCCAGATGCTCTTTATGCAGTTGCTCGGTCTCGCTAAAGATCAAGAGACCGCCCGATTCAACATGCACAGATTCTCCCATAAGTTTACCGAAAATCTTATCCATAAGTTTCTGAAAAATTGTTTGCGCGGTTTTCAGCCCCTTCGGTAACACGTTCCACTCATAAGAAGCGTTCTGAGTGTGAAATGCCGTGTACTTCTTTGAGCCCTCGGCTAGCGGGATTTGCTCACATCCCGCTTGTAGGTCGATTTTTGACATAAACCGGGTGCGTGGGAGACGTTCCATGATCTTTCGAATTTCAGGGACCGGGATCTGCGTCTTTGGTATATGGTTGTTCAACTCTATGTAATTCAGCGCTAAGCGCTTGTCGCCGTTAGGCTTTGGTATTACCAACAGCGGTGAGGAACATTCCGAAGTCGACCGCCGTATCTTGCCCTGTCTCTCCAAATCATGCAATGTCTCGTCTATCCATTTTGCTATGGCCGGTGGTCTGCGTGCCGGTTTACACTGTATGGGGGGACAGTCGACCGGGATGCGTAAGTCATGAACTAGCGCGTTAGTGATTCCCGATGTACCGTCGCTCCGTACTACCCTGCGGTACTTCCCGGCTAAAGCTTCAACGAACGCTTGAATTGGCGTTCGCTTTATCCATGCCCGGTCATGCTCGTCCGGGGTTGGTGTCAGTGATGAATCACAGCCAACTTTTGCGGACTTCGCCGATAACCCGCGGACCGACTGGCAAACTTCTCCTTCCTCCCCTTGCGTGTTCCACCGCATCGCGCCTTCTACGTCGTTGAAGCTTAATCCGTGCTTCCACCGGAACTTATTCCCAATAAATATTGGGCTCATTAGTCCCTCCTGTACCAAGAACACTTCCCTGAACCACCGGCCTGCGATATTGAAGTCTAATGTCACCTCTCCGCCTGCCGTGACTACCGTACCGTCGAATCCCGACATTCGGACTTTCGAACTTTTCACCTTCAACCCTAACCTATCGCACTCTTTCCTGGATATGGCGAGCGCCGTACAACCCGAGTCCATTAAAGCAAAATATGGAACTGTTTTATTCTTATGTTTTATATTTATTACTGCGTAAGGGGCATTATTCATTCTATGTAACCGACACGGGTCCCCTTTTCTGTCCGTGTCTGGACCTAGTTTAAAGAGGCGGTAGCGTCCGATGTTGATAACCGGGCAAGCTTTGCCTCCAAGTCGCTAACGACTTTCTGGAATTCATTCACTTTTCCCATCCGGTCCCGCTTCTCGGTCTGACGCCGTATGTCCCTTCTTTCCTTCCTCTTTGCCTTCTGCGTTTCTTTCCGCGCGTCTCTGGATCCCGGTTCCTCCGAGTCTTCCGGTGATGAGAACCAGCCCTGCATACTCTCCGGTACGATATTTGGTAAGGAGTCTGCCGATGTCTCAATGCTGCTCTGGTTTTTACCATCATTGGCTAGTATGTGCCTGGCTATTGCTTTCGCTTTTTGTGAGCGACAGTCCTCTGTCTTGTGAGTCGCCTTTCTACAGAAACAACACCACATCCCGGTTCTCCGGTTTGTGTTTCTGTTTTGACCCGGTCGTCTGTTCTTATGGGGGTCGGAGTGTCTATCACCTTCTGGTAATGACGCGGTTGGTTGTGTGAGTGCTAGATTGCTGTCTACCCCAGACTCGGTATTTGAACTGGCCGTCCGCCGTTGCATGGTCTCACCGACTGTGCATACCCGGGACGGTTTAGTCCTGGTATGATGCGGTGCCGCGGCTTGTCTTAAGGATGCCAGTTGACCACTCATGTTTGCTTGGTCCTTGCGTATTTCCCGGATCGTCCGGTGCATTGACCGCATGTCTTCTTGCATTATTGCCATATGTACCAATGCCAACCCAACCGTTTCTTTGCCCGTCGGTACGTCAGTTAAACCGACTTGTTCCTCCTCACTTCTCGGTGTGATCCCGGTCGACCCTTCACTGTGCGCTGAGCCACAAAAGTCCTGTACTTCGTGCTGCCCTGCTTGTACCTCCTGCCCGTCGGTACCGCGCGATTCCTTGCTTCGTAAACCCGGTTCCTGTGATGTCCCTGTGTCCTCCGTCACAAACTTCAGCTCGCTCATCCTTGTAGTCTTCGGTCTTCGCTGTCCGCTTAAAACACGGGAAGTGTACCAGCCTCTTTAACCGGGACCAGACCTATACGGAACTTTTTTGTGTTCGCCCCTTAGTCTTACCGAAAACTAACTACAACTTGCTCCGCGGTCCTAAACACCTTACCGCCGCGATATGTGCTCTGCAACTGCTCTACGTGGACAAACTGAACCGCGCAGCAGCCGGACCCCGGTGTGCCTGCTCACCACCGCAAAGATACACCGGATAACGCGCACTATGCAAGTTAGTGTATTACGCTCCAACCTATCCCGGTCTGTAATACTTTGAAATGCTGTCTGTATGAAACCTCACAGCTGCCCAGATCCCGGTGCACCTACTTGCTGACGCGCTTAATGCAAGTTAAATATGAGTATTTCCCTGTCTTACGCTCCTATCTACTCCGGTCTATGATGCTTCCTGATGTCGCCTGGGTATGACTACCAGCAAACACACTTCGATCGAAACCTAGTAGGAGCCTTACGCACCTTTCTGCGCTTATGTACTTAACCTTATACTTTTTGGAAATCAAAATAGTAAAGAACCTGTAAAGCTTACTCGATTCCGCCTTCGGTGGTTCTTGTACAAGACGAAAGTCTTGTGTCCGTCACGATCGCCAGTGCAACGTAGAATTTCCCAATCTCTCCCCTTTCCCTGCCTGTTAGCTGTAAACCTGGAAGTTCTAGATGTGCCGAGACCGCGCTACGCTTCCCGGTCGCGGCTCCTCTACTTGCTGGACCAAAGACCGACCGCGTCTCGGTATCCGTCTCCCGGGATGATGGAAGTTCTAGTCGGGCCGGGACCGCGCTACGCTTCCCGGTCGCGGTTCCACTTCCTGCTGGACCAAAGACCGACCGCGTCTCGGTAACCGCGTCTTGGGATGAAGGACCAAGTAGCTCCGGTCGACCGCGTTTGCCCGGTCGGCTGTCTTCCTCGCCCGGTCCGCTTCCTCTCGGCCTCTTCGGTATTTGTACCAAGACCGTCCTAGTAGGACAGTCAGCTTCCCAGTGCTTCGGTGTATGCTCCGTGATGGAAGATGGGATGCACAAGTGTTATGGTCGGTGTACTGGTGCCGGTATGTAGCCTCGCCACTGGTACCCGGAATTACTTCAATGACCGCGGTAACTCCGGTGCCCGGTTATGCTATGCACCACAACACTTCTTATGCCGGCTTCTACGGGCCGTAATGTCTCACAAATCAATGGTTTTACACAGTTCACTTTACAGGAAATGTTAGTTTAATAATTCCCGTTCTCTGTCCGTAAAGTATTTCACAAGTTACAAATAAATACACAGCCGCATCGGCTACTATCCAACTGTTCTTTTAACTTACACTTATTAAACACTAGTAAATAACAATAACTTACGTAACTAGAATTAAAGGAGGAGAAGATAGATTATCAAAGTAATAGTAATTAAATAGATTCAATATGGCGGCGGGCAACCCTATTGCTTGACCTCAATAAGCTCTGCTCCACCCGACGTTGTGTATCGTCCGGTCTCTAGTTAGGAAGTAAAGTCAAAACTCTTCGTTTGGACGAGAGGAGCCCAGCTCCGGATGAGAGTGCCACGTCACCATCCAACTCGTCAACCGTCGTTCTCTGCCCTGCCCTTCTTCTCCATTCTCCTATACCATCTATCCCGCTCCTGTCCCTATATCTACATTCCCTCACTGCTATAGACCGCGGAAAATAACTGACCGAGCTGACGTCTCGCTCTGGTTGTTGCTCTCAGCTCCATTGTCTTACTCCCTCCACTGCTATTAATAAACGGCCCCCTTACATACATTAATATTTTCCATCACAAAATGTATGTTTTAAAATCTAAACATCATCTCATTAAATCCATGGAGCGGAGATTGGGAGCGAGGCGGATTCGAGTTGGTGCTTGATCAACCCGTCGTGGTAGCGCCTGCTTTTCAATTCTTCGATGAAAGCCGCTTGACAGATAGCTCAACCTCCCTTCATTTTAATTAAACTATTTGTAGCATTTGTAAACACCTTTTTAATCGACTAAATGAATTTTATTAAGTCGTCTTTAAAAATATAATGTTAATTTAGTAATTTGTAACTTCAACCTAACTGCCTCCCTTTGAGAAAATTTTACATTTCCCTAGCGCGAATTTTAAAACAGCACTAGTTTAAGTGATTAAATTAGCATACTACTCAACTACTGCAGGAAACTACAAGGAGTAAAAATTTACTAAAAAAGAAGTCGAGTTGGAGTGCTGCCGGGCGCCGGGTTGTAACTGAAGAAAGCGGGCCTAGGCATAGGACATACCGTGAATTATTCGGAACCACAAGGACTTGAAATATTGGAATGATTTCATTTTGTAGTGGTTGATATCCAGAATCCGAATCCAAACTTGATTGTATATGTGGTAGTCCAGAAGCGGTTTAGTCCACAAGCTCCAATGACTTGCTGTGGACTAGACCACAAGACCCAAAATCACAAAAGTGGTATCTCATTATGAATATATAGGATAATGTATGTGTGCAATGTAGCTGATTGAGTTTTCCTATCAACAGTTCCACCTTAACACACTGATTTAAATTTAGTTTTGGGTGGAATTCCTTTATATGGAGCTCGAATTGGTCATACGCAATGATTTCACGAAAACGTCTTCTGGACTAGTCCAGAAGCATCTGCGGCTTGTGGACTAAACTTCTTCTGGACTACGACATATATACATACATTGAGTTTCCAGACGTGGAGTGAAAAGTGAGATTGGTTAGTGGAAAGAAATTTTATCGTGGAAACGGATTGAAATGCATTTGTTTCGTTCAGAAATTTCCTTCTCCCAAAAAAAACAGCAAGGAGAAAAGACGATGAAGGAGTTCAAGAAGGGAGGAGTACTATGTAGGTAAAAGTAAAAGTGGTGGATATAGTACTTTTCGCGTTTATACATATATAAGGTGTGTGTGTGAGTTATATATTTGTAATGTAATATGGAGGATAAGCAGTGAAGCATATCATTGTTATCTGTGTGTATGTATTTAGGCCTCTTGAGTTCCTCTTTTGGCTGTTTAAAAGGATGACAAAGAATTCGGAGAATGCCGGGTGATAAAGACAGATTCTCGGGCAACTCACAATCAGACATTTCTTTTGTTCTTCTTCCTCCTCTTTTCCAGCGTCTCTCTCTGTTCAAATCTCTTTGTTCCGGCTTGTACCATTTTACATTAGATTGGATGAATTTACACCAAAGATAGCCATGGTATGTTCGCAATTGCAATTATTAGTGCGAGTGTCTGCAGTCAAGCGGTTGTTGTCAGTTTAAATCCAACATCCCACCCTCCCTCCTTCTAATCCCATATCCCATCATCCCACCGTGTAGTTGGTAGAATATATATATGTAGTGCGTGCAGATAATATGTATAATTATATAAGTGTATATCTCTCTATCCCTTCCCCTTCGAATTCATTCCACTCTCTCTAGCTAAACTTGACCTGGCATGGGCTTTCTTGGGTCTTGTCTTCTCGTCCTCGTGTCTTGTCTTGTCGTGCGGTAGTTTCATTTGAGTTTTTTTTTGTCATTCTTTTATTTAGTTAACAACTACCCGAACTCTGCCGTCAACTGTGCTCTGCAGAAGGGAGAAGATTACATTATTACCCGTTGCGTAGGATTTTGGACTTGAGCTGCTGGAACTTCAGAAAGCTTTTCCCTTGAGGTCCTTTTTTTTATTACTTTTGTCAGATAGATACATATAATTCTACAAGAATTGGTTACAATTGGATTTTGGTCTATTGTCACCCACCCCTCTGTCGACAAGTGTTTACATAACATCGGTGCAAGGTACCTATGTGCATTAGACAGTCAGTAGACCAGCTAGATTCTCCATTTGCCATTGTCTTCTGTTTTTAGGGCAATATGTGATTTTTTTTAGTCGCGAAAAAATTGGGACCTCGCCTCGGTTGGAAGAAAAATACTGTGTATATAACTTCGATCTTTGCTGTCTTGCACTTCTTGTGTAGGATAGACTGGACAGCTTAATTTAAACCTATAATTTTTTTATACGCAGTTTACGATCTACTTTTTTTTAACTGTTGTAAGATGCTTGATTTTCACTAATCTCGTGTCGTTCGCAGATCTCATCTCACACGAAAGATTGAACTTTTAAGGGTGCGTAGTAGTATATATACTACAGTTGGGAATTGTTGAGGTGCCTACATACACATGAACTAGTTGCTGATAGACGTATATTTTACAATTTAGGAATTTTTACAGACACAGTACACAGTTGAAGGTATTTTTTTTCTTTTGTGCTGCTATTTCTTTAATGAGTTACTTCATTCCTCGCATCTCCAGCTCAAGTACCAGAGATTCCTGAAAATGAAATTTCTAATTTTGAAAAATAAAAATTCTTTTCGAGTTTAATTAGGCTAAAAGTAAAGAAAAAAATCCAAATCCAAAAATTCCTGAGTCCAGCAACGTTAGGTGAAACTGTGCCACTGCGGAGTAAACATACAATTGTAAATTACTTCGGAAGGTATTTAAACGATCAAATTCTAAGGAAAGTTTGTAATAATTACAGATAAAGCGAGGGCACGTTAGAAAATAACGGCCGACTAATTGTTAGACTCGGCCTTATTTGCAGTTTTTGTTACAGGGAATTATTTGGTATGTGCTCAGGAAAAGCTGTCATGTTTTCTAACTAACGTGGGTGCCTATACCATCCAAAACTGAGCATGCCGTATATACTACGCTAAATGGAAATTAAAAACATAAGTCAAAGGTTGTCGTCATGATCACGAGGATGAGATTTGGATGATGTTACTATGCATATTATATTGCTTCAAGTTGAATTTGGATGAAGGTTTTTACACGATTTTGAAGCTATTCATGTCATGGCATGTTACTGAAAATTCTAAAAGTATTATTTACTAGGTCAATTTTAGCTCAGTGGCCGTGGTTGATTACGTCAAGCTAATTTACCTTATTGTTCTCATTTTTATGTTGGCAGTTGGCGTCTCGACGGGGTCTCGGCTCGTAATGGCAGCTACTAAAAAATACCAAGTTACTATTCCTTCATGGAGTTACGTAAGTACTAGTAGAATTCTTGGCCGTATGGAGATATGGAGTCAAGGAGGAGATGAGGAAGCTTTACATACATATTGCAGTCAAGATAGATAGACTACGATGGACCGAGGAATTACAGACAGGAACCACTATCATAGCACTACGTTACAGTTGCCGATGCCATGTTCTCTCGTGGCGGAGATGGGTGCCGGCGCTGGGCTGGGAGTTCTTCTATGGGATGCTGCTGCTGCTGGGATGAAGTTTATAAGCTTCTCTCATCTCGGCTCCGACTCGACTCTGATTCCGCCAAGATTTACGAACCAAATGTCAAGAGAAGAAAATGTACTCTGCGCTAATTTGCCCACGACTCACATAATATTCACAGTGGTACAAAGTACATATACAGAGAAAAGTAAAAGCACGTTCTCCACTTCGTTTTCAAAAATAATATTCTCTCGTACTTCTTAATGTAATGCAACGCGCACACATGCCGACCCAATTATAAAATGGATTATGAATTGGGTCCTCCTGTGTAGTCTCAACATAGTTTCTGTTTGTATAAGTAGCTTCATTGTAGTAAGCTCACATAATATGCATGATGCTTGTAGGCAGTCATAATTATATCATGTAGCTTTTATTTTATTTCTGTTCTTGAATGCCATTGCCGCTGCGTTGGTCTTGGTCTTGGTCCAGCTCCAGTCTCCAGTTGGAAGAATATACTTAACACATTCCAGTCTATGTACCGTACGCTATATACATAATTATTCGTTTATATATTTCTTGTCGCTTCAACATACTTAATTTGTTTCGTAAGCTTGGCTCCTACTGTTATAAATAATAAATACTAAATGGTATGCTCATAATTAAAAATTAAGAGTACATTACATTTTTTTTAACAAAGTAATTGGGTTCCTTATGTACACGCGGTGCAATTTAGCAATTGTATAAAAATGTATTTGGCAGGCTGGGCGGAATGGGCTTCAAAGTTACTAATGACTTTTTATGGTTTATTTCTACCTTTTGACATATTTTAGCAACGTTACCGAATATTTAAAAAAAAACCAACGTGATGCGCGACTCTCAAGTTTGAAGACGCATCCACGTGCACATTAAGAGAATATGACTACTGGCCACCAACAAATAAATCCGACTTTTCTATCGTTATGTTTTCAGGGTTTTTGAAAAAAAGTAAGTTTCTTGAATTTAAAAACAACTATGAATCCTTAACGTCCTCACGTACTTACGTTGTATGATTGTAATATAGCAATAACTTTTCCAACTGTGTAGAACAAAGGGGAAAGCATGTGCACATTTGAAGATAACGACCAGTCAAAATTTAAAGTTTTCGATACTAAAATATTTTGGAGGAAATATAAATTTATATTACTGCGAGTAGTCACAAACTTCTACTTTCACTGCCACATTATAATTTTGTTCCTAAGGCCTTTACGTGATGGTCAATCAAAACAAGAGCTTTAGCCATACCGTTTTTTATGTTAAATGTTTTAAATTATCATGAAAGTCTGCTGCAAACTTTATTTCCCCCCCCCCCAACGGTTACGTGCATTATTGTTTTTTTTTATTTACAGAGCAAACAAATATACAATGATTGATGGATACGAAACTGCGACTTTAATCAAGCATAGGTAGGTACCTACCTAAAATATAATACGCACGGAATGAAATACAAATACGAAGCTTTGTAAATAATAATAAGTATACCTAGGATAAATTGTCTTATGAGATTGTTCACGTTATGCCTTGAGTGCTTCAAAAATCACCAGAAAGTCTTATCTATATCAAATGCAAAAAAAAAGTATTTAGTTGTGGTACAGAATACAATGCACAGAATTACCTATGTATGTAATGTTTTTGTGACTCGATCTTTTTGCTCATGCTCACGTTATATTTGAGTTACAGGTAAGAAAATGATCTAGGTACTAGCTTTGTTAAGTATATTTTTTTAGGTTTTGTAAAGTTAGATTTTATTTTCAGTATTTCAAAAAAAAAAATAATTACAGTAAGTACTAACTAATAATAATACAGATTTTGTTTTTTTTTCCCCAGAACCCAACTCACACTAAGAAGTGAGTTGGACTGTATAATAAGATATACTACAAATAAACTCACATTTACATTAAATACATAGATGTATATTAAATTAAATTATTATTAAAATGTTAACTATCCTACTTACACATTCCCTTAATTTTAAATCTCAAGATGTTACACATTCATCATATTACGATTTTATATTTAAGTATATAAATATAATTAATTAAAAGATGTCATTCTAATATCTATCAAACCATTTTGGATTTTAAAAAGAAACCCAACCTCAGACCAGTAAATAGTAAAAAGTTCCAGGGGGAGTTTTTTACTTTTAAATTCATAGAAGTGTAGATATAATAATTGAAAGAACCTTTGTTTATATCTCATTAGTGGATCCTGTTTGAACATTATTTTGTTGTAGAATGCTATAATTGTTTCGTACATGATACTGTAGCCTAGATGAATGGCGTGGTTGATACAAGTCTTTCTTGCGATGCCGTGTAGTTTTGTTTTTCTATTCCATGCATTATTACTTTTTACCACAATTTTTTTAATATATTCCCATAACGGGTTGAATTGTGAACAATTAAGAAAGTGATTTAGTTTAGGATTATAATATTTACAGAAAGGACACAGATTATGTGGTATCAGTCCCATTTTCATTGCTACCATTGGGGTACATATAGCTTCATGCCAGAATTTCCATACAATTTCCTTGTTAAGTATAGTTCAACTATTCCTCACTTTCATTTCTACCAGGGATCCAGAACGAATGCGCAGTGATGAAATCAAATGACCACTACCTACGACTGACAGTACCTAATAAAGTCCACACCTGTCTCCGAAGTCATCATCATCGAATGTTCGCCTCTTTGAACTTTGAGCAAATATTCAAGATGAACGATTATTACTTTTGGAGGAGGTTGAAGGCTTTGTCTTGTCGGTGTGTGCGTGCGTATTACGAGTTGAGCCTACGCACGTCAAGCCACTGGCACATGTATGTATAATTATGTAGAGACATATAGTGACTAAATTCATAAATAATAAGTGTACTCTATCCCTTACTAACCTATGCCTGGTCCTAGTATAAGCTTGGATTGCCTTCATATCAGTATCCTTAATTTTTTTCATCTCATACAATTTTGGTTTGGTCTTTTAGGGTAACTAAATACACTCATACCTGTGAGAAGATTATACATCTAATAATATGAGAGAAATATAGGGCAAGCCCTAAATACTAGGTAAGTAATAGTGGAGGTACACATTTTATACGTTTTGTATAGGTTCAAGTAATAATGCTTTGTTTCATATTATTTTTTTACCCCTGCTCATTTTCACTTTCATTCGAGCTTGTTAACTTTGTAAGAATAATAATACTGAAATATCCAATGATGATACTTGGTAATAAAATACGTATATTATGCTCCTGTCAAACTGGAGCTTTGATCTTTTCCTTGAATGAGTTTATAATATCGAGCTGAGAGAATTGATCCTTTAAAGAGACTCAGCTACGGGCCGGGCACGAGCTTCGTTACACATTACGATCACCGTCCACTTCCTAACTACGTGTATACATGTCTTTGTAAATGGTTAGCATAACTGTTTTGCTTGATAAAATTATCGTTTCAATTTCAATTTAAATCGTGTGCTTCAACTTTTTTTAATTCAAAGTATATCCAAGTATCGTAAATTTACAGCTTATCTGCAGCTATCTTAATCCAAGGGTGGCTGGGGGGAATGGGGAAGCTCACCTTGGTTGGGTATCACATAAATATTTAATTGAGGCAGAATGTAGAAGCAAATGGAGATACTTGAAGGTGCGTACCAGACATGTATGTAATCCACAATCCACAGAAATTCAGGTGTAAATCCCGAATTTGCTTACCTACCTATATAACATTTTCCTACCACTAACCTTTAGCAGAACAGGAGGCAGGAGATAATACATATCTGAAATTATTTTTTAAGTCAAAATTAATATTGCAGTTTATCGACAAGGCGCGTCGTCAAAACTGTGTTTATTTTTTTTCAGATATAAAAGTTGGCAAGTGCAATAGTGATTCTGTTTGTGTGAATTTAGATGTGGAGTAGCTGCTGGATAATAATAATTCCGTAAAAGGAAATACTACTTTACTCCGCGTATAATAAAATACATAATTTCGAATATGATACCTGTAAAAGTTATAAGATTTGGAAGACATCAGCTAACGTCTCTCAATCCACATCCACGTGTGTCTGTGTCCGTATTGTTCAAGTTAAGTTACATGTGCTGGTGTAATAATAAGAAGTCAGATATCTGACACGGAGCTTATAAGATGAGATGGGTAGGTAGGTACATTTCCTCGTCTTCGTTCGTCATCTCAGAATCTCAGCACGGCACTCCACACACTCCACACAGATCTCTCCTATGACATACCCTACCTATGTAACCTACGTGCAGAGTTGTTGTAGAATAATGTACACAGCTCACAATCAGCCATGATGAGTATAATGTTTTCGTCCCTATGGCTCTGGTTGCGTTTCGAATCGGAATTGGAAGTTTGGATCGAAGAGCAAAAACCTGTTGAATTGTTTATGGAGTCGGCCTTGTTTTACTCATCTAAAGTAACTTACACTTCCCAAAGTCAAGCCGAATCAGTCGGCACTCGGCACCTAAGTCTAAGCAATCGTATAATGTGTACATGTGTGAACTTGGACCTATAGTAACTAACTATCACTATCGTCGCGTCAACATCAGCATCACAGAGCTCTTTGCTGGATCCATTTTTTATCAAGAAGGGAACTGGCTCATACTATGTGAGTAGTTTTCCATTAGGAAAAACCAACCCTCAAAAGGCTCTATAATATTCATGGGAATCTGAAGTGCTGTTGTTCGTTGCTATTCTAAGGCTTGGTTATTGTATAGTTGGATCCGGAGCACAACTTTTGGATCTCAAGTCCTTCTTCACGTCTTTCACTTTCAACTTTCAAGTGAGAGAAATGGATTGACAAACGTAAAAGTTTTAAATTCAATTAGAAACAAAATCAAAATTAAATCACATCTTTATTTACTTTAGAACTATACACAGTATTATAATCCACGAATCTAATCTATAAACTGTAATTATCAATAAATAACAACCTATTCATTTTTATTCTATATGATAATCCGTTGAATAATTAAGAGGAGCTCAAAATACCGTGTTATACAAGATTTAATTCGAAAATTTCAATAATTATTCCATTATAAATATGGTAATATCAAAAATCTGATAATTATATAATAGTCATAACCATTATTACTAAACAGGCCTACACAATATAATATACAACAATGCTAATCGCAACTTAAGTAGGCTCCTATATGCAATGTACGCTATACATACATATATGGTAATTATTACAAAGTGCAGTGCAAATAAAATTTATTATGCATATGATGAAGTGAGCAGCAGAGCAGAAGTAGATAATTCAACGACTTCTTCTACTATATCTTTTCTTTTTCTACTTAAAAAAAGTATACTATATATCATATTATTATGTAATTATAGTACGGCTTGAGTCGTTGCTGTATCTGTGTATAAATAAAATATAAAAATGGAAGCTTTATCTCTCTCTCTCTCTCTCCCTCCTGCCCCGTTGAAGCTGAAGCGAGTAAAATGAATATGAACAAAAATTACGACATGATTATAGGGCAAGAGAGCTCACAGAGTGAATAATAATAACGTGAGCATATACCATACGATGTAATTTTGAAAAAAAAGTCTTCTAATGACTTAAGAAATTATGTGCTTTGAAATGCTTAAATATTTAACTTGTTGGATGGTGATATGGTATTATTATGATATTATATAATATAGTGTGTAATAATATATCTACACATGATTTTTTAGAAACACATAATATGTATGTATAGGGATTTGCTTCGCAATGCCGACTCCGAATACAGAATCCTTTTGGCAATTAACTGAAGAAGCACACAAAAAAACTATATTTTTGAGCGCATCACATATTCTTGTACTGTGTTGTTGATATATGTATAGGTATTTAGTAAGTGAATAAAAGCAGGTTTAGTATAAACTGAAAAACGGCAGAAGACCTGTTTCGTCCATATTCATGCATCTTTCTTACCAGGCAGACGGCTATTGTTTCTGGTACTGGTATACTAAGGGGCTGATGCTACAGACTTGGACTGCAGGATTATTTCAATCATATGGCCGTATTCCTGGACTGGCACTGACGGTGGCTTTTTTGGAAAAAATTGTTCTGGATACTGGGTGACTATGGCTTTTATTACGACTACTATAACGGCATGAATAAAAGTAAAATGAATAAGCCGGCATTTACATTTCGCTGGCTCGGTTGTATATAAGAGGAAGATGGGGTAGAAAGGCAGTGGCATAGTGACAGTACCTAGAAGTTTAAAACCAAAAAAACAAAATGCCAGTAGAAGTTAGAATTTGATTCATCCTCCTGTCCGCAATCATTAGTTTGGACCGAAGGCTACCCACGTCCCCAGGATTATGATTATGACCCAGACTGTGTGTTTTCCTGAACCACAGTAATAATTCATTGCTAATCAACCCTACAAACTGATGTATGTACAGACCAGACCAGAGGACACAACACATTACAGTTACATAACACAACAATAATAATAGTAGAATATTACCTACTGGTGTATAGGTATATGCACCTACTAAACACTATACGTAATAATCTTTTCCTTTTTGCATACATATACAAAGATTGTTTGCTTATGTGCTTTTCCCACTAAATATCTCATTGACAGTAAATTCTGCATGATCCTAATATTCCTGGGACTGTTGTACTTCAATCATAAAGTACCGGTTGTGCTTTCTGTTTTCTATGCAGAGGCACTGGTCCCATTCCCATCCAATTCACCTGATTTATCTCCCAAACTCAATGTTTTAACTTGTAGCAAAACTAAAAAGTACCTACCCACTATGCATTCGCTCAGGTAATAACTATGCATATATATATATTTGTCTACTAAATTCTGCACTCGGGAAAAAAAAACATGGAGAAAAAATAGGCAAATATTATTAGCAAACATTTAAAATATACAATATTTATTCTCTGCTTTAAGTTTTAACTAAACACATTACCATAACGATGCTTAAAAATATATGACAGCTTTTAGTTTTTTTGTTGTTAATTTGTGATCTTCCTTCTCTTGCCATGCCCGTAATTACTACAACTTACAATACATGAAGAGCTCTGGCCGTTGTGGCAGCGAATTTAATAATAATGTATACATGTTGTTACATGTGTGTTGCGTCTAGTCCGTCAGAGTCAGAGAGTCGTAATTTTGTTGGTTTTGCTTTCTGTCTTTGTAAATGAATTCATTGTATATTGTACACATGCAAGTTGTGAATAGGCTAGTGGACACATCCAAGATTTACATAATTACATACATGCTGTACTACCAAATGATACTCTGTGCATAGATGGTGGAGTAAATAAATAAAAGCAAAACTTGAAATGCTTCGACCTCCGTTTAAACAGGAGGTGTATTTCTGATAAAGAAGAAGAAGAAAAGTAAATATTTATTTACAACTGGCGTCACTATTACGCTTGCCATTTAGACACAGTAAGAACAAAAGACATCTTTCAAAAATAATTATGATTTTCCAATTCAAAGATATAAATCAACAATTTAAAATTAGCTATGAGACAAATTCATATTATATAAATGATTATGAGCAATTCGGCAGGATCCTCTAATTGTAGCAACTACTATTTCTTGTATCATTCTTGAAGGGAGTCGCATTTCTTTACGAAATGATTCAAAGAAACCAGTAATAGTACCCCTAGCTCCAACAAGAAGTCCCACTACTTCCAATTTCTTAAGTTTGTACTTGTCCAGAAAATACGGAATACATGGGTTATAATGGGCTTGTTTTTCAATATTTACCTCCTCTGCTTGCGTTAAAGACTGCTCCATACGAATTGTTGGGTCCAGAATATACCCAGTCTTCAAATCTTTACGCCAGCATATAATATCCACCCTTTTTGAAGCACCATCAGAGATTTCCTCATGTACAATCCAGTCGAGCGTTCTTAAATGAGTAGCAATGATAGTTCGAACTTCATGATGTCTACTGGTCCTGAGTAAACTTCCCACGTGACATTTCCCTAGAACATGAGCGAGGGTTTCTTTCTCTTTGCAGTGCCTACAAAGGGATGATTCTAGCGAACGACCTGGAATAGCTTTTACAGGATATACATTAGCGGACATTTTTAAAGCATTTATCCATTCTGAAGACGTCAAACCACATTTTTCGACAATAATCTTATTGCCATACGGACATTCTTTATACATTTCCACACCCTGTCCCCGAAGTGCAAACGAACACCATTGATCATATTCTTGATTCCTCAAAACCTCCCGCAAAATTTTTCCCGGCTTTGTTTTGGGACGTGAATCGAACTTAACTTGTATTTCATCCACATTGAGCTTCAACGAAGCAATGCAACTTTCCATTTCGGACTTTAAATCTTTGACAAATGGAATGTACGGATCTTCACAACTTAGGAGTACAACACAGATGTTGTAATGTTGAATAAATGCCTCCCACGTAGATCGCATTATTTGGAGTCCTCTACACTTTTTAGAGGTGTATAATAAAGCATTGGGAGAATCATGAGGAATAGCAAGGATATCTTTAACTGCGCTGCGAATTATTTTATCCAAATCTTCTAGAAATTTTGTAGGCAATTTATTTAACGGCGCCGTTTGCAAAGAGTACGTCAGACACGGCCATAAATATTGATTAATAATTGCAATTTTTTGATTTGGAAACAACATTGGGGTTCCAACTAAGTTTTGCAGATCCTTAGTAAAATTCTTAATTGTTGATGCGGGATCAAAGGAAATTTCGTTTTTGAAATTGACTCCCAAATACCTTACTGTTTCATCTTTTCTAATAGATTCAATGATATTAGTATCATCAACAACCAACGGGTCTTCACACAATTTACCTTTTACAATATTGATTACCTTGCACTTGTTAATATTAATTTCGTATCCCACTTTATTAAAGTTGGCAATGGCAATTTTGGTCAATTCACGTGCTCCTTGAATAGAGTCTGACACTAACGCTACATCATCAGCAAACCCTCTTCCTGATACCTTAGGCACATCATTGTGAAGATGAAATCCATATGCGTCACTTACTTCCCTCTCATTCAGTTCTTTCATGACATGATCGATGGAAATATTAAATAATTGCGGCGAAAGTGGCGAGCCTTGAAAGACTCCTTTTTTAACCATAATTGATTGGGACATACCTTTACGCGTTTGAATTTGAGCCTCATTGTCAACCATTAAGCTTAAAATAAGCGATCGAAGTTTTGAAGGAACTAACCTTGATTTAAGGGTACTAGAGGTATGAGAGTGTGATGTTTCCTCAAAAGCTTTACTGACATCTAAGAACACTACACAGCAATCAAGTTTTTCCCGTTTAGCCTTTTGAAGACAACCATTAACGATGGAGGTGTTAATAAACGTACCCGGACATTTAGAAAAGCCCACTTGATTAGCATTAAGGTTGACATGGGACTGCAATCGACGATCCAGAATTCTCTCAATGATTCTTCTTAGAATTGAACAAATAGAAATCGGCCTCCAATTCCCCACATCCGATTTATCCCCCTTTTTATGAATTAGAATTGTGCGAGCTTTACGAAAACACTCAGGAACAATATTCCAGGTCTCCATTATTGATCCAATCAAAGCAATCGTTTTAAAACAGCCAATGTCTTTAATACTCCTAATTGCAACTCCATCTAATCCACTTGAAGAATCAGAATTGATGCCACCTACTGCCTGCTTGACTTCTCCTTCAGAAACTCCACAATGATATGATTCATCCAGAGAGGACTGCTCTTCATCAGTATATTTAGGAACATAATCTTCTAGTCTACAATCATTCGGAATTCCCCATCTAGCATTGTAGGATTCATAAATAGAATCAAGTGGAATGTTACAACTACTAGAAGCAAAAGATGATTTTAGTAACATTCGCACTGCTTTACGTCTTGAGTATCGATATAAATGTTGAAGCAACTCAAAGTTATACTTCTCCTTTCTTTTTGCCTTGTCTCGTTTTGAGGACCTTTGAGGATTAGATGTTGTGGCATACCCCTTTTGAGAATTTACAAAAGTTCCTCTGCGCTTACGTGCTTCAAACTGCTTCTGTGCAGGATGCTTTGGCCCTGGAAGTATATCCTTTGATTCTTTGATAAGGAGAGAAAATTTTGCTACTTCATTCGAAAACTCTATGTCACTAGGTCTAGTCTTAATCATTAAAACAAGTTGTTCATCAATGGTTGCAATATTTTTCCTAATTGTCTTCATTTCTTCTGACTTATCTTGACAAACTTCCTCCTGTTCATTTTCTTCACACGTGGTTTGATAAGAATTAGCTATAAAATCTTGATATTCGTTAGGATGCCCTTTACTCATATGAATTTTAACACTTTTATAAAATTTACCACAAATTGGGCAGGGTTCTAAACTATCAGACTTGGTGCTTGTAGTGGTTGAGGTGGAGACTGACGAAGAATCATTATGTTTCTTTTTTCTTTTTAACTTTGGCATTTTAATTTATTAATAACTATTCAAAAATAATTAATTTAAACTGATTAAATTTTTTCTACAATATTATTTAAGCGTAAAATCAACTCTAAACTCCAACCAATAGAAATCGTTCCTACAACCTAAGCACCGCCTACAAAATTAAAACTTTTATTGAATCAAGAATACAATCAAAAATGATTATCAGCAATCTCAACTTAAATTCACTCAAAAACATCTAAATGAGGCGACGGTTATTGTCGCTCTGGAGCAAAAATCTGACACGTCCTACCTGAACAAAAAGCTTTTCCTTCATACATTGTTAAGCGGAGATTTGGAGCTTATTATTAAATGTTAACAAGGTATCATTGTTATTACTATTATTACTGGAATGCCAATTGAATAAATGATGAAAGGAGGCTCAAGCATAATATGATGATTCATTCATGATGGTGAAAGGCGGGTTATCGTTATGTGGTAGTAATTATTTCAGAATTCAGTTTTCAGAGTTGAAGATTTACGTAGGAAGGTACCTACCTACCTATACACTTCACTACATTGCTTCGCATTATTGTTGGATGGTTACCTAGGTAGGTACCTACATTAGTTTAGGCAAATATTTGCAATCTCCATTCAATACGTTTTGTACAGCTTGACGCAGCAGCGTAAGTTTTTCAAATTAGAAGTGGAAGTTGGAATGAACAAAGAACGTTGATCTTTCAATTTCTTGACTTGTCCGCAAGACTTTTCCTCTTCAAAAACCAAAAGCCAATAAAAGCGTCGTCGTTCATTTTGTAGTTTTGTAGGTGCCTAGGTAGGTCCTGGTAGGTATCATCTACTTACCTATACGTCTCTTAGGTTTCCGCTCAAGTCATAACCATTACGATGTACACTGTACACACTTAAAGCCAAGCCATAATGCCTTCCCATCCCATAACATCTAACTTGTAGTAGAGAAGGACTTTACGTCGAGCTTGAAGTGATTTGTATGTTTTAGTGGAAACGTTGCCAAAAAATGTTAAATCCTTAATTTACGTTCATTACGCGTATAATATGCTGTCTACTATGTCTACCTCCCATTTATTATCCGTGGAATGTAAATAGGCGGATCAATTTTTTTAACAGCGAAAAATAATATTGTAGTTGAGATGCATGTATGCGTAGCTGCAGTTGTAGTTGGTAGCTTTACATTCTTCCATAGTGTGTGACCGTACCTACGTAAGTCCCTCTGTTATATAGGATATAAATAAGTATACCTAATTATTTGCGTGTCTGAGTGTCTGTCTGCAATACTAGACAGACATTATGAAAAAATTCTTAATGGATAGCGTAAAAAAGTGTTATATAGTTTTTTTATTAAAAAAAACGTATAAGCTGCTATTACTTATAAAACAGGTATTTAAATTAAAAGTCAATTGGATTTAGTATAATATTTAATTAAATTAGATGCAATAACTATTTAATCATAAAGATTACGATTCTACAAAGGCCGTTTCGGAGATTACATATTTCCAGGAAAGAGACGGGAGGAATAATTATGACTACATAATTAATTTAAGTCAGGAATTATCATTGTGATAATATAATATATGATGCTGGTTTGCGTGGCCCGTCGTTGTTTGGATTTGACTCTGTAATCGAATGGGATGACTGACAGTGACAATATTAATTCCTTGAATGTCAAAAAATGAGAACTATCAAATGTCTCTGACAACAAAATGGGGAATGGAAGAAATGTATGGAAACAATGTGAGTTGACATTCTGCGATATCCGCCCTTTTTCTTATTACTGGAGTATAGTATATTCAATTTCATTTTTCAGGGTAAATAGAATAAATATATGCATAACACGGAGGAGACAGTATGCACACATGGATCATGTGTTATTTCGTTAAAGGATTTGTAATTACACAAATGTGTATGATGGCCATAACAATAATAATAATAATGATGATGATGAATGTTTCTGTGTGCTAACGTTTCTCGGTCTCGGTCTCGGTCTCAGTTCTGTCTGTGGCTAACCAAAGAAAGATATAAAATTCAAAATTGAAATAAATTGAAACTCCTTTTTCTCTCTATATGCAACTTTGAATTACCTAACTACATATTACAGTTGAAGGCTGACGTAATTTTTCTTAACCTCACCGTACCGTGCGCAGCTAGTATATAATATTCAACATTCAACAAACAATTCCATATGGAATACTGGAAAGGCAATCAATCAATATTGTAATGTATTTTCAAAAACGAAACCAAAATACAGATGTGTGTGTGAAGCAGTAAAGTATCTGCATAAATGTAGCTATGGGTACTAGGTACTTACCTGGAGAGTAAGCGTGTAAATTGTAAACGTGTATTTACAGTAAATACAAGTCTAAGTAGGATATGTTGTACTCATCACATGACCATGTCCCAGGTCCAGAATCCAAAATCTAAAGGAGAAACGTGTTGGTATTCGTGCTGGCTGTGGATTGGAGTCGTGTAATGATGCAATTACGCGATGAAATTGTGTACCTATATGAGAAAACTCGGTAATTGTCAGCCCACAAAATATGCAGTTATGAAACGCCAGTATATGTACTATGTAAGTACCTGCCTGCTTTACTGGTACTGGTCCTGGTTATGACTATAGTGAGTCCCGGTAATACCGGTAAAACTGTGCTATTTAGCATGGCCGTATGGCTATGGGTATAGTAAGCTATAAATTGGTGAACGTAATCGCTAGGAAATAAGATAACACTACAACAGCGACTCTGGCTCTAATCCTCATTTACAATGCATATGCTTAAAAACTGATGCATAGTTAATGCGTCATTACTAAACTTTATGCGATGCTACTTCCATATACAGTTTAATAGGCAAATCCAAAATCCTCGCAGACTACACGGAAAATCGAGATAAGGGAAATGAGATACTCCCGTTTAGACTTACACACTGTCTGTGAAAATAGGAAAAATACATGAACATTCATACCAAACCAAACCATCGCCACATTCAAAAACTCAAACGACGAGCTCATAACATTACATAGGAAATTCTACAAAACCCATAGTCCCAGTTCCAAAAGTCTTCCTTGGTCCCGTCCTTCCAATCCAATCCAATCCAATGCAATGCCATGAATTCAGAAACGATACGATAGTCAGGAGAAGAGCCAGGCTACTTTACTTAAAGTCCAAAAGTCTCGAGTTTATATTATATCGTAATGTTATCCAGAACCAGAACCAGTACTAGAACGAGCGAGACGAAACTGAGGAACTGAGAAATCCAGAATGAGAATGAGAGTTTTAAGTGAGGTAGGTACTAGGTAGGTAGATAGGGTAGACAGACGAGTTGTTTATTTAATAGCAAGTTAGGCGACTTTATTTAACGATCAGATAGGTAGACAAATTACAGGTATTGGACTTCTCGCAGATCATTATTTTCATTTTCTCTCTATATCTCAAATCTACACAATAATATATTTCCTCCATGGAATACAAAACAAGCCTCTTTCACATTACATTAACTATATTACAACTAACGATTTTCACGCTCATACTTGTGTATACACACACACACTCCTCCACTAATCTTAACGTAGGAGCGCGTAAAACCTAATAACCACAGCGTCCACAATATAATATATTCTTTATTATTACATTCTCTACATAACTCTTCCTCAGCAATCCCCCTTCTCTTTATGTTTACAGTTTACTCCTTAAGCATATACAGTCAAATGAGCTATATAGTTTAGTATTAACAGATTAACAGAAGAAAACATTTTTATGTTATTTTTTTTTCTTCTGATGCTATACATTTCATTTTATGGGTATTGTCTTGAAAAAAAATTAACATGATTTTCACAGAGTTGTAGTAGAGATAGATGCCAGAGAAACTGACTGACGAGAGACAATCTCCCTCGTCATAGTATATCAAAATCATCAACGTGAACACGGAGAGAGGAAAGAGACAGAGACAGAAAAGAGCGTTAAATATGTTCGTCACTACACAGTTTTCCATGTGAATTCGAGTCATTTATTGACTATTGACTTGAACTTGAAGTACTCATCATTCAGTATCAATATTACAAATTATAATATTTTTACACAACAAGTGCAAGGTTAAGGAAAATATACTTTAGAAGACGAAGAAGAAGAATATAAGAAAAGCAAAAACAAAAGGACATGCTCACTCTCTCACACACATGTTGTAAATTTTCCGTTGAAAGTTGTTCCTTCTTTCTTATGGTTCTTTTTGCTGTACTTGGGAAACCGTGAAAATCAAATAAGAGATAACAAGATAAATATATACGGCAGCACACATCATGACCAAAATGAACTATCTACCTACCTTGCATAATATAAACGGTACAACGTGGAACTATGTAAATAAGTAGACTTATGCAGAGGTGTAGATTGTAAAAAGTAAAAATGTTATAATATAGTTGAGTGTGTATACGTGTGAGCATATAGTTGTTGATAGTAATTGTTTAACTGCACAACCTTTTGATTACTTTTCTGAGGCACACCTAATTTTTTCTTTCACATTCAACTTTTTTTTCAATTTCCATCCTTTATATACTTTATTACTGATAATCCAGTATAATTCTTGATGAAAATTTTCTAGCTGAACTCCTTTTATAATACATAAGAAATTTTTAAACTATGCGGCTCTGTTTGCTTATGGAGGAGAAACATGACGAGAAGAAGAAGAAGAAGAAGAAGGAGAAGATGATGATCCGAGCACGAACTTCCGATGAACATAACAACAAGTGCATTTTTATAATCTCAAAGCGATAATATTTTTCACAGAAGCATGAATATAACATAACGTGGTTGGTTGGTGTTGCAGTAGTGTTGTTGTTGTATTAACCGTGTGTCCGTTGCATTGCCATTTCAGCAACTGCATAATATAAAATAATATATTTTCTATAGTTGTTGTTTTTGTTTGTTCTAGTTGTATTTTGTGGTGACGTGACACGATGTGAAGTGATGAGACGAAGGGTAATCAATTTTTCTTCATTTATAATATGTATTCCACTGTATAGTACAATGCTCTAGACAATTATGACGATTCTATGGCGTGTTTTATAGACATACAATATTGTGGACAAACATGTTTTTTTTACTCAATTTGACTAGATAGATAGGGTCATCATAATTGACACTTGACATCAACTCTGTGCACACACAACACACCAAGTCTCCCATTAATTTCAATTATCTTGCACACAAAGTATAATCATAACCATGAAACGCAAGTCAGTACAAGTTTTTAGTATGTATATAAAGTACAGGTACTTTCCTTCATTACAATTTATATATATTTTATGGTATGTTTGTTGTCTAGAAAAATTTGCAAGGTATTTGCAAAACAAATTGCTAATTATACCAGTCCCAGTGGTTGTAGATTTACACTAAGAAGTCATGAAACATACGTTCTCCGAACCTCTACATACAAATTAATTGTTTAGTAGTATATAGCTATACACATTTAAAAGGTAGAAAATACAAAAGCGCAACTGAATTTGTCTTGATTCATTTTTCGTTCTTTCTTTCTTTACACATACACACGCCAATTAGTAAATCAGTTTCATACAGATGAGAGATTTATTTTTTTAAACATTAAAATAATCAAAATAATTATACACCTTTAAGACAAGTAGATACAGGTAAAGCTATGTAGGTAGGTACAATAATATTATATTAGTATTTTAATTATTATTGTATGCTATTTATCTTACGAGCCAAATGCTGTATATATATATTCATATATCTTATTAATACGTTCGTGACACAGTAGTTCATAAAGCTTCAAATAAATTATCAGTCTTAGGTTGAATTAGAAATTTTAAGAGACAGCCAGCATAAGCTATATAGAAACAGGCCTTTGTGAATATTGTTGTGTACATTGTGAATACAGAAAAATAATAATGGTAGTAGTATCGGGAGAACTTGACATTCAATCAATGTCAGCCCTGGTAAAAAAAATACAAACTGAAATAGTAATTGTTTTACTAGATAGTATGTATACCTACCTATGTACGATATTATTCAAGATTAAAGGATGAAACAATAACAAGAACAGCAATAATTATTGTCTTATAAAGGAAAATAATAAAATATAAAATGAGTGCTCAAAAGAGGAACAGTCAGACATCACATCAAGATCACACAAAGTACATGGGGCCAGGCCGTGAGCCAGAGCCAGAGCCAGGCCCATTGCTAGGCGGTAGCTTATTACTGGGAGCCTCATCGTTGTGGATGAAATGATTTTGATCACTTGAAATTATTGTTGAGTCATTCATCTGCTTAGTATTTTCTGACCCAGACCAATCATTCCTACTAGTGCTACCATCCAACATTCCATCTGCACCGCCACTACCACCACCACTACCACCACTAAAACTGAATTCACTCGTCTGTGTATTATTTTCTGGATTAGAATTAGGACTGCTCCTTGCCTCGGGAGAGTTATGATAACTCGAGTTATTCTTCTGGTTCTTACTTTTACTTATACACTTATTGTTCGTAGTTGGCTGACTACTGGTGCAAGGGCTGGTGGTGGAGGTAGGAGCGTGATTCGCCAGAAATTGCTGATGATTAGGATGACATTGATGAGTTTGATGACGTGGAGATTCGTGCAAAACATTGGAATTGGAATTATCAACTGATTTACTCACATCACTATTGCCACCATTTACATTGTTTCGACTGGATCCGTTAGAGTGACTGACAGCCGCTGCAGATGAAACAACTCCGATAATGGCACTCGCACTAGAGTTGACACAATGACTGTCATGAGTCTGCGTTGTTGGTGGTGGTGGTAGCGGTGGGCTAGTCTCGAGGAGTGTTGTGTAAAAATGTTCTGTCGTCGGGTTGTTGGAGTGAGTCTCATCTTGATGTAAAATACTACTATTAGAATTTAAATTGGAATTCACATTTAAACCAAAGGAGTTTGAGTCGGAAATTGATGATGTCATGTGATGGGAAGAGGAAGGAGAGTGTGTAGATTGCAAATTTTGCGGTTGGTTCTGCTGGTGATTCCTTTGACTGAAATGCGAAGGATGGTGATGATGATGAAACTCGGTCTCGTCGGTTTTGGTCAGAGTCACTTGGGTCTCGTGAAAATTTTCCAATGTGGTTTTATTTCCATGTCGTTGAGGGAGGGGTGGGGGTGGGATATTACTATTACTTGTACTTGTATTTCCGTCGGAGCTATCTGGCCCGGGAGTATGACCATGGGTCGTTGTTCGCGTACAAATAGGTACATTTGGCAGAGGATAGCTCGGTGGAGTCTTTGAATGCGAAATGATGGTTGCGGTTAGCGTTGACTGGCTGGGTGGAAGGCATGGTTCGGATCGTTCTCCTACTGCCGGTTCTGGTCGAGGTGGTCCAGTGGGAATTACGTCTGCAAGACTAGGCGATAGAGGTAAAGTAGAATTGGAATGTTTTGGTATGGGCGGCGGCATAGATAGCACTGACTCTACATCACTACTTGAAATACATACATTTCCCGGTGACGGAACAAGTTGAGAATTTTTATTTCCGACGATGGTAGTTAACGGAGAGGTGGTGTTTCGTTGTTGCTGCTGCAGCTGCTGTTGTTGTTGATGCTGCTGCTGATACTTCATGATTTCATGGATATTTTTAAAGTCGGGGATCTGATGAGAATGCTGGTGCTGTTGGTGAAAAGACATATTGAAGTTGAGATTGGGTGTGAAATTACTATGGTTACAGCTAGTAATGTAAGGAAGATCTGGAGGGTGATGATGACGACGACGCTGGAGAGTGAGGATACTTGGTCGAACGGTGGGTGGAGGAAGAAAAAGTTTAAACTTGGACCAAAAGTTAACGTCCGTCCACTCGAGAAGAGAATTTTTGAGAGATGCTAAAACTGGTCCCTTTAGATCTGGGCACATTGAGCTCGTGAAACTAGTCCAAGACTGCTCGTTCAAAGAGGGTAAAAGAATAAGAATAAATCTCTTGTGGTGACGACTAATGACGGATTGAATAGTGGCACGAAAGTCCATGTTAGTCCACTCAGAGTACAAAAAAGTACGAGAGAGAACCAGAACGACACGTTTACTCGCATCACATGCCCCATGAACCATCTCACTATTCCATGGATTCATTGGAGTCAGACACAAGTCTCGGTAGTGCAAACAAAGCCGGAAAAAGTTTTCTTCCCGATGCTCCAATTCCGGAACGATTTTTTGTACCAACAACTCCTCATCTCGTTTACTGTAAAGGAAGTAGGCGTCGAAAAGTTTTTCACAGTCATCAGCTTGAGATCGGCAACATTTTTTACTATTTCTTGTTATTCTTCCAAGGCCCCCTCCTCCACCACCACCACCACCACCACCACCACCGCCATGTTCTCGGGTTTCAAGACAAGTACCACTTCGGGTTGTACTACTTCCACCCGGACCATGATTGCCAACAGCACAAGAACATCCACGGCTGTTGTCGACAAACAAGTCTTGAGCACAGCACCAGCCGCCGCCATAGCAAAAGGGATTCAATCTGTCATTGAGTCGGTAATAAATCTCTTTGCGGAAAATAAGAAGTACGACTAAGATGAGCATGAGGAGAGCAACGGAAGTGAGTACTAAAGTCCAGAGAAGTTCCAGTCCGCCACTGCCAGGTCTTCCCGGAGAGGATGCAGCACGAAGCCCGTCCAAAGGTGACGGCAATAGATTACTCACACTTATCTTCCCTGGAGCTCCCCGCAAAGAGGAAATATGATTATTTGGAAGCAAAGGTATGTCATGGGGATTCATATGTATATTCTCCAGTCGAATTATTTGATTATCATCACTATTATAGTTTGCATTTGTATCACTTAAAGAGGGACATAGAGTGTTGAGACTGGGACTTGAAAGGGAATTATTCTGACCGTTACTACCGTGACAGTAGGCGAGTGCAAAGTCTGTCGTGACAAAGAGAGCGCTGGGGAGAGGTGCAGCGGGAGGAGAGGAGGAGGAAGAAGAAGAAGAGCGGGAAGTTGACGTAACCCAAGTGCGGAACGGAATGATAAATTCGCAGTCACACGACCACGGGTTTCCAGATAGCATCAGTCTATTCAGTCTCCCATTACTTCGGAGTCCTTCCCAAATGGGGAAGGAAACGAGAAGATTACCATCCAGTCGGAGTTGTTGAAGAAACTTGAGAGGCGAGAACGTGTCAGGAGCAATAAATCCTAGCAAATTATTCTGCAGGTAGAGTTCACGCAAATTCTCCAAATCAGCAAATTCGTAACCATGAAGTTCCGTGAGAAGATTTTCTTCAAGCCTTAAAATCTCCAAGGATTTCAGTCCATTGAATGTCTTATTCTGAATCACTTCAATTCTACTATCATTCAAGTAGAGAACTCGTAAATTCCTTTTCCCAATGAAAATGTGACTGGCAAGGACGGGGAGATGATTGCCGTCTAAATAGATTTCTGTCGAGTTCATTGGTAGTTTCATGGGGAGGTCTCCACTCTGGTGTAAGTAGTGGATCTCACTCTCATTCCCACCACTCTTCTCTCCATTATTCCGGGAGCAGTCAACAATATTACGTGACCAACCAAGGTCGTGGAAACATGTGCAATTGTCCGGACATTTCATGGCACAGTCGCATGCATCAAAGTCACAGCAATGACAATTAGAACCACAATGAGATTTGTAAGAACAAAGAAAATTGTCTGGTTGAGCCACCCCAAGGGGAATTATTCGTTTGCTGTTTGTCTTGTCATTTATATTGCCATTGGCATGAAGGAATGTAGTTGCAGCGCAAGATATTGCATCTAGGTCGACGATCCGCGGAAACTGTCCGCCGAGCGTTACCGAGTGTTGATTGACACGCATTAACCACTCCATGGAGCAGTCACAAATGAATGGATTTCCACCAATATAGAATTCAGGGAGTTGGGCCGTTACTACTGCTGCTGCTGAGGCTGGACGACGACCTGCTGGGCTCAGCATGTTGCTAAAACTAGAAGTAGAAGGAGTACCACTGGGGCTTCGACTAATCCCCCATCCCGATCCGGGTAACTTGAGAGCGGTCAATGGAAGACTTTCCAATTGGTTACTAACTAATTCAACTCTCCGGAGACGAATTGAGCGGATGAAAGTGTCTTGGGCGACACTTTTCAATTTATTGTAGTTGACTCGAATCGTTTCCAACGTCCCGACAACCATCGTCATGTCGAACCGAGTCAAATTGTTATACGACAAGTCTAAAACTCGAAGAGCAGATAATGTGGGACGACTCCGTGGACTATTGTTATGACCACCACTACCACTCTGGCCACCAAAATTTTCAAGGGAATTATGACTCAAATCAAGCCATTCTATCGTGGGTGGGATTCGACTGTAATCAACATTACGAAGCCGGTTCTCACTTACATTCAGCCAGAGTAGTGAGGGAAGTTGAGGCGTCAACGTAATGGGCAATTCTTCCAGCACATTCGTATCCAAACGGAGTGCTCGCAAGTCTGGACATGAGATTAGAGCAGTAGATGAAATTTTATGAAGACGATTTTGTGCAAAATTGAGAACTCTTAATTTTTTTAGAGGATCACAAAAACCAGGCGGGAGCTCAGTCAGACGGTTGTCCACCATTCGAAGACCATAAAGTTGACCTAGTCCATAAAAGGACTCATTTGTCACTTGAAATATCCGATTTTCTCCCAGGTCCAATGAGCGGAGGACATTTAAACCACTTCGGAGAGCAACAGGCACTTCTTGTAATAAATTCCCAGCAAGACCTAAATCCTATTATAATCCAATTTAAAAATAATACAGATACTAATTAATTCAATTTATTCGGAGAGTACTATAACTGAATATGTAATTATAATTATTTGTGAAGTGCTACATGTAATTATGAACACTGTTTTTCCATGATAAGCCAAGCTTCCACTATTCCATTATAAGTACCGTAAACCTTCTAATAACTCCTAAGGGGAGTTATGTAAAACTTTGGTTTAGACCCAGGTGTTATTAGAAATAAAATTATCTATAACAAACTTAATTTTCTTCATTTGATTTAATGGTAAAGACTTAAGAGTTAAAGAGTTATTAGGGACCCCGGAGTTATTAGAAGCTTTACGGTGCCTACCTAGGTATGTAATTGTAAAGGCCATGGGAGCTATTACAGACCCCGGGAGCTATTTTAGACTCCCGGCAGTTATTACGAACCCGGGAGTTATTAGAAGCTTTACGGTACCTACGTAGGTATGTAATTGTAGTAAATAAATAATGTGGAGGAAAGAGCAAATGGAGAAATTGTTTGTATACATATGATGCAATCAGTACGTAATCATAATATGATTACATACAAATTGGCATTCATAGAGAACAATTGATGTTGGTATGTATGTGAATAAGGAGTTGAGCCGGGCACGTACATAATGTGCGTAGGTATGCTGTGAAGAAAACAAGAAAATAAAAGGGGGCGTACCTGTAAGCTGGAGCAATTTTTTAAGGCATCATCTTGCATTTGTCGAATCTTATTATGATCCAAATACAACTGACGTAGAGCAATCAAGTTGGTAAATAGCCGAGAGTCCATGGAGGCAAGTCGATTATGGGACAAGTCGAGAGCTCGAAGTTTGACCATTGTAAGGAATGCTCCAGGGCTTATAGTTTCAATTCGGTTATTATCCAAATGGAGTACTTCAAGACTGATCAAATCACGAAAGATAGAACCATCCACATAGCTGAGTTGATTGAAGGAGAGTCGGAGTACCACCAGGCGGAGGAGACCATGAAACATTTTTTCCCGTATCCATTGACTCGTCAGTGTATTTCTCGTCAAGTCCAAGAGAAGAAGTTGATCAAGTCGGGCAAAGACAGCCGGAGCAAGAGCGGACATGGAATTATTCGCAAGATAGATTTCTCGAAGATTCCCATTAAATTTGAAGATGGAAGGTGGAAGGGCTACGAGACGATTTGAGGATAAATTCACAAGCTTCAGTTGTCTCAGATGAGTGAAGGCAGAGTCTTCAATTTGTTCAATTAAATTATTTTGTAGTCTCAACTCACTCACTTGTTTCCATCTTGGACTGATGCGGCTAACTTGACGGAGAGCATTAAATGACAGATCTACGCTTTGAAGCTTCAGTGCACAGTAGTCATCGGCGGAAGAGACTGATTTACTCCGATTCTGTCGTTGCTGCTGCTGTTGCGGCTGGGGCTCATCATCAGAATTTAATTCATCAAGTTCAGTGAGTCGATTCCGACTTATATTTAATGATGAGAGAGACTTTAGAGAGCAAAAAATATTTTCGGGCACTGTCCAAATATTATTGTCACTCAAGTCCAAGTTTTCCAACCTACTCAAACCACTATCAAAAGCTCCACGGTCCATTTCTAAACTTACTGCGTTCGACCAATGTCCATTTTTTGACTGAATGGACAAACTTTTGAGGAAATTTAAATTGACCCATAGATGCGGAAGGAGTCGACGAATCTTACATGATTCAATTTCAACTTGACGGACATTTACAAGACGAAACAAAGTTTGGTTTGAGGTGAGGAAACTCTCAAACAATAGTTTATCATTGCACTGTATTCGAATGGTAGAAGTTCGCTCCAGGTCCTCACGCTCCACGTGCAAACTTTCATTGACAAAGTCAACACTCAAAGTTCTAACTTGACAGTCATACGAAATCCAGGATGAGGAGGACGGAAGTTTATGATTAGTTAATACTTTCATGGTAGCACTTGAACTTGAACGAGAGTTCTCACTCACTGCTGCTGTTCGGCGAGTGCAACTCGAGCCTGGACCCGGACCGGTTACAACTTTGAAGGCGGCGGTTACTTGGTGACAGAGGAGCACTATCAGTACCAGCCAGTACCTGAGGGCATGCCTTGATTCTGATTTTAAATCCATTTCTTTCTTCTTCAATACTATATATTATTATGTCATTTCTTTATTCTTAGTCTACCGTCTCAGTTTCCATCTCCCCTGGGATTTTATATCATTCTCGTCGACGATCGAAAAACTTGGAGAACAAAAAGTAAACTTTGTAGTGATCATTATTTAGAAAGTTGTAGAAATAATTCAAAAAAACTCTGTAAAAAAAAGTCACTACTTTGTATATGGTCAACTGGTAAAACTGTCATATCAAGAAATGATGGGAGTGTGGTAAACGGTCTGTGTCAGCCTCATTTTGCGGCATATGATAATAACATTACACAATATGAATACATATTGGCCAGGGAGGCTCTGGGTCTTTTGTACCCCAAAAACTTACTATTAGTCACCTGTGGTGTCCCCCACTATAAAAATTCCACACTTGAATGGCTCATTGTCCACTAGTTGACTTTTATTTCAGTGGTTCATGGCAGGAGCAGCAGGTTCCTCGTAAATGATGTGGATCTTCACGTTCCATTTTCATCCACTTGAGTCGTTCTTCACTCGGAGAATGAACATTTGAACATCATGGAAGGTTAGTAGAAGTGGACCTGGAGAGGTTTTCACTACTTTTTTCCAAAATAAAAATTTAAACTTACGTTGGGATAAAAATCTTGATTTTCTTCACAACATGCTACAACTTGAACATCTTAAAAAAGCCCTTAAAAAAAGTCACTAGTGTTGCGTACACACTGGCTGAATGCAGAATAGGTCCAAGATATAGTAATGTTGTCTTGTTGATTTCGGAGCCGGACTTCCACTACTACTACTACTACTACCTCGCTTCGTTGTCGTTTACTTTTTCTTGATTTTCATGTTCTATCCCCGTATCCATCAGGCAGGGTTCCTTTTTCCTATATTAGATAAACTTCTTCCAAACAACCAACTACTAACAACAACTAAGTAGTCACTAGTGGTTTTGGGCTTTCGTGTTGATACTGGAACACAGCAGAACCAACAAGACACAAATGAAAATCTTTTTTGAGGTTACATTTACGGTGATCAGAGAGTTGGAACCCGGAGAGAGAAAGAAAAAATATATATAGTAGAAGGGACGAAACGAAACGATCAAGTATATTGGTTGTGAGAGCTTGGGATACTTCGACCACTTGCTACCCCCACGAATTTTATTTTTCCTAAACGAGGACAATAACGATTGCGACAACAATAATAATATTTAATGTCTTCGAATCTCTTTCCCTATCCCTACATCCTTTTTAAGTCAATTTTATCTACACAAGTAAATAGTAGAGTAGCTCCTCGGTCGGTCAATATTGAATGGGAAAACAAGATTTTTTTTTCTTCTTTGACTCGAAGATCCCGGTCGGCTTATATAAATATACCATGAAATTTAACAACAATCTTTTATGAAAACAGTTAGTGTTAGTATACTAAAACGAGGAGAAACTTTAATTTCCACCAAACACCAAAGAACTCCAAAAACTCCGACGTCCGGCAAAGTTAAAAAGGAAAACACTTGGGAGTAAATAAAAACGGAAATTGAAGTATCTCTTCAAAAATTATTTTATTCGTCCTTGGTTGTTTGTGAGCATGACTTGATCTTTCATCCTACGGTACGGTCAACGGTACGGTACATCAGCCCGGTTGACAGTCAGTACAGTTGACAGTAGGCTTCCTTTTTATCTACAGTAGTGAACTTTATGTTGCTGTAAGTATTTTAGGCACATAATTGTTTACCTACACCGCGCACATCTTTATCTCTTACACATCTCCGAAAAATCTCTGTAAATAGTCAACAACCGAAATAAACTTGAATCGTACATATACAGCTTAGAGCAGCGGTTTCAATATGACAAGTTTTCCTCTATATTTCTCACGATTTACTTTTAACAATTATCTAAAATGTCGTAGTTTCTATAGTTTGTTGTTCCTGACACGACATGCGTTTGAACTTTAACCGAAGTCAGTAGCTCTAAAAGAAGTCTTTCAATAATGTCTTTACAATGGTAAAATTATTTCTTGGAATCCATTTCAACTTTGATTATGTGCGCCCCAAACAAACAGCTTACTACGAAATGACAAACTTGACTTAGCTATTCAACAGACAGTCCACTTTAAAAGTTTAAAAGAATTACACTATGTAATACGAACAATTATGACGTTCACTTTTACATATTATATTCACTAAACTTCTTTCCCTCTAATGATGCACTACTAATAAATAGTAAACACTGGTTTTATATATTATATGAACGTGAAACTCGGAGCGCAGAACAGCAACATCTTCCCCTTTCAAACTCTACAGTCCAACTGACTCAAGAATCTCCGCAAGCTGTCTTGAGTCTCAGAATGCATGGCGCAACTTTATCTTCATCCCACACACACAAAACTACACATCACATGCTGCATACTCCTGACTCTGTATTCTGTATAGTCAGCTCTTACTGTGTACACTACGTGTATTAAAAATCTTTTGGTCCAGACTCAAGACCAGTCCACATAACTCGGTTCGTAATTCGTATTCTCAAAAAAGCATTAAGTATACTAAAAAAAAGAGGAGGAAAGGCAAAGCTAGCCAAGCCACACGGTTTCTTCAAGCTTATTATCTCCTCTCCAGTCTACCTATCTGTACCCTCACTATAGTCGTCAGTCCAATGTGGATTTCATGGGCTTTGGCTTAGAGAAAGGAGCTCTATGTCCAGGAAGAATTCAATTGCTCTCTTCCAGTTTCCAGTTCAGCAGCAGTATCACATTAGAGATAAGATACACAGGTAATTTCTGAGTGTTATGTAGCCATCTAGATATCCAAATGTGTGTGGATATACCATGTTCACTACTTCCTTTATATATTACACTCAACTTTTCAGTGCTCACTCAATAGTCAGTAGCATAGCCGCAGCAGTGAGAGCTTTTCGGTTTGGTTTTCTGTTTTCTTCATTAAATAGATACCTACCTACCTACTTAAGTAAGTAGGTAGGTAGGTAGGTAGGTACCTCTACTTCTACTTTGTCCATTTGTGCATTTGGCTGACGACGAGATGCACACAAGAACTACACACTACATTAGTGCATCTATTATAGCTTGGTTTGCATCGCTGATTTTTACGGTGACTCCAGAAAATGCATGGAGCCATATTATAGGTTCAGTGAAGCACCGGGTCAAATCTTCATACTTCCTACACATAGTAGATTGTGGTTTGGGTTTCGTTTTGGTATAATATAGTATGGTGTTTTAAGGTCATATTAATGCAGGGGCTACTACATACTCCATTCCATTTCCATTTCTCTTTTAGAATGACAGTAAGCACTTCAGACTTCAGGTAGGTAGTCGTATACTGAGGGATAGTGGCATACCAGTACCAGTACCTTTCACCCCTACAGTTAGCTATATGGATATAACAAAGTAGGTATTATGATTTCAAAAGTCGAAGCTCTTTAGACTGTGAGAATATCTATGCGGGGTGAACGATGAACGGTGAACAGTGAACAGTATGAGCTTCCTGATCCTCTTTTTGGCTTTGGCTTCGGTCTTCACTTTTGGGCACTTGGACTCCACGTCTCCTGTCAAGTACGGTTACTACTTATATTTACAATTTGACTACTAGTTTTGGATTTACATTCATACATATGATATATTTTTACATTGGACTGTAGCATGGACATGGAATGGACCAGAGCAGAATTTCTATACTATAACATGAAGATCACAAATCACAACTTCCAACCTTACGTGGTCTCACGATCATGATCCTGATCCGTGTCAGACTAGGAAGACGAGACTCCAACTTGATCACATACATTACATGCACTCACTCAGTTTCTTCCTTTATTATATGGCGAGTTCCATTTACGCTTAACAATAATAACATCAGGGTCAACTTTATACTCACTTGATTTGATTTGGTGATACTCATCCAGTCGTACAAATATTTATTATTTCTACCCACCACCATTTATATAGGTATGCCTTTAACTTTACCTATACAAATACAAATGCCTCATTGCATTGCTCTCAGTTTAAATATTATTATGAAAAACGGTAGCAATCTTGAGTCTTGAATAAGCCTTTATAACAACTTGTACTGTCTTATCATAAAGGAAAGGACGTAGCAATATAGATAATATTTTTATGGTCTACTGTCTACCGTAGGCCCAAACCAAATCCAAATCTATACAGTACGTATAATAGAAGCTGTTTCTCCAAATTCAAATCGAAATATCTTTAAAGGTAATTTCGAGAGTTGTTCATTCTCGTTGTTAAAGTGACGCCGAGTCGAGCCACACACTACACGGTACTACTGGGACTGGGACTGGGACTGGACGAGGACTTGAAGGGTATATAAAAAAAAGAGAGAAGCTGTAAAAAAATCAATTATTATTGAGAAAACTGAATAGATACAAAGGGGGCGAAGGAGTTGAGACGTAAAAGAGTAAAGGCTCCAAACTCTGTTCGTAGACAGAGCGTGCAGGATTATGCGAAGGGAAGAGATGGGAAGTCGAAGAAGAAGAAGAAGAAGCCATTAGGGAAAATACCGGAGCATAATAGCCTGCAACGATGAGGTTAAAAGTGTGATACAGATAGATAATGTAAGCTAATTCAATCATTGCATCGGAATGGAATGGAATGAAATATCTGTAAACGGATAAATCGCTATCGATATACTCACATTTATACACTACTTATGCCTTCTACAGGGACAGTAACCAGGTAACCACAGACTTGAGTCTCCGACTCCGGGTCTAGACTTTTCATCCTTTGAAATTCTTTCCATACAAAATAGTGATATGTTGCTTGAAGATGTGCATAATAATACTCTCCAATACCAATATGTCTAAAGAAACTACCTACATCAAGTTTTCTTCAATCCTTAGAGTTGATGGTTTGGCCCGGCATTTATAGCGACAGTGACTTTGAAATGTGAGATAGAGTTATACACAATATTACATTAAATAAATTCAATATCTCCAGCTCCAGATCTTGCAGAAGCTTACTCGCTTATAGAGTTCAGACGGATATGATACAGAGTAATATCAGTATCAGTAGTCAGCAGTGCTGGTCTCCATAAGATAAATATTAAACGTATAGTATACAGTTAGTACGTACGTACTTCCCAACATAGAACGCAACACATTATGAAATACCTGGGAATCTTACAAGATGTTCATCATGACAGGGCCAAATAAGTAACCAAAACCAAAATACAGTGGGTATATAGGTATATACAGCAATATGGACTATGGATTAATATTTGTGACTTGAGAATATAGGCACACACATATATTGCGACATTATAATATGTACTGCTGCTGATGCCGGTATAGATTTGAGTGTTTTGTGTGGGACAGAGGAAATTAAATGCATCATAGAAGAAAAGTGGAGATGTGTTGTAAGTAAAACATGATACATTGTATTAAATGTGTCGGGAGTTGGTTGGTTGGTTGGTTGGAGGAAACTTCCAAGTTTGGATCGAGTCTTTCGAATTCGAATCTACGAATTCGACTTGGACTTGTTCCGTTTCATTCCGTTCCGTTGTTCAGCAAGTTTCGACATTCGTGGACTTGGACTCCTCTCCGAGAGTCTTCATCCTTGCGGAGTATGGGAATAAAAGGAAAGTGAGGTTGGCCATGCCTCCCTTGTCTCTTCTGACAGTTTCAAGATTCAACTTGCTCCTGCTCCTCCTATAAACTTATTGTTCCGCATTAATAGATCCTCTCAGTACATATATCATTTATTATATGTATAGACACAAAGCCCATTATACCCAATGCATCATCAAGCAAAAGTGCACTGGATATAGACGGACTTTTGGAGAGTGTAAGTGTGTGTGTGTGTGTATCGTAAATCGTATGGTATCGTATCCTTTAATAATGCTATACATGAAATTCAATGCAGCCCAATGTATTATGTTGTGGTTTCCTCTATTCACACGACCTTCCTCCTTGTATGGTTTTTTCCCCTGTCTTTATGATGATATAACTTTTCCTTTCTCCAGTTTATACGGAGTCTTTTGGCTATGTATAGTAATGTTCTGTCCTTGTCCTGTATAGTAGATAAGAAAACCAACGTGTAAAAGTTATAACTTGTGTGCAGGTAAGATGACTATCTTGCTCTGAAATAAATTTCTATTTAACATTTTTTATTCATGCTTAAGTAACGTCAGGATTTATGTGTGTGTGGTGGATGGTGGAGGTTCGAGTCTATAATATATCCTCCTATGTGTGCACCGTCACCGTCACCGGCGTCCGTCATCCATAGGACGGATCCTTATATTTTCCCATGTATCAAAATGTGTTCATCGTCATACATAATCATATGTAAGGTAATGTGTTAGGAATTGGTTATGCTCCGCGAGCACATCATGGAGGAGACTCACACAGAACTGATGGATTATGAGTGGGCTCAAGTATGTATCATCTTGTTTATGATTTAGTTTATCAGGGGGGTTCGATTTAAACCTTATGATCATGATAAATTATTGTAAGAGAGAGAGAGAGAGGTACATTTTATTTTTGGTGTTGGTGTGACTGCAATTTTCTACGGCTACGGCTACGGACGGATACGCTATCCTCTTGTCCCTCTCTCTGCAATCTATACTGCACTGGCACTGGACTTTTATCCTTACTTAGAATCATGGAGAACTCACTCACAGGGAGGGCGCATTCTTTTTTTTTCTGTACATAGTTAATTTTTGATTTGCGTTTTTGCTATGGGAGAGCTATAAAGAGCTAGAGTTAAAGATATAAGCTTGGTGAAAAAAAATTTGGAACCGGAGGAGGGTGGTTGTGGTTGTTTATTGTGGTTAGAGTTGAAACTGAACTTAGGATTATGATTTTAGTTTTAGAGGGACTATAGGGTGCTTGCTCTTGTTTCTTGTTATCTCCTTGTTGTATGGGAAATTTCTCCTATTGTTAATCATCAATTTTTTTTCATGGAATTTTTGGTCAAGATTGAAGGTATTTGCTATAGTATCAAAATTTAGTAGAAAATTATTAAAATTCAAATTGATACGGTCTCCCCTTGTATCGCACCACCATCTGTATCGGCGTTAACAATATCGTATCAGCATACACTGCAGAAATTGTGTGTACTACGAAGGTAAACCAAAACCAGCTGCGACCCTACACACACATTTAATCTCTACATTAAATTTGTATTGTATCGCCATTAAAATATTTGACAACCAAAAAAAAACTTGATAGTCTATCACATCACACACGGTTTCTATATGAGTTGAACTTTTGGTTGGGTGTTTTTTTTAACGTTTTAGTTTTGGTTTGGTATTTTATGTTCATTCGGAGAGTGTATCAGTAGTGGATAGATAGGCACTTTATAATGGTTTTTAAAATTTATTATCAAATTACAACTTTATTGACCATAATTTCTCCTGTGAGGCCATTAAATACTGGAGTGTATGTCCTTTATGGGAATTGAAATGGTTAATAAAAATGCCAATGTCAAGTATCGAAAATGATACAGGACATTTTATAAGTGTAATTTGAGCAAAAAATAAATAAATATATGTATTAAAAAACTGCGGAGTCATACATATACGCATATGTATATTGTAATCAGGAAAAGTAAAATAAAGTTTAATTTTTATGTGCAAAAAAATAAATTTGTATTTAGTATTTAATAATGACAGATTTACAGATATGTATTTTCCCTTCTGGATATCTTTGACTTTATTGAATTTCTCGAGCTCCTTCCTTCCTGTAATCATGTCATACCCTACAAAATAATAAAAAGGATAAGGAATTTTCCTTAACAAGAAGTAGAGTTGACAGACCCATATAGCTATACTATATAATGATATACATACACTACAAATCTGCTCATTTCGTCTTCGTTATCTTGGTAATAAATTCAGTGAGTTCAGTTTATATCGTCAGGCAGAATATGAAATTTAAGAAAAGTTATATAGGGTTGGAATTATTCTGCAAACTATATATATTATGGAACACTCATATATGATGATGACTTGGTAGGAAGAACTCGAGTTAAAAATTTTCATTCCAAACGCAATATAGAAATGAGGAGGAAGGAAATGTCATGCGATAATATTCGTATCATAATGTATATCTATATCTGCAAAAGTGCAAAGTAGACAGTGAGGCACTAAGCAGACGAGCAGAGATTGCTCTCCTATTCCAGCCATAGAGAATTTTTAATTTGGTTGCAAAATTACAAATTCTCAATGCAGAATCTTTCTTATTATTAAAACAAGATCTGAACTCAATCCTTCTGTTCTAGATTTGGAATTCTGGAATTCCAATTCACAATTCATTAGTTCCTTTCCAGTTTCCTTTCCTTATACATATAGAGACTTGCAGCCACAGCTTTACTCCCAAAGTCAAACAGTGTGCTCTACATTTTATTACATTACAGAATCTGTAGGATTTAAAAGCATCTCTGGGCAAACATATATAACTATAGTACCTAAACCAGTACTAGTTATGATTGCGATGCTGCTATGATATGGTGAGATGAGGTGAGCTAACCTCATTGGTACTTTGGGTTAGAATTATTGTTCTAGGAGAAATCCGTTAAATATTAAAATTGGGTTGGAAATCAAAGTTTATGCAGGCGTCTACTACAGTTATATGCACGCTCCAGGTTGAGGCTGCTGGAATGTTTTCATCCACCTTCATACTTCTATATTCTGTTCCTGTAATACAGCGCACAGTGAACAGCTAACGAGTTGGGTTTCGGTTGTAAGATTGAGTATGTACTACATGCTTGTGTAGTATAGATAACGACTGTATGTAAACTATTATCAGTAGTTGTTAGTTAAAGCTATGAAAAGTATGAATGCAGAAAAGCAACAAAGTTCCTACATGATAATATGTCTGTATATGTCGTAGTCCATAGAACAGGTATAGCTTTAATCCCTTCGTCGAATGAATCATAGTTCAAACGCGCCAGATCTTCTGGAATAGGCCACAGGATTTGCAGACCCAACTAATTTTAAATGCTTTGCTGGAACTGTTCGTAGAAGGACATACTTTTTTATGATTTTTATATTTGAAACTAGTTTGGAAAAAATTGTTTGTTTAGTCAGTAAATTCACTTCGAGACTACTGCCTATAGACCAAAGGCTCACTGAAAGACATAAGTCATAATTTAGCAATTTTCATAGCCTAAAACATCATAACGCTTTTGGTGGACCGGCCCATTGGGCCAAGGGACTAATAAACTCCTTCTGGACTACGACATATATGCATGTTGGGAGAGAGAAACCGGCCCTGGCAATAAGGGCGTAGGCGACATCTAGGTTAGGATAGGGAAGTAGGTTTAGGCAGGGATGGTAGCAGTAGTAAGGCCATCATGCGGAGACCGGATGGCGAGTACGTGGTCAGGTAGTGGTAGTAGTAGTGGTGAACTATCACGTGGGGACTGAGTGTAGGGAGTATGATCTAGAAGGATGGGAGTTATGACGTATAGACCAAAACGACAAGAAAACGATCGTGATCGAGCGAGACACAGTGGCAGGGGTAAAGCTGTGTAGTGGTGTATAGGGGACCGACCATGAACATTCGGGAAGACGAGGACTGGGGAGCAGGAGGTAAGCTCATGTAGGAAGGGAAGCCAATCAGCGGCGAAAGGGCAGGCACACATAGGATCAATAGCCAATCACCGATCAGGTTAGGGATTCCAGCGAGTGGGGTATCTGGGTCGGTCTGTAGGTTGAGGGCTTACGAGACGATGAGCGAAGGAGACGATCCTCATTCTTTTGCCATACTCCACAAGAGAAGGACAACGGTGGAAAGTGCTGCTTGTTTGTGTAGTAGTAGTAGACCTCAGTTGTGTAGGAGAATAATTTATCTTGGCTCTAGCATTAGCCATTGTTGGGGTTTTATTTTAGAGTTAACTGTGAATAAGTTTATTAATAGTGTAAGTTATTGCTATTATTTGCACCGGGTATCCCGGGTAATTGTGAGTGTTATTCCCGACGTAAAAACTGACATTATTGTGGGTCGGATGACCAAGAAATGGACGAATAAATCGGTGTAATTGTGTGTGATTTTCCCCAGACATTACCGGTGTGCGATCTAACTTTCTAGCATATGGCCGACAGCATATAGGGGGCTGTGTAAGACATTGTGTACCTGTGTGTGTTCATTCGGGTCCAAATTGCCCCGGTAAGGTAGAGACATTTAGATATACGTCGTATATAGACTTGGCTGGTCAGACTGACCAGTCTCATATTGCCCATAGTTGCATCCTCTACCTCTAGACCGGACGAGCTTTCCTTTGGAGTGCAAGTGTTGAGGGCGAGATACCAGCACGGGCATACGAGTGGGACATACTGCATCTCCAGGCCGCAACACGGAGCCGACATCAGATTGAGTGCTGAGGAGCAGTACACGAGGACCTTTACCAAGGGAACCGACCAGGAGCTCGGGACCGGAGCTCGAGGAGAGGGGCTCCTCGTTTGTTAAGCCGCAGACCAGGCGGTCTCGAGCTCAGGGGAAGCGGTCGGTAGGGGCCTGGACGGGGCTCAGGACGGGGCTTAGATCTGTGCCTAGCACTCGAGAGCAGGAGCTCTGGAGGTCCAACCCGGGGAGGCCCTTGAGTAGCAGGAGAAAAGCACCTCGAGGAGAGGTGGTCCTGGTGTTTGAGGCTGTAGAAGTGCAGGATTGCGGTGTTTTAGGAGATTCCCCTATCACACTGGCGACTACGACGGACACAAGATTCTCATCTTGTCAGAACCAACGCACACCCAGGTGAGCTACACCAGTTCCTTCTTTCTAAAATAAAAATTTTTTTTTGTTGTTTCTCTATATAACTATATTAGAGCAGTAGAATAGGGGCTGGTATAACACATCACGAGTTCCGGGATAGAGGTTCGGCTGAGCTATACTCAGGCAGGTCAGACGAACACCAGACTGGGAGCATTGAGATTTAAGGGGAGAGAGAATATCACGAACACAGGTCACATCTTATATCATTGCTACTAGAGGTTACGTAAACATATATCACCACCAGGAGCGTCACAATACAATCGAATTCGAGCTTCAGGCAATAGTGGCAGATTCATACAGACCGGGGGTCTGACCGACTGGGCGGTCCAGTTTGTCCGGGCTAGGGGTAGTCTGTTATTAGATATGCTCTGCAGTGGTCGACGTGGGGCTTCTAGACCATACACAGAGCACCAGAGCATCAGGTATAATCGTTAGTCGTTCATACCCAAACATCCTGTTAGTAGAACGGCGGTCACGTACCAGGGGCACAAAAAAAAAAAAAAAGATCTGGTAAAAATCAGGTCTGAGACCCAGTAAAGTTAATTGGGATTAAGGTGAGCGGATCAAGACGCAAGACGGATTTGGAAGATGGCAGCTTCAACCCAGCTACAAGCGGAGTTGAAGACCCTCTGGAAGCAACGGATCGCCAAGATGATTCAACTGGGACAGCTCGAGCTGAAGGACGGCGAGGAATTGGGGAATTATTACATCCAGAAACGATGGTTTCTCGCTCAATGGGGCATCATCCGGAAAGAAGAGTTGCCTAAGTTGATGACACAGGACCAGGTCCAATCCCTATTTGCACAGAGAAAGGACAAGATGCGAAAACTGGCACAGGAGGGGGAGACAGCATTCAGCGGCGTACTGGACCTGGCCCAAGAGGAAGCAGAAGCTCGGAAACCCACCCCGGTCCGACCAGATACGTCCCAATCCAACGAGGACCTGCTTAACCCCGGCTCGCAGCAAATACACGAGCTACAAGAAGCATTAAGGGACATGTCTAGACGGTTTGAACAACTAAACCTACTGTTAGTCCAGACTCGAAGGGATAACGAAGAGCTGCAACAGACAGTCAAGACTAATGAGAAGACAGCCTTGGCGAATGCCATCCTTGCCAGGAAGGAAACCACCAGTCAGCAGTCTGCATCTCCGGATTCCGGGGACAGCTTACAAACAGGACGGTCAACAACGATAGATGCAGTCTTGGAAATACTACAGTTACAGACGGCACAGATGTCCAGAGCACAGGAGCTTCAAGCAAAGCAACGAGAGTTGACACTCGGAATGATGGCAACCAGCTTGACCATCCTACCTCAGAAATTCGACCCAGAAATAGACATAGCACCTAACTACATTGCATCCTTCGAGAACCACATGGAGGTCCACGGCGTCCAGCACAAGTCATATGTCACCATCTTTCGACAATGCCTCTCCACACCGGCAGAAGCAGCCTGGTTGAGAGCGGTCTTGCTAGACACTGAACCCAAATGGGAGCTGGTGCGTACAGCGTTCTTGAAAGCATATGACAAGATCAACATGCAAGCAGCCCTGGACCACATAGTATACAACAGGCAGAAGCCAGCAGAGCAAATTCGGTCCTGGGCTTCGAAATTCTACACAAAGTTAAGAAACATCCAGGAGCCCCGACCATGGGCACCTAAGGAAATCATGGACCGCATCAGGAAAAACATGCATCCTAGTTTAGCGGGGGCTTTCCCTTCAGGAACCTCGGTACCACTCAACATCAGTGACTTTATTAGCAAAGTAGAATCTTTCCACCAGACACAGCAGCGAGCACATCATGAACAAGAGTCATATAAGTCCATATGCGACAAGCAACATAGGAGACATGACAGGCCTTACCAGCAAGCAGAGAGGACAAGGCGATACTCAGGAGATAGCAGCTCGAGCCAGTCCACGGAAAGGAGACACTGGGTTCGCGACCGTGACCCACAGCGGCCCCGCCGGGTTTCCCCGGTGAGAGCAACACATCTACGCACGAGGCCCAGAGATCGGTCTCGGAGCCCACCCCCAAGGCGGCCCAGACCTCCGAACAGGCAACCCAGAGCCGAGGTGAAGCGACCCGCTAAATGGTGCACTATATGTGCGAATGGCTCTCATCACACTGTAGACTGCAGGGCAAAAAAGGCAAAGCTCCTGGCTCATAGACTGCTACAGAACTTCAAAGAAACAACACAAGAACAAGAAGAAGACATCAGCCAACAGCCGGAAGCCAAGAACACACCCCCACCCCCGGCCCGAGCAAGAAAAGCATTGGAGAAGAAGCGCCAAGAAACCGACAATACGGACATCATCTCATCAACTTTCATTACCACACCGCCACCAGAAACCGAGGAGCATTTAAACTGGTCTCAGACACGGACATCGAAGGGCACCCGTGTCGAGTGCGGAAACGAAACAGAGCCCCTTTCGCCCTGGTACGAGTAAAGGTAAACCAACAGCTATTTCCAATCTTCGGGTTGTTAGACTCCGGCTGTACCGCACTAGCCATATCAAAGCAAACATGCGTTAAATTAGGCCTAAAAGTAGAAAAATCGGAAACCAAGGTAACTGGGTTCGATGGTATACCCAAAATCGCGTCAGGGCAAGTAGTAATAGATTTTAACATAGCGGGTAGATGGTTTCGCGAACAGTTCCTAGTCCAAGAAGGTCTCATGTATCCCATATTCATAGGAAACTCATTTAGATGGAAATACGGCCTTAGTTTCGATGATATCAAAGGAGAACTGCATTGGGCAGTCAAAACTGAGGCCGAGGAAGAACACCAGGTAGGCGACTTCATAAAAGGTCTGGCGGTCTGTTCAGAAAAAGATGTGGGTGATTTATCACCAACACCGACCCCAGACACATCAGATCGCACGTGGGTCCTCCGGACTCCAGTGCAAACCTTTGCAGAGCTCCTAGCGCAGAAATATGATCGGGTGGTGCGAAGCGATGGTTCATCAGGCATATCAAACGCAATGGTGTATGATCTAAAGATCGACCCCAACTGCCCAGTCTTGCAATGCAGACCCATTCGGCGGCCACCGGCCATAGCCAAATGGGTAGACGACAAGCTTGAGGTGTTGGAACGACAGGGCAAGATACGCCGTTCGACCTCGGAATATTCATCTCCGATGTTACTGGTCCCGAACCGAACGGCGACAAGCAGTTGGTAATTAACTATAAAGAACTGAATAAATACATCCCCAAGATTCACAGCCCCAGGCCAGACATGCATGTATTCAGGAGACACCTACCTCCAGGTCGGTATATGTCAAGGATCGATCTCCGATCTGGTTCTTGGCAAATCCCGATATCGGAATCCTCTAGGAAGTACACAGCTTTTCATACACAAAATGCATGCTGGGAGTGGAATGTCCTTCCCATGGGACTGAAGAACGCCCCTGTGATTTTCCAACAGCTCATGAGCCGGATCTTCGGTAGCGACATAGGTAAATTCCTATTCCTCAACCCCGATCATATGCTAGTTTGTAGTACGACAGAAGGGTTACACAAAGAACACCTAGAATTTGTATTTAAGACCTTACATAACGCTAACCTATCTATAAATTGGCAAAAATGCGACTTCGACCTCCTGGAAGTACAATTCTGCGGACATATAATTACCAGAATGGAAATTACTAAATGTCCAAAGAAACTCGAGGCTGTTCGCCATTACCCGGCCCCCCAAACCAAGAAAGACATTCAGCGATTTCTCAGTGCTATTGGGTGGTATATGAGGTTCATTCCCCATAAGGCTACACAATTAGAGCACACCTTTCTTAATCTGAAAAAGGAGGAAGATCCTAATCGACCTTTCACTTGGGGTCCGGAGCAGCAAACAGCCTTCGATACATTCAAAGAGGCAGTCGCAAAGGAGATCGCACTCAATGATATTGACGAGGACCATCCTTTGTATGTCTATACGGACGCCAGTGATACAGGCTTAGGAGCAATTCTAGCTCAGCAGTATTACTGTGACAAGCTTAAAGCCGACCGGTTCCGGGTGATCGAATGTCGAAGTAAGTTACTGAACACCGCAGAGCGGAAATATGATGCTAGAGAGAAGGAATGCTTGGCTATTAGATTCGCAAACCGGGTCTTTAACCCACAGATACAGTACCAGAAGGATGTGGTCTTCAGGTGCGACAATCAGGCCCTATCCTACTTGAAACACGCAGCCACGAACGACCATCTCTACAATAAACATATTGTGAGATGGGCGATTGAACTAGGTGATGTAGTAAACGACATAGAGTTTGTCAAGGGCTGCGACAATAGACTGGCAGACCTTTTCTCACGCGGCGCTCTGCCGGATCAATCACAAGATGATGATCCGAACCAGGTCGACCATTGCATAGCAACCTTTACCAGTTCGAGGGATAACATTGAGATCGACATGGATATGCTGGACGGGCCCATGCTGCAGACCCTTCAGAGATCGGACGAAGCGATCGCCACTATTGCTAGAAGTTTATGTCGAGTCGGTCATCGATCCAGGTACAGGTATGACTACGCGGTAGTACAAGGTATTCTCTGCAGGTACATTCCAAACAACGACCCCAGCCCATTGAAATCTATATTGAAACAGGGCACGCAAACGGACGACTTCTATAGCAATAGGGTAGATAGGATCTGGGAACAGCGTCAGGAAGAACGAGACGTAGGCGGTCCATCAGGCAACCACAGCTCATCACAGATTAGCATAACACCTGGCATGCTCCGTAGGGGCAGACATATTAAATGGTCGCATCCACTAATAGCATCAGATTTCTTGGATCCAGAGGTGGCTACGACTAGAAAGCGCTTGGTCCCGGTGATCCCGCAAGTTATCTTGCGGGATATCATTTTACACTTTCATGAATCCACAAAACCAGGCCATCATGGGGCTCAGTCCACATATGAAAGAATAAGAAAGCGATTCTGGTTCTACAACATGGCAAAGACGATAGAAGCATACGTTAAGACATGCACAGCATGCCAGTCAGCCAAAGCAACCACCCAGCTAAACCAGGATAGGATCGGTATCCACTCATATAAAAATAAGATCTTTGAGTGCGTTCAGGTAGCCATCATCGGTGAGCTCAACCCAAGTGCGGGACATAAATATATAATAGTCTGCATAGATCATTTCTCCAAATGGATTAGTATGGAGCCACTCACATCTGTCTCCACTGCTAGGGTTCTCAGGTTCTTGCGAAAGGTATTTAACACCTTCGGTACCCCCAGCAGAATCGTATTCGATGACCCATCGTACTTTTCTGGAACAGAATGGGAAGAGCAGCTCCATCAATGGGGATGCCTAGTGGTACAGGTCCCACCATACCAGATGTACCCTAGCCAGTTAGGGGCGGCCATCCAAGATATCCAGAGCATTCTCGAGACATTCTGTTCCCAAGGCCGTACCAAGTGGGCGAAGCAACTGGGAGACTACATGGTGGCATTGAACACATCAAAATCCAAAGCAGCCACATATTCACCTTGTCAACTCAATCTAGGCAGGGATATTACGCTTCCAATAGATCGCAAAGCGCAGCTCCAACGGACTCTGGGAATTACACAAGCAGATTTTGAGCTGAGACTGCTCTCGGATGCCACAATCATCAGGGAGCAGGTGCATAAAACCATCAAACTAGTTCAGTTAGCTCAGAACGAACACGTCAACCGGAACACACGTGATTGTATATACAAGATAGGAGACCTAGTTACGACACGTAATAGACACCAGTCACAGGCGCTAGAAGCCATACATACAGGGCCCTGGATGATAGCGGAGGTATATTCAGATCTCTGGGTCAGCCTTAAAGACCCATATGATCCGCAAGCTACTGCTTTTAAATCCCATACCTCGGTTATACTCCCATATCATCACAGTGTAGAGGTGACGGACGAAGACGAGTCTAAGACTCAATCACAGAAACCTAGGATAGTAGTATCAGGAAGCGAAACTAGACTAGCACAAGGCAAACAAGTTGGGGATATAGGAAGGAGCAGGTTAACCAAGCCAGAGGCGCGACAGCACACACCAGTAGTCGCAAAGAAAGGTATCGGGAGCCCGAGCATAGGGCCAGTAGATACGTCCGATGAGTACGACCAAGAGTACAACGGACCTCCTACGATGCTAAGGAAGTCGACAAGAACCCGTAAACCTCCGGACCGCTTAGGTATGAACGCTATGCAGTCGGGCAAAACTGCATTCCGGATGGGGGACCTGCTGAGGATGTCTTTTCCCTGGAACGAGACCGCAAATTAATGAAGCAGGAAGTATCGGAATTAGAAAGGCGTTGCATTAAAACTATTTAGCAATTTTGGGAAATTTATTTTCTTTTGGTGATGGGAATGGGGGTATTAGGTTAGTTTTTACATAAAAATATATAAAAATGGGAAAAAATAAAAAATAAAAAAATAAAATATATAATTAGGTTAAGACGGAGGTGTAGGGGCTGAGGTCTCTACTCTTCTGAACACGTCCTATGACGTGTAAGACGTTAAACTGCGCCGTGTGCTCGTCCTGACTTCCACCGTAGGGACGAGCATAGGGTAGGTTACTAGGGAATGGGTAAACAACTCCCATCGGCAAAAGAATCACGAAAGGCTGAGGACCCAGCCTGGAGCTAGTGAGCTCCTTTGCTCAGTAACCAACCCTATTCACGGCATATGGTTCAGAGCACAAGAAATCCACATACCGGGAGCTGGTGTCCGATTTAGATGTTGGTGGAGCACCCAGCACGGAGAAGGAGGGCCCGTAGAAGCCCTCATAGAAGGTTAGCTTAGGGTAACCTCGTTCAAAGGCATGGGGAGCAACAGATCCACAGGACCAACGCGGCCCAGCATAGGTAATTTAAACAGTACAGTTCTAGCGACCGTCAGCTCGGTCGAAGTCAATCCACTTTGTTACGCTCAAAGCTGAGAGAGCATGATAAACCAGCAACAGAATAGTACAGTCGTCAGAATTAGCATCGCCTAGGAGCACCGGAGGACCCCGGAATGGAGAGGAGCGGCTAGATGATGTGATGATCAGCATAGGTTATTAGTCGTTCAGGCAGGTATTCATTTCTCAACACCCAAGTAGATAGTTCGATCCTCAAGCTAGGGAGAATAAACAAGCATAGTAACCAGGAGACCGCCAAAGCGGTTTAATGACTCACTTTGATGAGTAGTTTAGAGTTGGGCTTCAGGTCAGGTACAACATGCCATGAAGTGTAGTACTCAAGCTAGCGAGGGTAAACAAGCAAAAGGGCATTACATGTCAATTGTGAGCACTATGAAGAATACAGGGCAGGCCAACGAGCCATAATTGCGATGTTCGGTAGTGTTCAGCCGGGTACGGAGATACTTCTATAGGACAATGGTACAATTTAGCACAGCGCTAGAGCAGTTTAAATGCTTTCCCATGCATACGATTTTCTGTGGAAATTCAGCTAACAAGTCGGCCGTGGGCAGTAAGCATGAGAGTCCAACAAGAGGGCGCATGGGTAACCAGGTATGCAGGTAGTCACCGTCAGTAGGTCTGCGTTCTCAATGCTAGTGAGGGTAAACAAGCACTCAACCAGTAGATTAAAATCAACGTACCAATTAGAATAAAGGTCCGGCAGGAGGACATCGAGCATTCGTGTAGCAGAAGGCAAGAGTAGGTTAGTCCTCAAGGCTAGTGAGTATAAACAAGCAAAGGAGACCACATCTAGCAGTGATTTCAATTAATTGAATTCCTGCCAAAGGGGCTGGGTATAACCAGCTCCAGTCGAATGCAGTACCAGCATAGTAATGGTAAATTGGTCGAAGAGTAAGGAATTCCATCCAGGTAGACAACTTATAGTAACCAGGGCAGGCAGAATTCCTCAAGCTAGCGAGGGTAAACAAGCATCCGGGCAGAATTCCCGGCAGTTATTTCAACCAGTTCGATTCCAGCTGGGAGTTTTTGAGTGACCAACTCCAGCTGAGACTTCATACCAATGTGAATTTTGGTTTGTCGCACTTCAGTGTCTCGATGTAGGAGTCGAGAGTGGGCAGTAGACGTACAGGGTTCCTCAAGACTAGGGAGGATAAACAAGTCAGCACGAAGGGCGACAATGGAAGCGACCTTTGAAAGACATTAGCCTGATCCATCCCATGTGCATGCCACTTCTTTTTCCAAGGAAAGCGTTGGTGAAACGGACAAGAGTAAGCACAGGGAAGGATCGGCATTAATTCTCCACTGAATCCAGGTCCAAGAAGGTGGATGCGATCAGTAGTTATATCAGCCCAGCGAGGCAGGAGAGGGGTTCGAGGAAGGTGATCGAGCTCAACCCCAGTGAGGTTTAGTGCAGAGCAGCGGGTAGGTAGACCAACATATCTCGTCCAAATCCAAGAAGACAGGTGCCATACTGGTGATCGGGGTGCAGCCTAAAGGTCGAGTACGGGACATCGGCAGCGCATTAAAACCGCGGTATCGTCTTGAGATAACATACCAAGGACTGTACAGTAAAACAGACCGTGTTAGCAGGTCGGGGGGACCGCATACAGTAACACGGTAGTGGTAATAAAATAACCACGAGAGTAGTGCGGAATGGGTGAGCAATCACAATAAACGGTGGCATAGCCCTTCCGAGGGTTATGATCAAGGGATAGAGCAGCGCCTATAATGAATACACGCGGGGATGAAAGGTTTTCTGAGCTATGGGGACATCGTCGTCAGGCTCGGAAGACCACAATTTAGTTAAAAGCATGACTAGGATAAAGGAATGACAAGGCATGTAAAACTCGGGTTTAGGACCACGTAGCATGATCTAAGGATAGCCGGAGATTTTATATGAAAATGGGAGACGGTGAGTCTCACTTAGACCTTGTCTAATCGGTGGTTTTAAAATTTTAAATTTTAGCATGGCAGCTTCACCAGCATGGCTCGAGGATGTCACCGCACCACTCCATGCAGTATCATGGGCAGCACATGCACTAGCTCAAGGAGTGTATGACCCAGCATTCAACCCTACGGTTGTGTCCCGACCAGCAAGATTGGGACCGGAATCAAGAAAGGCGAAGGGCATAGCAGCGAGAAGAGGCATAATTCCAATTGCGTCTCGTCCACAGGAAAAGTTACCATTCCGAGATGTAGTAGAAGCCTACCGAATCAAGAAAGACGACACACCAGACGCACATTTGACTCAGGCTCAGATAGATGATCCGCATAGCGATCCCAGTATAGTAAGACATTTCGTGACGAGAGACAAGGCATGGCCAGCTAAATCCCAGGGAATTCGTCCAGCCATACCCAAGGAAGTGGGGGTTACTCCGGGGGCGACTAAGGAGGCAGAGATCCAGTCCGTTTTAATAAAACTCGACAAATCACCGAATCTTGCAGTCCAGGTATGGAGAGCGAACACCCATACCACGAAGAGAGGATATATCTCGGTGATCGCAATCACGGACGGAGCACGGGTGGTGCTGGCAGGTTATGCAGCGATGGCACCAGAGGCACAAGCTTATCTCCTGAACTGGTTGGAGAAGAACAACGCAGTCAAATGGACCTACCAGCTCGGACCCCAATTTGAACTCCTGAGAAACTTCGCTGACACTCGCCCGAAACACATGGTGGATGTCAAATACCTGTTGAAACGATGGTGGAGAGCTAAATATAAGGGGGAGATACCGCAACGGGCGGAGGAGGTATTACTTACAATATTTCCTAAACTTGAAATTGCCATTGAAGACTACCTGGAGGATAATCGCCCAGCAAAAAGGGGACCAGAGGACAGAGTGTACTTCACACCAACCCAATACAGGTATATGGTCACCAAAGTGTTGGGTATATATCATTTGGGTCGACTCTATTCGGAGTCCTTCATTTCCGCTCAGACTGGCTTCAATAAGTGGGTCGAAGCATCCAAGGAACGTATAAGAATCATGGATACCCGCATTCCAGTAGTGGCACCTGACTTCTCCCCGAGTCAATGCCGCCAAGAGCTGAGTAAAGTACTCTACCAATATGCTAAGCTGTATCGCCAGGGGAAGCTCAAAAATAAGGAAACTATGGACGCTCGCGGTACCCTGGCCATACTAATAGTGCTTCGCCTAGAAATGGCATATAAGTTGGATTTGCAACCAGGGAAATGGCTCAAGACAATCACGGTAGCATATATGTTACAGGCACAATTCTACCGGGAGAAAGACGTGGTAACCGAGACCCGGGTGTCAGATAAACCCACTAGCTTTCTTTATTACTACCGATGTAATGCACAACAGGATGTGTGGAATCATTTTGGGGGAGCGTTTGATGCCTTCAAAAGCTATATTGATAAGTGGTGTTTGAAGGGTAAGGAGGGGGAGCCGCGTAAGCCAGCCCAAATGATGCAGGGCAAGGGTGAACTTCGGAAATGGATCGATTACCCGTACCTGCAGAAGCATGTAGAAGCAGTACTAGAGGTGAAGATATTGGACCTAATAGACGGGAAAATCCAGTGCGACGACTGGGATGATTGTATGACCTCCAGATCTGCAGATGAAGATACTGAGGTTTGGCATGATTTAGTATTACAAGAATGGGATGAGGAGCGCCTGGCAGAACGAGTGGCGGAAAAGAATAGGCTGGACCGTTTAGGATTGAAGCAGCAGCAAGATGATCTCGCGGCAGCTTTGGCCCAGGCGAAACCTGCAGTTGATCCTAATCCATCATCACAGAAACGGCCGCGGTCATCTAGAGATCATAAGCGTTCCGACGGTAAGGATCGAGGACCAAGGACCCGCAGCCATAATCGTCCCATATCTACGCAGAAGGCGAGTACAAGGCCTAGTGTTAGTCCAAACCCAGCTGACAGTCATAAGGTCCAGGTGAAGACAGAGCGACCAGCTAAGCGTCCTAGAACGGAGACAGTACCAGAGGAGATCGATATAGCCGACTCACCACAAGGATCACCAGCACCTGAGACGGCGTCAGGAGCTGCATCAACGTCTGAGCAGGAATCGTCATCCGATGATGAGGGAGGTTGGTCAGACGGGGGTACGAGACAGGTCTTAAAATCCCAGCTCGTGTCATACGAAGAGGCAATGGGACGACTCTGTGCTGAGGCGGGGGACAAAATCATGTCACTCCTGGAGAGTACGTTAACCCGGGTGTGGAGTAGTAGGCACTCTGCATTAGGAAGGGTGTACACGCTCAACAGGTTGGTGGGATGGTTGTTGTTCCCGCAGAACTTTATCCCAGGGCACCTACGAGTTGTGCAGCGGAACAGCACAGGGAAGATCTACGCACCCACTCAGCCGGTCGTGGATAAGTGGTGGCGTATATGCAAGACTTGTCGATCCATCGGACACACCACCACGGAGTGTTACGCTTACAAGACGAATCAACTGGTTGTGGATCCGGAGCAGATCGATGAGGACCACGAGTTTTTACTTTTACCAGGGGACCAAGACATTATGTTCAGGGCGGACGTGGTGCAGTCAGCCATGTACCAGATCCAGATCAGATCCCATGAGCTTAAGCGATCAGACGACTCCAACCAGAGCTCCGGTGGCTCAGGATTCTAAGCAACAGCAGGCTGCAGCTTTGGAGCTGTCGCGGGGTAGGAAAGCCTCACTGGAGTTTGGCCCTCTAGCAGGACCCTCGGGATCAGGGAGCACTTCTAGTTTGGTTATCGACGAGACAGTTACATCTATACACCTGTCGGACCAGGAAGAGGACACCTCAACGCCTACATCTCGTAATGGATCCATACGAGGAAGACCAGAGCCAGAGGACCAGGGAGGCAACACCAGTGATGCGGAGACCATCGCACCAGATGAGTTCCCTGATTAGCTTAAGATAATGAAGGAAGGGGCTTGGGACATGTATATTTTATCTATTTTTTATACCTTTTATATTTTTATTACATTATTTTGTTGCAATCTATATAACTCTTGTATAAGGATCTCGAGGGGAGTCGAGGTTGATGATATAAGGCATTTTTTGTATTTGGAAATCTTTTTGTGTATACTATTAACAACCGGACGGGCCGGTGCTCGATCATGAACATGAGTTTGTAAAGATGAGTTTTTTTTGTGTTATTAGTGTATACATATGCTTAGAATAATGGAATTTTATTGTAAATTTGACTAGAGGATAATTTTAATTATTTTTAATGTTAAGAATAGAACAACTGAGGTCGGGATAGGTGGTTATGAATAGGGACCTTGATCCAAGCGCATAGCGAGTTAGCATACGGGAGCTCGTGAGTCTTCTGCGTCCCGAGTTAGAGTGGTCTACATGTATAAGAACGGGGACCCCCCCCCCCGATCAGGTCGAGTCTTAATAGGTTTCTAGGTCTACTGCTATACGGCAAAGAGAGGTCCTCAGGTTTACCATTCCACTCACCTACTGTTCCCCAGTGAGGTCGTGGGAGAGAGAAAACGGCAAGATCTTTCATCTAAGAGTCATTCCCGTTTCCAGTCATTGGCCTCTTCACTTATTCTCGGCGATGCTCAGGCGGTAGAGAACCCTCTACGATGTTTCAGGCGCCTGGCAAAGTTGAGAATAGTGGGGGGACAGTGGGAGAGAGAAACCGGCCCTGGCAATAAGGGCGTAGGCGACATCTAGGTTAGGATAGGGAAGTAGGTTTAGGCAGGGATGGTAGCAGTAGTAAGGCCATCATGCGGAGACCGGATGGCGAGTACGTGGTCAGGTAGTGGTAGTAGTAGTGGTGAACTATCACGTGGGGACTGAGTGTAGGGAGTATGATCTAGAAGGATGGGAGTTATGACGTATAGACCAAAACGACAAGAAAACGATCGTGATCGAGCGAGACACAGTGGCAGGGGTAAAGCTGTGTAGTGGTGTATAGGGGACCGACCATGAACATTCGGGAAGACGAGGACTGGGGAGCAGGAGGTAAGCTCATGTAGGAAGGGAAGCCAATCAGCGGCGAAAGGGCAGGCACACATAGGATCAATAGCCAATCACCGATCAGGTTAGGGATTCCAGCGAGTGGGGTATCTGGGTCGGTCTGTAGGTTGAGGGCTTACGAGACGATGAGCGAAGGAGACGATCCTCATTCTTTTGCCATACTCCACAAGAGAAGGACAACGGTGGAAAGTGCTGCTTGTTTGTGTAGTAGTAGTAGACCTCAGTTGTGTAGGAGAATAATTTATCTTGGCTCTAGCATTAGCCATTGTTGGGGTTTTATTTTAGAGTTAACTGTGAATAAGTTTATTAATAGTGTAAGTTATTGCTATTATTTGCACCGGGTATCCCGGGTAATTGTGAGTGTTATTCCCGACGTAAAAACTGACATTATTGTGGGTCGGATGACCAAGAAATGGACGAATAAATCGGTGTAATTGTGTGTGATTTTCCCCAGACATTACCGGTGTGCGATCTAACTTTCTAGCATATGGCCGACAGCATATAGGGGGCTGTGTAAGACATTGTGTACCTGTGTGTGTTCATTCGGGTCCAAATTGCCCCGGTAAGGTAGAGACATTTAGATATACGTCGTATATAGACTTGGCTGGTCAGACTGACCAGTCTCATATTGCCCATAGTTGCATCCTCTACCTCTAGACCGGACGAGCTTTCCTTTGGAGTGCAAGTGTTGAGGGCGAGATACCAGCACGGGCATACGAGTGGGACATACTGCATCTCCAGGCCGCAACACGGAGCCGACATCAGATCGAGTGCTGAGGAGCAGTACACGAGGACCTTTACCAAGGGAACCGACCAGGAGCTCGGGACCGGAGCTCGAGGAGAGGGGCTCCTCGTTTGTTAAGCCGCAGACCAGGCGGTCTCGAGCTCAGGGGAAGCGGTCGGTAGGGGCCTGGACGGGGCTCAGGACGGGGCTTAGATCTGTGCCTAGCACTCGAGAGCAGGAGCTCTGGAGGTCCAACCCGGGGAGGCCCTTGAGTAGCAGGAGAAGAGCACCTCGAGGAGAGGTGGTCCTGGTGTTTGAGGCTGTAGAAGTGCAGGATTGCGGTGTTTTAGGAGATTCCCCTATCACAATGTAAAATACATGGGGGAATAAGAAATAGGAGGAACTATTTGAAATATGGACGGTACATTTCACAGACTACTGGTATGACTATAGACTATTACTTGCATAATAATTTTGAACAAAACTGTTTTATATTTCTTGTCGACGTCTTTTATCCGGCTCTGGCTCTGGCAGAACTAGAATACACGTAAGTGTAAGCTATAACATAGAGAGAGAGAGAGAGAAGAGACCAGTGCAGCGCTTCATATAGTTTCATACTAGAAGAGAAAACTGTAAAGTGGAAGGAAACTATATACCTATGTTATGCTCTGTACATATACTTATACTACACTCGTAGAGAGTCAGAACTTGTTGGTCTTATGGGATTTCAAGATGAAATGAGAAACTTATTACAGAAGGATTTAAGATTCATATGAGGATATGTTTATTTTGTATAAATATAATGTTTTTGTCCGTCTCAAGTCTTGGTCTTGAGTCTCCTTGATGGCTCAGAATTTATCTATTCTGTAACAAACTATATATACTTTGGGACTTTGGATTTGTATATAAAATGGGGAGTAGGGAGTATGATAAGGTGTAGGTGGGTGAGCATATTATTATGTAAGGTAGGTAGGTAGGTATATGTGTCCCCATATATTATCTGAGTAGGAACCATAGGCTATTTCACTCCTTGCAAACCCAAGACTAGCCTATCCTGAATCTGACAATGACAGAAATCATGCATTAAATATTAATGCATAGTTTCTACAAATGCATAGATAACTCAACGTGAGTGAGCTCTTTCTTGATTCATGTAAACTCTACATAGGTAAACTCTAATGCTCTAATATGCTTCTTGTGAAACTCTCCGTCTTATCGTTAGCCCGAACCCGAACCCCCGAACCCCGAACTATGAACGTGTTGTAACGTCCACGTCCACGACCAGGCCAGGCCAGGCTCTCGCTCCATGTTCCGTATTATTATATATTGTGCAAATACTTTATATGTGTAGGGCCGGCGTCACAGGGACAATGACGATCCATCTTGCTCTATATACGCTGTGTTATTATATGCTCAGATATGATCCATGTGCGTGTGCACAATAAAATATGCGAGAATTTCACAATTCTAAATTGAGAATTATCCCGGGCTAAGCATGTCAGGCCTTAACAAAAACAGAGAGAGAGATAGAGAGAGTCAGTTGGAAGAGATAGCTTCCAAGGATTTCTCAAGTTCTCTCTCACTGGAGAACTGGAACTGGAACTGGATCTGGAACTGGAAGGTTGAGCTTTGAAACTCAAGAGTTATACACACAGGACATAGAGCTATATACATAGGTTATGGGCTGGATGTGATGTGATGCGATGTGTGTGTGTGTGTGTGAGTTCACTCATAAGAGATACGAGTTGGAGAATTTCAAGTCATATACCTCCGCCATGACATGGCCCAATATAAATGTATATATCAGTCGGAGAAGGAAGGAAGGATGGGCCCGGAGGAACTGCCAACTTTTCCCAGGCATTTAATTATTCAGCATGGTGCAAAGATTACTGAGGAAAAGCAAGGCCGGCAGCCGCCAACTTCCCCAATATCTTCACAAAACAACACAAAACATCACATCCTCATACATGGCTCCTTTATACGCACCGTACCGTACCCTTCCCAGCATTCCATAAAGCCATAGAATGTGAGGATGTTACAAATACAAACATATTATATAATTATACATATATACAGGTCTACTACTACAACTACTACTACTACCATAGGAATTCTCAAGCATAGTTCTATATACCTTTTTTCTTTTAAATCTACACATACGCTCCCTGCACTTTGCACATATAGAACAGAACCACCTTTTATACTTTCAAGGGGAGAAAAACAAGAAAAATAACAAAAAAACATTACAAAACAGATAGATAGGCTGACACTATGGACTGCTGGGCATTTGGAATTTTAAGGAAGATGTATACCTATGTGCCAGTCTAACCCTGTCTGTAGAGGGCTTCCTCCACTGTATGTACTTTGTTTCCCTACTATCTTTGAATATAAAATAGTGTGTAGAAATGTAGAAATATTACGCCGAGTTGCCTATATAGTATAATATTGTCATATAGTCCGGAGTTGTATACACACATTATGTAGGTAATTCACAAAGTATTTACTGGACCAAGACACAAAGGAGAGAGAGAGAGAGATATGGAGAGACTCTGCGAGAAGAAGATTGCAAGATGGATACACAACTTCATTATCGTCTACATGGCAACTTTTATTATTTTCCGTGTGGCCATGTGGACGTAGGAAAGAGCGGAATCGGAAGCTAGAAGGTGTTGCAGTAGGTAGTTACATTCTGACGATGAGTTCCGCAGGTCCTGGTCTTGGTTCTGGTTCTGGTCCTGGTCCTATATCCTGGTCCAGAGGTCCTGTGAGTAAACCATGCGGATTCTGAATGTGTGTGTGTACGTCATATTGAATGCTTCATTCCTCAACATGATATCTCCCTCAAGATCTACATTTCCGGCAGTCTCCTTCCTCCAAAGAACTTGGACCGAAATGCACTACTATAATGCCGTCACCGTCTTCTTTCTTTCTACCAGTTCAGTTCAGTGCTAGCAGGAGCTAAAACTGCGGGACGACCAGTACCATACCAGTCAGTCGGCGTCTGCAGTCCCCAACCATTCATTCCATAGTAGGCAAAAGCAAACGCGGCTCTCCATCTTCAAAAAGGTAAAGCTCCAGTTCCAGTTCCAGCAGCAGGACTGCACTAGCTCCTCAAAAACTTCCCGAAATACTAATATCATAAGACGTATGTGCTGAGGTGTGCAAAATACACACGGAGAAGGTATCTACAAAGTGAGAGGGCGGCTGTTATTAGATGAGCTTGCAATTCGCAGTTATAGAAGGGTAGCTATATACTTTACTCCTATTTCATACATATTATATTATACATGCATTCTTTTTATTCCTGGTTATTGTAGTAGGCTATAATAGAAGAAGGAACAATGCATGGTGTAGATGGGACGTCAATGTAGGATATATGTACATATAGCAATTGCGTTCAATTTATTTTATATCTATGCCTTAAAGTCCACCACCACCACCACCACCCATCCAGAATAAAAGCGAGCCAGCCAGAGCTATAGAGTCTGGACTGAATTCGTTTGAGTTGTTCGAAGTTCGAGTCAAGGTCTGTAATACTACCTACAGATATTTTAGAGACTATAAGGCTAAATTGCATTTTTGTCACCCAATATATGCCGTTTGCCATTTGAGTGCACTATAAAAACACGTGTTCCTCTCCAAATATTAAAACTAAAAGGGACGAAGAAGCTCTATGTATAGACATGAAACCTCATCCCCATATAGCGTATTGATATTTAAAAGAGTCACTGACTGACTGGCTCTGGCACTGACACTGGGTCTGGTTTTAGTTTGGGCTCTGGTTCTGGATCTAGGCCGACTACGAGTGACTGCTATCGACAGATACCACTATGTGATGAAATACGAAGATGATGCGTGCTTCTCTTGCCTTACATTTTGAAATTAGATGCTTCAGCGCTGAAGACATGACAGATCACACTGGCTGAGTATAAGAAGCTATATGATGTATCCTCGAGACTTTAGTCAGGGAAGACGTATCTGAAGACTAAGCCCAAGACACTGGAGCATTGCAATAGTTAAAGGAAGATATAGACTATATGTATATTTTCCTTTTTTCTGTGTGGGATCCAATAAACCTATATGTTATAGGATGGTGAAAAGTACACATTTTTGACCGTTTTTTTTTCTCCTTCATATGTATATGCATAGCCATCGCCATTCTCGTTTCCCTCAATCCATTTTATGTTTCCGACACATTTCTCATGAATATTTCCTCACGATTCAACATCAACATTTTTTCTCGTACTCTTTCAAGCAGTATCCGAGCCCTCGTAACTTTTTCAGACACTTGAAGAAAATTATTTCTTTACCTGGTAACGAGGACTGACATGACGGGAACTATATAGCATCATTGGTACATACATATTTTGCAAAAATTGGTATTGGCAGAAATATAGCTAGGCAGACAGTAGCAGCAGTAGCAGTAGCAGTAGCAGCAGTAGCAGTGTCTGATAAGTGTAGGAAAAATAAAAGTTTCACTCTGTATTATTGTTATTATGGGAGCACAATACATCAAGACAAGTCCCATCCCCGTCATCACACTATATTGTGCTCTCTGTTCTGTTTAGAGCATTTGTAATTGGACGAACAAGTGCATAATATATCTCTCGTCATACACTTCCACTTTCGTTATGTTATATTGTCACTGCGGCATCCGCAATTTTATTTCACATGCATTTCCTCACACACACACACACATTCCTCTTACTTTAGCTCCATTATTCAAGAGCACAAGAAGAAAGAGCAATGCAATGAAATGAAATGGTGGTGGCTTCGTTGGAACCATATGTAATCCATGGGTTTGAAAATTTGCATTTGTTAAATACATGTTATTACAGTTTGAGTCAGACTAAGGCTCTGGCCGTCGGAGCCTCCCTCCAAATAATTGAAAGTCCTCCTTTTTGAAAATACATATAGATACAGATAACACTGTTTTTGTTTGGCTTGAGTTGAGTGCTTGACGTTTACTTGTGTAAGCTGCATAGAATCCTACCCCGGCACGTTTTAACTAATCACATGTGTGTGTGTGTCTGGTTCTGGGTAAAATTGTGACAAAATACTGTCATCAATATGACAGGAGGGAAAAGCTATAGCTGAAACGCTAGAAATGAAAACGCTCTCGTAACTCCCCACATACTTTGTTTCTAACGACTTGGATCAACACAATTATTATTCCTGTGATCGCTCAATAGGATCCAAGTATGCATCGGCATGAACCCGCAGATATTATATTTACATGCAAAAATAGTTACACGGGAACTCAATATAAGCTCAAGAATAATAATATACTGCATATGAACGGAAGCATACGTGATTTTGAAACTTTTCTCCAATTCCAAAGTTGATTACGTCCGATTTGGATTTAGAATTTAGACTCCCTCGGATCAGATGCAATAGCATAGGGCATATATGGCCTGTGTTGTGGGCCCTATTGTCGCATGATGAACTTACCTATAGTTACATACTTAGGTAGGTGCATACTTACAGTTCTACCCCTAAGCTTGACTTGCTTCACTTGGCTTTCATGAGAAAGTTTAATCCGTTTCTCTGAAGCGGATGCTATTTTCCCCTTGCGTTCACTGTGTATTGGTCCGCCGGTGCCGGTCCTGGTCTATGAGAACCAACTTTCATCAAATCAAGTATTATGTCATAAATTGATATCTTTAGATTAGGTAGGTGCATCTGATATATCTATTTCCTGTCACAAATTTCCTTTCGATCCGATACACTATAAGGAACAAACAACTTTCAAACTCCCCAAACTATAATAATACGACACGATTACATGTATTTACTAAAATCCAGAGATACGAATTTCGATTTGGATTTCTACTACGTGAAACACAAGAGGAGAGGCGATATAGGTATGTACTTGTATACTTTCTACAGTTGCCTTCTTGATGATCAAATGATACAAAATTTTGTACTGTAAATACAACAACTACAACTTCCAATTCCCAACTCTGACAAAAGTCTTTCAGTGTTTGTAGTAAGGATTTTCTACTATAAGTACTTATATAATTATAGGACGAGAACGGAATACAGGGACGGCCGGTGACGGTGACGATATGACGGTGACGGTATGTAAGCTACAACAAAAAGTTTTTAAAAGCGATATACCACTAACTAAGGTACAAGCCGGGAAACTTATTAAGAGTCCCTTAATTAAGGACACAGAACAACAAGTACAACTTCAGCCCCAGCACAGCCAATGTGAACTGTGGCAGAAAGGCAGAGAGACTGGGAAGACTTGGATGGAGACTCTTACGCTGTGGAGCGCACAGCTCCCTTATTATTATCTGTTGAAACAGTAAAACAAAGTCAAAGTTACAAAGTACCTTCCTACGTATAGCTGAAGTTACCCGCCCGCCTGTGTACGCTCCGCTCCCAATCTCTTTCCAATTAACTGGACATAATTTGAATTCCCAACTTATCGATAGAATCCTATTCGTATTAGTTAGTGGGTATCTTACGATTACGATAAGCTATGAGCAGCTGTTGGAGTTGAAGCCACACACGGAGTTTTAGGGACTGTGAGCAAATAAGGGAAGGAAATAATGGAGGATCCAAATCCAAATGCAACTTGAACGCCAGAGCCTTTTCACCATTTCCTTTCCATTCTTCCAACTTTAACAATTCTTATCAGAATCTGAAAGTTGCGAGGAGCGAAGGAGACATGGAAAAATAATTAGCGAGAGATTTACATATCGATAATATCCTATACACACTCGAAATCTATTTCCAAAACGTATTGTGCTTCAATTAATAATTAATGGTAGCTATAATACAAGCTGAAGGAGGGACTTGGCTTATTCTTGTCATAAAGGGTTAATGAAATGTTAATTATTACTAAATTGCTCTTTATGTGTGTACAATAGTACACGTCAGAGAGACAAGGCAACGGGAGCTGAGTAATAAAACGGCTCCACTCTCCCACTCTCTCCACTACTACTCTCTCCACACAGTATTTCTAATACAAACAAAACAAGAAGGCAGAATTGCACCAGCCAGACACACACCGACATTAGGATGCGATGTGCAAAGGTTTATTATTGCTCTCCTACTAATCGAAAGTCTACTGCGTGTTTTTGTTATCGTCGTCCTCGTCATTTTCAAGAGAGCAGGTAGGTATAGGCACGCTCCTACCTACCTACCTAACTAAATGCTGTAACTTTCATAATAATAGAACTCGATTACTATCCACTCAACTTGAGACAAATTATCGACAGTCTTCACAGTCTTTGATATCTTCTCTGATTACATTCATCGCATATTTGCTCTAATTTACTTGTGTATGTATAGGCGCACTATATCATATATGTATGATGTTATTATATGCATTTTTATGGTATGCATCGATCGCTCGCAGTAAACATTAAAGCTCTATCTAATAATTATCACAATTACATTACACATTTTGGTAATTGTAATTAATCAAAGTCTTGGGGAGTTGACGTGACTTCTCTTTGAGGCAGTGCGGATGTGTTCAAGTCCAATGTAGTATGTGGAGTAGGTACCTTTAGTCTGCAAAATGCAAGATATCTATCGCACCACTACTACTACCACTAGCTACTGGCAACAAAGAAATCCCCCAGAAGTACGCTGCTCCGTATACTGAACACATCCACTGCAGTACAGCAGTGCAGTTGGTACAGGTAATAATAGAGAGCGATGGTGCTTTGGTTTAAAACTAATTTATGACTTGTCATTAGGCTTATTATTATATGGAGTAACAGAACCGACGTTGCGGTAGCATTAATGTTGTTATTTTTTCTTTGTGGTGAGTGATGGAGATATACAGTTTTCAATTTCACTCTCAAGTACATGTAACAGAGCATAATAATATATGTACCGCCTATTTAGGTTGTTGTGTGTAAGATTCCCTTTTGTTTTTGTTATTTTTTTAAACGTACAATTAGATACGTATATTACAATTATATTATTGTATCCATCCGCGCATCCAAGTACCTACCATTATATAATATACACTGCTATATACAGTGATTTATAGGCATGTAGGTAGGTTGGTAGGTAGCTGCGCTACATTTTTACGAAGTGTTGAGTAATCAGAACCGCTTAAAATTATTATCATTAATATCGTCTTGATTCATTGATGATTAGTTTTGTATGTTTAGTCCGTCATGTTTCCTTTTCATTCATTCGATTTCGTTCATATGCTCTTCTCTTATATAACATATTTTGTACTCGAAATGAAATTGGATGAGTCTTCATCTTCAACTTGGACAATATTACTATCATTATTATTATTATTATTATAACACACATATGTTCATTGCACTCACTCCTCCAACTGTCCAACTCCAACTCGCAGTCCGTGTTACTTTTGCTCTGTATATTATATATTAAGTATAATATTGAGAGGACGGAGAGTCTCTCCCAATGAACCAAAGCAACACCAACACTAACAGCGTAACACCATAGCCTCTCAGCCCCTCAGCACAGCCGAACATCATCATCATCATTATTCTCATTACTGTCATCATCATTAAAGGCTTCATTGTGTGGGAATGTGAATGTAATTCATGGCATCTATCTACTCGCGAAAAGCGTGAGTTTTGAGCTCTGATGATGTGTGAGACTGACTGACCTAGTTTTCCCTTGTGTTCGATTTCCATTTTGATTTTCGCATTTTAGTTTTCATTGGCAAAACTTTCCATTTTCGGAAACAGAGTTTTATATAGGGGAATGGAAGAATGGAGTTAAAACGTATAGTGTACTGCTTCAAGAAATAGAACCACTATGCTCGAATTCTCGCCGCAGTATCAAGTTATATTAGAATATTATATATTTCTATATAATATGTATGGTCTTCCCCAATTCCATAATCCCTAATGCATTAGAGTGCTACGCGTGCATGTGTGATGTAAAATATGAGTAGTATTAAGGGAAAGGAAAAGGTAGTAGCACTGGCTCTCGCTCTCACTACTGACTCGGCTCTGCTCTCGTCTGTAATGAATGGGTGCTAAAGATTTTCTTCTCATCAACTTTAATTCGATTCTTCATCATGTCATCAAAGAAAATGAGCTAAAGCCGCGAGCTTTGAGTTCGATTACTAAGCCGAAGCCGACGACTACGAAACTTGCTATATGGATGACTTTATATGGAATATAATATGAACTACTCCAAACTACAGACTGTATTATAGTACACAGACAGAGAGAGAGAGAGAGAGAGCCGACTCTGCTCTGCTACTGATGTGGTTTTTTTGGTTTTACAATTCTATCAGAAAATCAATGAACGGATTTTCCTAAAAATGACTTATATGGTGTGTGTATTGCACTCGAATATGTATATGTAGTCCGCGTTGAAGGAGCTATGGTATTAATTGATATTAATATACTTATTGACTCTTATCGCTCTTTTAGTATGCATTGTCATTCACAATTTAAAATTTTCTTCTAATAATTCAAAGGGCATGGGATTGTGTGCATGTAACTGGTAGACTGGTTCTGGTTCCGGTATAGGACTTGGGTGGCTGGTGGTTGGTAGATTATTTTACATATGATACTTATGGAATTCAAGCCTTGACTACTCACTCAATTTTCATAATGTTAATGGTACATATTGGCACTGGGGTATAGAAGTTCGTGTTTCGTTCATACATAGGTATGAAATGTGGACTAATTAAATTATGCTGTAGTGGCGTGTGGAAGGATGGACGGAATGAGGCCTATTTACATAAGAGTAAAATTATGCCTAAACCTAAAGAGTCTGAAAGCAAAGCAAGACGCGCGGTGTCTCCCTCCCGACTGCCTTATGGGTTATGCAAATCTGCACCATAATGAAGGAAAACTTGATCATGTCACTTTTAAATTTGACTCTTGATAAAATATTCTAAAAATTCGAACAAGATAAAATTACATATACTGCATAGGAGGCAAAGAAATGTCATTTACTGTATTACTTATCTTTATTCTTCTGCCACTTTAATTTTTAGAAGTAGGCTGATAGTTTGAATATTTTATTTTCATTTTGAGCTAGATCCAAAGCAAGTACTGTGAAAAATCAGCAAGTATTATAATATGTAGCTAGTAGTTGTAGTTATCAAACTTTGCATCTATGAAAACTGACTAAACTCGGATTTTCAAAACCAAGTCTTTACTGACGATAGGTATCATTCTGCGTAATGTTAATGCTTTTATTCTTTACCTTGTGAGATACTTTTGAAGAACGCGATAATTGAAAAGGTAAGATTAATTTTCTAGAAAGCCTTTTACTTAAATTCAAACCTATTTCTAAATCCGCATTTCTTTTCATTTCCCAACAAAACTAAGAAAGGACTCCTGGAAATTCTAGCTGATGTACAGTGTGTCCCAATGATAGCCTCACTAAGGCTTGGGTAGATACTTAGATACGTATTGTTTTGTTAGTAGAATCGAAATTTCCGCGTCTTTGAACCGAGAAAACTGTGATGTGAGGATATTTTAGTAGAACACCTGCTTTTCGGTTTTAAATTCACTGTGTACAAACAACTTGACCTCTAGAGGCCAACTAAAACTAAAACATGGTCACTATAATTGGTCATTATTCGAAAATTGTTTTATTGCCGGAGTAAATCTCGAGTGGCGAGAATTATCCCCCAAAACCTGGGTGAGCATATTTCATTGGGACACACTGTAAAGGCTTCTACAAACTCTCAGACATCATTTGTATGTTTCAGTTTTATTTAAGTAAGTGGTTTTCTTTTGCTAAAATTAATTCTTGGGAATCAAAGCTTGAATGCTAATATGTGCTTACAGTTACACAGTCCCTGGAATTAAATATTTCGAATAATAAAATATAAGACCTTGCTTTCTTAAAGTAGGTATATGCATATAAAACAAATTTTATAGCTAAAGTACACACATACTTGCCATATACTACCGTACCATATTATATACCGTAATATCTAATTAATTATATCCCAACATTTTCTAAATAGTAAAACTCGTTAGACACAATTGCAATTCTAATCCCAACTCACAAGTTTTAGAATTCTGAGATTACGTGATGAGTAGTGATGTATGAAAGCTATGTTGTCGCTCTTATATTATAGCAGAAAATAAAATATTCACCATGCACAACAGTAGTGAGTAGTTTACGTTTATGTATGCCTGTTTCTGCATAAAAAGTACACAGATAATATAATCCCGGTAAAAAAAGTAGTGTACTCTATGTGAACAAGCAAACTAAATTCCTGTGCAAATACATTAATTTAATAATGAAGTTTTCCACTTTCCTTTGGTATTTTCTTAGAAGTAGAAAAATAATATATGAATACAAAAATTTGCTAAGTGAAAATATGTAAAAGTAAAAGAGGGTTTACATTTTTCATGAGATGCTTACATCACAAGCAACAGCAACAGCAACAGCAGCCTCAGCAAAAACAACAAAAAACAAGAAAACAAATAATGAAAGAAAAGTGATATTAGGGAGCACTGTATGAAAGTGTGAAACTCTTATTACACTTTGCATCAAGTACATTTTCGTTTTCATCCCGTACATTTACATTTTAGCTACGGAAGACACGATGATGTAATTCATGATTACGCAAACAGCTTCACTACCTTTTACTTATGCTCCTGAGGGAGGCAGATAGAGAAAGAGAAAGAAAGAGCCTGCCTGGGCTGAAGACATGTGTGTAGTCTACGACCTGTACAACTCGAGACTCGACAGTATGTGCCTATTACTGCGCTGTAGCATATAGCCCAAGATTTTTTATATTCAGCAAACTGGAACGCTTCTAAAAGTAAATAGAAGGGCTGCACATGCACATCCGTTAGATTTGGCGGTTAATATATATCACAATTTGTTAGCCTACTACTTATTTACTTGTCCGTTGTAATTTCATATGATCCTCCTCTCGGAAATATTTTTATATCCATAATCCATGACATGGATTCCAGCAGTTCCAGGGAAGAGCCGCCACTTTCTGCTCACGTCCCTTTACTTATAGCTACTACACACATACTGACAGACAGAGTCATGTCCCTCCTGTCCTGTATATACATAATGGGAGCTGAAGCCACAATTCTTCATGTTGGCTCATTTTCATTTTGACAGTGAAAGAAATGAAAGAAGACGGGAGGAGAGGGAAAAAGTTGAAAAGATGCATTTGTTTCTTTGAAGTTTTCTAACGTCAGTTGAAGGAAGTAAACCAAAGGAAAGAGAAAAGAGAAAATTTGAAATGAAACTACATGTACTACATAAAACAGAATGTCCCGATGTAGTGTAGCTACATATACGCAAATATGTTCCTCACATATAACTATCAAACAACACGGTTGTCGTTGTCGTCGTCGTAGGTACACGGTACAAACAGATATAACCTCCTATGGGCGCATATACTCTCTCGTAAGTACAAAAAACTCCACACAAGTCATCACCATTCTCATTTTTATTCGGTTTTATACTTCAACTTCTCCCAAGATTTAAAAAAGAAATGTGGAACATTCCCGGAACTATGTTTGGGAATTGGAGTTAGGCTTAATATAGCTAATATTCTACAGCCTTCTTATACATGATGGTTTTAGACTACAGATGATAAGTGCACAGGGATATATACATAATAATATATATATATTATACGCACTACCTATAGGTTCGTTGGTTGTCTAAAAGAAATGGAATTTGAATTCGTCCGATGAGACGTGAGGCCGGGCGGGCTAGCGTCTAGTATGGTTACGGTATTAGACATTACGTTAATGCCATGCCGTAATACCGACTTGATTTTAAATGAAAAAAGAAAATCACATCAAAGCAAGTCCGATTTGGTTAGATTTAGATTGTAAGATTTCATTCATTCTTTAATACCGTTTCATTATTCAGCAAAAAATTTTTTTTTGAGAAATCGTTTTCATCCTATCCCTAAAATAATAGTATGTAAATCCGTAGCTATATAATAATATGCAGGTAAGTATTCAAAATCTAGGTTTATGTATTCCTACCTGAATTTGAATTTTAATGTTATACTCTCAGAGTAAGTAGTCGCAGTCTGTATATGTATGTACAGAGACCATTTGAGTATTACAAAATTTATTTGTAGGTGCACTTCATTTTCTTATGGTTAGCTATACAGACAGTCTTTGTGACTTTGACTTGACTTTTAGATTCCATTGCATTTGCTTATGACAGAGATGAGTTTGCAATGGAGAATGGGGAGTACAGACAGACAGAATGCTTGTGGTTTGAAACGTTTCGGATTCTTTTACATTTTTAACGAATATGTATTATCTATGCACGACCTTTACATTAGATTACGAAAGAGCTACCCCAATACCATTTTAACGTGGCTTTTAACTTGGAGTTGGGAGGGGGGGGGGGGAAGGGGGGTTTACTCTCTCAACTTCACAGATTGAATATTTGTTATCCCCGTCTTGACTTTGATTTTATGCATACCTACACCTACATAGCATATATGTGTAAAGACATTAAGCTTACAAAAATTCATTGAGAAATTTAAATCTTTGGAAAATGAAAAGCTATACAGAATAAAAGTGAAAAGTCACTCTCTTGAATTATGTATCCATATATATATTCATATATATATATGCATTATCATATATATATTATATATATATTCATATATATTCAATTTGAATTCTTTAAGCGGTGATCATTTCATATAGTACCTACCTATACAGTGATACAGACAAACACACACAGGGGTATGAATCACACATCATATATATCTCATTGACATCTCAGACAATCATTGATATCATATCGCCGAGACTCTATATCATCCCTTCTGACAAGTAAATGTACATCCAAAGATGTTATCCTTGTGTACGTGGGGGAGTTTGTCAAGAAAATGAAGTTTTATCGCACTATATGTCACTACTCCTGCATGACGTTGTAAAGTTTGTAAACATAATAACACATATACGTATGTAATTATCCACACTTAAACGTAATGATATATTTATAGAGGATCACATGTATGAGGAGAAAAACTCATTTTTTTAGTACTTTGGAGCGTCTACAATTTTATCGCAATCTTAAATAACTTCTCTCTAAAGCTCTTTGTCCTACTTTTATAGTTTCACTGTAGAGTAGGTAGTACTTCTAGGAGATATTTGGATTCGGATCATAAGTCATAAAGATAGTCTCGGCAATAATGAGAACACTAGAACACGTATAAAAAATGCATAATAATAATAATAACAGTACAATAATAAAACACATACACTGCACTGAATGTGCAGTGTGGGTAGTAAATAAACTAGGTATGTATAGCTACGTAATGTACTACTTTGGCTGGGTCGGAGTATGAGTGGAAAGCTTAAGCAGTGCAAGTGTGGAAGTTCATAAAAATGTCGGCAATTGCATACACCGACACCGACCGAAAATATATATAAGCACCTTGGTTTTTTCTAAAAGTATAACGAAAAGCTCAGCACTATATATGTACCATACGTAACAGAACTACGATAAGAAATGACAAGGACAGTCGACAGTCAGTTCAGTAGTGAAGCTCAAGTTAAAATTGAGTGAGGGAAATATATATGTGGCAACTGCTAACTAGTCCTGAGGAATGGTGGCTGGGACGAAGTAAAAGTGCACACACATTTTTTTTCTCCAAGTCTCTGTCTCTCATCTTTCTATTTCTATGAAAATGAAGAGAGTGCGGAGATTTCATAGTGGAAGAGGATCTACCTACTAGACTCAGCAGCAGCAGCAGCAGCAGAGATGAAGACGGAACCAACCGATAGTTCGGTTTTGGTTTGGTTCTATTTGGTTGCCATGCAGAAGACTCTATGATTTTCCGTCTCTCACACTGCTATGCTGAAGACATGGAAGAAATGAGGCATTTGATGTGTGCCTTTCCCTTTTTTCACCATAAGAGGTGAGCATGATTTATTCCGTTCATTTCCCTGCATGCCAATAAAATGTGGATTTATGAGGGCACTTAAATTGGCAAGATTTCTTTTCTCCACTACTACACTGCTCTCTGGTATGTCTCAAATATATTATGTACGACTTATAACTTAACATTTCTGTAGATATACCAAAATATACTTGCTCAAGAACTACAAAAGTGAGTAAAAGCGGGACAGTACATAGGCAGCTGCATCACTACTACATCTTCCGTCTTCTAGTTTCCAGTACTGGAGTTACAATATATATGACACTTGAAGTTTTGAAGGACTGCAAAAAATACTCACAGATTTGGTTGGATGTTAGATGGACGGCTCTAGTTCATCTTATTATTGCTCCATGCAGACTGGAAGCTTCATCCGAAACCCGTATTACAATATTGCGTATTACTTATTACGCATAACATACAGTATTTCACAGCCAATTACAATACAAATCCTACTCTACCCACACCCGACCCGCATCCGCATATCCGACTCGGAATCCAACAAAATAATATGTATAGAATTCAAAGCCAAAACCAAACCAGACTCCAGATCGAATCCAATTTGACTGTCATGAAATAACATAACATGACATAACAAAACTGAAACGGAAAATTTAAAACGCCACCCACTTTATCTTCAATTTCAAAACCGTCTTAAGTGTAATACAGTCACTTTGAATTCAAACTTCCAGAAATCTCACCAACACCAACACCAAAACCTACTTAATACAAACCACGAAGAAAAAAAGAGGGAGAGTGAGATGCCGATGCGTCTCTATAATACCACAGTAAAGTAAACCACCCGTCAATATCCAAGCCTAGATCATATTATATCATGTTCCGTGACTAGTACGTCTTCCTCAACTGTGCCTTCGTAGCTTCCTTCCTTCCTTTTACATGTCTGTCTGTCTCCAACAGTAAAGTGTTTGTATCTCGGAGTTAGTATGATGAAGTGCATTAAGTAATACGCGTCCATGTCGGTTTCGCTGCTTAGGATGTGCATGCAGGGAAAAGATGAAGCTACTTCCAAGCTCCGCATCCGTGGTTGTATATTTTTTCCTCTTTTTTGGAACATTTTATTCAAAGATTACATAGATGTGTGTGTAGGAATCAGAACACGAAACCGATTCGAGGATATTTTTCTTGGTGTGTGTGTGTGTGTGTGAAACCTGGTACATGCTTTGAACTATGAGTAGTTGTGTTGGAAATACATTTATGAGATGACTTGACTTGACTGGAAACGGCACATTTTTGGCTCAATATTTCCGTGTTGCATACATTATTATGGATATGGATTTTATAAGACATTGATGCGGACGTGTCTCTTTCTCTGTCTGCCTGTGCATTTATGTACACGTCTGTGGTTAAGGAGATGTTGAGAGTTCGGAGTTGAGGGTAGTAGTTCACGTTATGAAGTGCACATTGGGAGTAGTAGTGTAGAATATTTTGTTGTAAGTATATAGTTGAAGCCATAGATTTTCAAAATTCAAGTTTCAAGCCAAAAACTGAGCCAAGTCCCGATTTAAATCCGACAATAAAAACTCCTGATAGCTGTATCTTTGACTTGTTCGAGTTTGAATTTGAATATGAAATTCCCCCATTAAGAATTCTGTATACACCATTGCATGGAGAATATTCCACTGGAGCAAGAGAGCTATGGTTACGGTAGTATATATTATAACCCGGAATTCATAGGATTTCTTTTTCCGAGAGAAAGTTCTGATTTTTCTTTCATTCTTGAAAACTTTTCCGTATTGATTATCATCGTGATGAAATCTGTTCTGTGCAAGAAATTAAATTCTTCTATTATGTATATGTAACCCAACACCCATTTTATATTTACCCCTCAAATATGCACATTCCGCTTTAGTTTTTCTATTGTTTTGTAGTTACATAATATGTAAGCTTACATAATATGAACTCCTTCATAGACTTTGTTTCTCTCGTCTTCCAATTTTGAACTTACACGTGGGTGTGGAGCATAGGGAATACTACAAGGACAGCAGAGCCAGAATTTAATTACAATTATAATAAAAATAAACCTGGCGAAATTTGTTTAAGAAACCCCATTTATGCCTTTCCCGTTGTTATACATAAATGATTATGACATCAGTAAATTCATAGGTATGTAATTATGTACTTGAAAAATGGAGGGAATATAAATATAACCAACCATGCCATAAGACTTAAATTAAATTAATTCTACAAGAAACGTTGACGATAGAAAATAATGGAATGTAAGTAATAAGCTTGTACAAAGCATAGTAGCAGTATAGTCATAAGTATAGGGTTACCTATGAAACTGTAAGAAGGACCAAAGTAAAGGCTTGGGAAAAAGCTCAAGATGAATTGTAGGAAGATGTTTAGAGATGATAAGGCAAATGTAGAAAATGGAAGACAAGACAAAAGGTTATTAAGCGGATTTCCTATGAAATTACACAAAGATACGATACAATATCTTTCCTTACTCCTGCCACTGCACTGCCTAACTGTACACACAAAACTATAACTTTATACAGCAGTACCCAATTGTTGGCTTCGGCTTCAGTTTTCCCTATGCGTTGCATTTTGTATTTAAGAACCTACATACATAATTTCTATATCAGTATATAGACCTGCATATATCGTCCAATACAAGGCTCCTATTGTCTCTATAATAATATCTCCAGATAGTTTTACAGATACAAATGATGAGCTTACGCGTATAAAAAATTACATGGTGAGTCTAACCTGGACGAGTGGAAACTGTAACTGAAATGAAATAACGAATGAAAATCGGTGGGGAAGTTTTTGTGAAAGTCTCAAAACGAAAGTAGGAAACTAGAGCGGGACGACGAGGCAGGCAGGCAGGATAGCGTCTTCTTGTTCTTGCCGAAGCAGAATCAAATACTTCCTTAAGGTTTACGGTGTGGAAGAGGACTAAAGGAGACGAGGAGAGGGGGAAAAAATCCTTCCGCTCGTTTTCCTTTTCATCCTTTTACATCAAATTTTCTTTTTCATTCCCTAAGAAATTTCTTCCCTTCATCTTCATGTTCATCTTACCAAACCAAGATCTTCTTCTTTCCTGAGTAAAGTAAATAATACATATATATGACGTACAATATATTACATGGTTCTTATATAATTGTGAGGGCTTTTATGTATAATATAAGATATTAAATTATTACGGTAACTTAATTTTTTTATCTGGATGTAAATACTTGAAAATGTAAGTTACGACAACATAGTGTATATTTATCTCTGTCATTCAAAGAAAGCCTCCGTTTTGCATTTCCAAAATTTGCACATCAGATTTTTAAAAAGGAGGCACTTCTGTACACTGTGTCAGTTCCGCTATACATTTTGTTATTTGTGTGTGTGTGTCCGCGTGCGTGTAGTTGTGGCAGTCGGACTAAACTGCTAAAAAAAACTACACATAATATAATATATCTAGACCCAAGTTATCATTCCTTTCGAATTCAGCTTCTAACAAAACCAAGGCACGTAAGACAGCCTAGTCTAATTTATTTATAGTAAAATACCATTGTAACTTTATCTTTACTTTTATATTGTATGTACTGTCAAGTTAACCAGTACGCAGGATACACGTAAAAACAGTATTTGACTTTCATTCATACGTATGTATGTAGAGGTATGGAACTACAACTACTAACTAGAATGGTATTATATGGGCTGAAGGAGTGGATGTGATATCCACTATCCACTGTGGACTCTCGAGTCTCGGTGTACGTTCGGTTTAGTTCACGTTAATCATGATCAATGGTAATGATAAGGAAAGAAGAATAAGAAGAAAGTAAGAGTGAATTTAAATGACTTGGGAAGTGTGTGACCCAACTGGAATAATAATATCAGATCAGTGCACGTCTCCTTAAGTACATACTTGCAGTTTTTATGAATCAACTAAACGGTAGTCCTCTGTCTGCGTGGAGCTCCAGAGATGAAAAAAAGAGATGGGAGTGCGAGTCCATAGCACATAGAGAGAGCCGCGTGTGGGAAGTGGAGGTAGATGAACAATGAGCTTTTAATGAACATTTTTTTGCACACTTTTGACTTATTTATTGCTGATTCATTTTGCGAATTCATGCAATGAACTCCCATTAAGTAAGTATCCACGTATAAAATGCAAAGTGCACGTATCTACATCTCCTAACATCCTACCCTAATATCAGTCAGTATACATGCGTATGTAGACGAATAGAAAGGTAACACTTGATTCTCTAGCTGACTCTATGGCGTAGAAATGGGAATGGGACCACTACCTTAGTGAGACAAGAGTTTTATATTAAACACTTTAAAACTTTATACTAAGTATATTTTTAGTCTTAAATGCATATAGGAAGCGGAGCAAGAAGTAAGTGGAAAATTCCAACGTTTACACACACAGACACACACTCGCTCTCTCCCTTCCCTCTTCTGTTAATCAAAGGATACTTTAGTTTCTCTTGAGAGACCATTTATCATTATATAATTTAGATTAAATGCGCGATGGTCGTCTTATTACTTACAGCGGCAATGGCAATATCTTTTCTCAAACTGTGGTCTTTTGAATTTTAAAATTTAATTTAAGGAACATTTCCAACACTAAAACGAACCATCTTAACTATCTACCTACCTACCTAGGTGACTATCTTCCTATAATTGTACTGACGTGACTGACGTGAGCCTAACTTAAAAGTTTAGGTCAAACTATCTTCTTACATGGAAAGTCAGAAGTGTGAATACATTTAATACATAATTTACCTACCTACCTACACAGTAATATATAGGTGATTTCTATAATAATATTATAGTTCTTGAAGTATAAGAGCTTTGATTCAGTGACAATTCTCCCAATTTATACGTTTTTAAATATAATACATAAACACATTTATTATAATACATTAAAATTGTGGAGTAAAGAAGGGCACAAAAATGACAAACTTTATAGTAGGGCGGATGGTATAAGAAATTTAATAAAATATTCAATGGAATTCAGACTCAGGCTGAATTCACTGAAATTCAGAGTTCATACTCAAGAAGATCCGGGTAGGAAAATGAATGATGAAAATAAATTTGATTTAAAATTATAATCAGACAGAGCCACAGAGCAGACTGTAATATATACTGGCTCGAATCCTCAACTATCTACCATGCCATGGGCATGATACAGAAAAGGAGAAATTCGAATATAAATCGAAATCGGCATCAAAATGAAGCTGAAACACGTAGAAATTTCAATACATTTCGAAATACTGTCTATCTACGTATATTGCTACAATCTTAATCTTGGTAGCTGAATACATGGTATTTAATCTGATTGATATGCAATATGTGATTAGCCACCATGGCTACAAAGCTTAATGCTACTGCTGCTTGCTTGTTAAAAAAATATATGTATTTGCGCTATTATCGATATCAATTTTAATATATAATAAAAATGACAATTATTATTGTAGATTACACATACACACTGTCCATCGACCGTCGACGTCGCGTCTCCAGATAACTTTGGGACATGGATAGACAGTTAAAATGTCCAAGTGACTAATGGCAATCAGACGAGTTGATTGATAATGGGATGTGATGAGACCTGCGGAGAGGCTGGCCATCAATCCTTCAAATTATCTATGCATCGATCTTCTGTTACCGAGATTGCCCACATCCTCCGTCACTCGTGGTAAACTACTCAACTGCACATACACTATTTCAACATAGGACGAGTATATGAGCACACTACTGTCGACATCGACTACACACCACACTGAACACTGCCCTGACTGGCTTTTAGTTAGACAGACACTTAAAGCACTCTGAGAGCTTATTGCCTATTTGTACACAACAAAGTCTAGAGCTCCTTCATTCCAACTTCAATCCCAATCCCGATTTGAATTCAACGTTTAGTTGAGTCAAGTTGCTAAGTATACCTTTATGCATGCATAATAAAATAATTCAATACACATCATTGTAATTCCTTTTGAGTATTTATCCTTTAATCTCTTACATTAAAATCTCTCTTGTGCTTCCCTTTATGTATCCTCAGCATTCCCTCCAACAACTCTCAAACTCAGGTACGAATGGTATATAGTGCACCTACCTACCTACCTACTCTATGAGTATATTTGTAATGCATATATAATTTATACGACAGAGAACAGGACAGGGGGGAAGTTGAAGTTGTAAAGGCGGCGACCATGGGAATAAATAGACGTCGTTATCGTCGCATTCACAGTCACCAAAAACTCATCGTCAGAGTCAAACTCATCTCTCCGAAATTGTAAATGTAAACGTACACTCAAGGAACATTGGCATGGCATGGTATGGGAAGGCATCGGCTTGATCACCATAACATGATGACCATCAAATCATCATCATTCGGAGATACTCAAGACTCACAAGTCAACGAGACTGACATGGCTAGTGCCTAGCCGCCGACATAAAAGACGAGGAAAAGAAATGCCGAACCGCCTTCATCCCCATCTATCAGGCTCCCTTTCCTAGTCCTATGCTCCTATATTCAGCACACATCCTGTCCTTCCTGCGTATAACATGTAAGCATTCAAATTCAGATTGATTCTTAATTCACTTTTCCTTATTCTTATTTATATAATTTTATCATGATGTATGGGCAGCAGGGAAACGAAACGGATAGAATTGCTTTTTACTTCTTACATTTATGAATTACCTCCGATTACGTAGTACGATACGATTTGCTTGCCCCCAGTCTCATCTTTCATCATCATTTTTCCTGCATACACAGCATATGGCTCGGTAGATAATTTACATGTGAGATGTGTGTGTGTGTGTAAAAGAGTGGGTCCTGCTTTGTCTGTCCTGTCATCCCACAAATGTGTACATATCCCCTGACCACGTAACTATAATATGTATAATAAAAATATTATTATAGTTTAGCTAAATTCAAATATACTTCTTATGCATCTGTCTCTGTCTGATGGATATCAAATCAAATTCAAACAAACCATATAAGACAGACAACAGCTTGACTTTACCTCTTGCTTCCTGAGCTCCTGAGCCGCTATTAAATGCTATTCCGCCAGTAAATCAAATTCGGACGGACAACAACTCACAACTGTAACTATATTCACTATAACGTATATAGACACTAGTCTTGTTTCAAGTTTCAAATGCCTGTGACTGATCTGTAAGTATCCCTTTCTTTCAAATCTAAATTCAGACAAATGACAAGAGTTATCTGTGTGAAGAATCTTTAATTTAATTGAAATTAAATCATGCTGCTATAATTTTTGCAAGGATACCGGATACCTTTGTAGGCGCCCACTTTGTTCACATTGTAATTTCAAAAACAAAGTGTGTGATTGTATAAGTTTAGTAAACTGTAAACTGATAATAGTCATATCATAATGTCATCAGTCTCAGTCTAACGATCCTCAAACATAGTTTGTTTCTGACGCGGCGGGTGGCGGGTTTGTGTGAAATTACATTGAGTAATATTTTTAGCTGCCTGTGTGCCTTTCACGAAGCAGCCGACAGGTTGCGTTTGAAGTGAAGCTGAAACACTAACGCATAACAGTCACAGTGCTATTATGTATCCTTTCAGTTATTCATAATATTCATGTGGCAATATTATATGGGATATGGCATCGGGATAATATATTATTTATGGTTGAATTTTAGTAGTAGCAGCAATGGTTTATTACAAATTACAACCATGTTCACCTTATTCTCATCTGAAGAATATGTGTAAATGCATATACAAATTACCTGCAAATTGTAATTGTGTGAGGTTCTTCTTCCTCTTTCACCTGTTATTTTTCAGTCAGTATAGTGTTCACAAAAGTAATACCGCAATTCCATGGGTTTCCTTGTTCTTCTTCGTCTTCTTCTTAAAGTTCCCGTCTGTGATGGTTGGTGGTTGCCAACTGTCACGTTGCCATTAGCTACGGTTTGTACTCATTCCGATCATGATTCATCCCATTCATGGTTGGTATACTTTAGTTTTTGGTTTGGATCTTTAGGTGGTCATTGCAGTATTGTCACGGTCACTTCCTTTAACTGACTAGTGAATATACGTTATCCTATAGCATTGCTCAGTGAGCAGATTAAACTGAGAACTAAAAGGCAGCACATACACAATGGAAATGTGTGGGTTCCAGGAAGCAAACTGACTTCAAAGGATTATAATTATATATACACTATCTGTTGTCTGCTGCTAGCCGAGTTAGCTATGAATTACAAGTGGATAGAATAGAGTGTAATTCTAATTCCATTATTATCTATTCAGTATGTGAACACTGGTGACTGGGAAAATAAAGGGCTTTGATTTAGTTATGGTGCGGGTGTCTACTTGTGACTGGTTTGACGATATGGCTTGATGGAATTGTTTTGCTATTGGATGCAGCAGTTAAAGTTGTATGTAAAGGTAATTGGCGGCTTTTCTTTCTCTGTCTGTTGATGTTTATAGTAATAATAATAACGTATAATATGATAGTGTGATAAGTAGAAATAGAAATATGGGGAAGCTAAAGCGTCTAACCAGAGTTATATATGTGGGTATGTATACGTGGACTGACTGGATCCGAGATGTGGGACTAAACTTGTAAGGGTTGAGGTTGAGTTGAGGGTGTGGTCAGTCACCGTGCAGAAATTGATACGAATGAGAAGATTGACAGGATTCGATTCTTACTGATCAATATCGTTTGCTATTATTCACCCTGTCTCTTCTCATCTGTTCTGGTCTGCCTCCGCATGTCTAATCCTAATCGTCTGTATTTCATATGACAGTTGGCCCTTTATATCCTTTTGTTAAAATTTATATTCTTTATTATATTTCACCCTTTGTAAAGGCTTCTGGTTCTGGCAGTTCTTCTGGGAGTCTTTTTCGTTTTCACGTTGCCTCCATGGCCTGCCCGCCTGTCTCGATGTCTGCTGCTTATTGCCTCCATGCCATCTCATCCTCATGCCGTAGCATGGGACCATAGGGAGTTTGTTATTTTCTGTGTTCGTTCCGTAGGATGTGGCCGAATGGAATCGGATGATGATTAGTCGGACTATCCATCCATCTTACTTGGATCACACGTTAGTTCCACGTCTTTCTCCACTTTATCTCCTTCCTTTTCATAAATTGACGATGAGCTTATTTCATCCTCATTATAGTCATATTATCTCGTCATATTTATCCTTGTCCACCAGAGAGATAGTTCAGTCTAGTCGTAGGACTCGTCCTGTCATCATCAGAGTCATATCCGAGTCAGTAACGAACTGGAACAGGATTGTCCACGTCGACGTGCAAAGAATCTTTTGATCAGGAATTCGTCAGAATCAAAAGTGAGATAGGGGTAAATTTTGATGAAATCCATGTCACAGATGCCGGATAGACGTAGGTACATGTACTAACTAAACAAAATATAAAATAAAATGAATTCTTCAGTTTTTCTTTTGATTGTTAAAGTTTCTTGGAATTTTTAAGACGACGGCAAAATCACCAAATAACAAAAATGGTTATGAGGAAAAAAGCAATTTCTTATGTTTTACTGCATGCAGTCCTAGACAGACAGCGTAACACTGACTACAGTATCATTTGGTTCAATACAGTCGATGTAAAAATGGAGGGGATTTACATTTACTTTTAGTACATCTGTGTTTTCCCTAATTAAAATAAAAATATAATTTGAAGAAAAAAGAAGTTAATGGATTGTACAAACCATCGCATAAAGTTATATAAATTATAAATTCATGCTGGGTTGGAAGGTCCAGAACAATTGGTTCAACATGAACTTTGCGTGTAGTGTTGTAGGCTTGAGTCAATCTGAGTACATATCTACAGCAGAACCAACCGAAAGTGATATCTGGCAAGGATAAATTTTGCATGCAAACAAATGGCAGCTTCATCCTTCCCAGGTCGGTTGGCCCACCAGTAAGTACAGTTCCTGCAATAATAGACCTCGTCCATTATTCAAATTCCGGCCTCCTCGACCCGTCCACTATAAAAGACTCGTCTACTATTACAGGAAATACGGTATGTCGGGTAATTTCGGCGGGGAATCGCAATTTTGTAAGCGGATTTCAATGAACCTTTTTTCCTGTCAATCTTCATTGAGATATTGCGCATCTCTAGGGTCGCTTTTCCAGAAATTAAAAATTTCGAAATTTTGAAGTATGTTTTTAGCGTTATAAAACATGCCCTTGCACGCTGGATTTTTACTTACTAATTTATTATGTACTTTTCATCATAATACGCGATAACATTTTTTTTAACTTTAGTATTTTTTACTGCAAAAATGTGAAAATCTTTCTAACTTTAATCTTGTGAGCACAGTTAAAGGTCTAAATACACAGTTAAATATGACTTCCCTTTAGTTATCATTAAATTATTCTAAAAAATCCATTGATTTTTTACTGAGGCAATATGCCTATTCTGATCATGTACCTCGTTTAACCAATCTATCCTGTCTACTTTTTCACGTGCTTTTTTTCGAAAAAAAGGAATGGGCTGCTTCAGCGTGATCGCATCTGACCAGTTTTACCTCGCAGCTCGTTAGTGAAGTAACAAAATATTTGCATAGTATCTTTTGCTTGACGGCTTATAAGCGAATATACAAATTCAGTTGACTTGTCTGCTACTCAAGCGTTTTGCCTTTTTTAATGAAATTATTTTTCGTTTAATATTTCCATACATTACTTGGATACCATTCGTTTGGCGTCTTACTGAAATTAGTTCGTGGGAATCAAATTTCATTCCAACATATTATGTCATGCAGTCTTCTGTTGGTAGGTAATCTTTCTAAAATCCTAAATTACTGATTTCTAATTTCCAATTTTATTGCTATTAAACCGGAATCATCAGTTTGCAATTGAATGCTACGACAATAATTAATGTTTATAATTCAAGGTGATGTACGCTTTTAACTTATCCGATTTAACTTATCACATTTAACCTGACAGATTTAACTTATGGTCGATTTACCCTATCCCGATTTAACTTATCCCGATTTAACCTATGGCTGATTTAACTTGTGGTAATTTTAACCTATTCCGATTTAACTTATTCCGATTTAACTTGTGGCAGATTTAACCTATGTTATATTTAACTTTTGTATTACATGGTACAGCAAAATAATGTTCGTGTTAAACTGCGATGGAATACTCATGCATAACTTGTTTTAAACCATAAAATTAAGATACAATTACAATAAAAAGTATTGACAAGAACTATTTTTCAGTAGAACAAAGCTTTAATCTTGGATTACTTACTATATTGTATATTAGATCAAAAAATTAGGTACCGTAAATATTTTCCTACTTTTTATATTTATACTGCCTAATTTCCCTTGACGTCGATACGTAAAAAAATCTTAAAATGGTAAAGCAGTTAAAATTAAAAAAGGTTGATAGTCGCAAGCTTGCATTCTGACTGAAAGTTAAATAAATACAAACTATTAAGACAAGATTTGCACAGTTCAAAAGAATAGGGTATTCCTATTTTCACTGAATTTAGTTATTTCCTTTGGAATCCGACGTTACCAGCCCCAAATTACGTATTAAAAACAGTAGTATAATAAAATGTAGTTTTATCGTCAATTGTACGGTTTAAAACAAAATATGCATGAATATTCCATCGCAGTTCAACACATACATTATTTTGCTGTACCATGTAATACAAAAGTTAAATAAAACATAGGTTAAACCTGCCGCAAGTTAAATCGGAATAAGTTAAATCGGAATAGGTTAAAATTACCACAAGTTAAATCAGCCATAGGTTAAATCGGGATAAGTTAAATCGGGATAGGGTAAATCTACCATAAGTTAAATCTGTCAGGTTAAATGTGATAAGTTAAATCGGATAAGTTAAATGTAGGTAGAACCATAATTCAAGCTTATCTTTCTGGAGCCTGGAGTAAGGGGAAAATCCTTTTATTTTATTTTTGTATTTACTTTTTTTCACTTTGCCAGTCTATACTTGAGTAACGCAGTTTTGGCATTATTAGTTCTGGCTTTTTTATGATAAAAACTTTATTCTTGATGGCAGTGTACATAGTGCACGTATTACTTTCATGATTCATCAGCCATCGATAATTTTATTTGTCAAAACTCATCTGGAAAACTTGAAATATGTTTGCGAAACCTTTCAAATGTCAAATAATGATTTACAATGTTATTAATAGCTTTTATATTGCTTAAGTTTGTAAACAGATTTTGCTTAGAATAATATAAAGCGTGCTATTTTTGATAATACTTTGCATGCAAAATTATTTGACAAAACAATATAACTCCGTTAATCATAACACACTCGAAGGTCGTGTGATTGAAAGAGCCACCGCATTGAGAGCAGGAAGTATCACACACGGTACAATAATTTAAATAATTTTTTGAAATTATATAAAGACAATTTATTCAAAAATAATAAATAATGGTGTAAGCTTTATAGAAATTGATACTATGGGTAAGTATATGGTAACCTATTTAAGTCATGTACATGTGCAAATTCTCGCTTTTACGGTAGTATATAAACGGTGTCTACCCATTCTTATCTTGCTAATTTTGCGTTTCATTCAGTCATCTCAAGTCCCATTCTAATTCAAATCCTTCTTGAAATGCTTTTGCTTATTTTAACTTTTATTTTGGGCCTTTCCATTTGTCCCTCAATTGGATCCGATGAATCTAAACTTCTTTATTTTGACAAAGACATCAAAGCGTTTCATTTCCATACTTACATCTTTGATGAAAATAAGAGACAAGTTGAAGAAGCTATGACTTTTCGGTACAATTCAATTTAAATAATTTATAATAAAACTTGTATGTTTGTAAAAGTAAATATTTAATCTCAATTTTTTTTAAATTTTCAACAGAAAAAACACTCGTCGACGTATTCAAGATGGTTTCCTTCGAGGATGCTCCCTAAATCAGGTGAATCAAGTTAAAATGAAGCTAGTTTCAATCACTTATCTTATTATTACCTATTTAAACGTAGTTCAAACTTGTGGCAAAAGTCAACCTTTGTAGTATTTTTAATAGTGAATTGTAATAGAGGTGATTCAAAATATATTTTTTCACTATTTTAAATTACATTTATTTTTTTAAATTGTTAACATTTGAGTAGATGACACTATAACCTTTTAACTGAACTAATCAAACAACTTAAACATCGACAGGTAATGCGTGGCACCGATGGACCTCATCCATTCAGTCAGTACGAACTTTGCTGTAATAAAACATATTTCGCATCAGCAACAGCCTGGCACATGCAAAACCATGGAAATTTGTCTGTCCTAATCCATCCATTAACACGTGAGGATCTTGATGATCACAAGTCCAGAGCCACTTGGATTGGTCAGGCAGTTCCTTTGGATACAGAATGTCCTTTTCTGTACCCATTTTTACCCAAACCAAGGCCATGCCCAGTCTACCCCTACTACCCTGATGAACTTCCTCCCGGTAATAGTAGATGTCTCATCAAACCAATACCTGGAACTGAAGATTATGGAAATTGCGCTCCTGGGTTTAATATACTCGGTGGATCCTACTAATATTGTTATTTTTAACGATAAGATCATTCTTGTTTAAATGTACACCGTAATAATAATTACAGTATTAATAAACACATTATTTATTGTAACTGAATAATCAACTTCTGGACTGGGTTTAATTTATTCTCCCTTCGTGTGCACAGTATTAAAATATTTCAGCAAAGTGAGCATACCTGACCACTGGCCACTCAGGCCACAGTGATCCATTCTCTCATGCTTGTAATGTAAGTCGTAACTGTCCAGCGCTGTCAACTTTTACCTTCAGGGAAGGAAATGTCCGTCTACTGTCTACTCTGGTTTGCGAGCTCTCATACTCTCATCCCGTATTAGCTGAAGAGAAGGGACGGACCGCTGGTCATCTGGCGGTATATTTGATTCAGTACATAAGGCAGCTGATAATAGAGACATTATTTTTAATTAGCTATCGGTCATCGTCCGATTCCGATAGCAATGTTTTTTTTTTACTCCTCGCCCTAAACACTGTAAACTATCCAGACGAATTACATGCACATGTGCTTCCTCTGAATATCTTTTCTGTTTATATTCTATCATATGACTGACTGTATGCTTATAAAACTAATCGTCAGTTAATATTTCGACAACGCTCATTTTCTTTAAAGACACCATTAAATAAAGCATGCATGCTTTGGATTCATTCTACATCGCATCCTAAACATTATTTGTCTTCTGGGCTTTTAAATACCATCCAATGTAAATATGTTTGAACTTGAAAATACCACTTGGTAGGTTTTGATCACACATTATTTATACATATATACATATCGAGAGTTGCATGAGAAAATGATAAACTTTACCAGTTTTGAAGTTTTCTAAAATTAAATTTTCTGGAGTAAATAATTCTGAATACTTTCATTTAGGTCTCAGGTGGTCTCTATAGTGCCCGGAGATAATAGTTTTAAGCCTTTAATTTTACTCTACGTATGGTATTTGGTATGGCAATTTATAAGTAATACATAATTAATACATTGGGCAGCTCTTTATTATCGTTGTACTAAAAATGAAAAATTTTATAGAATTTGTAATTTAATTTTTTTGGAGGATTATTATGCACATAATATTACATTAAAGAACTTATAAGATTTATATTATACTATATAACGATGCTACATAATTACAGCATGTACAAAATATATTTGTAACTCAAAAAAACATCGCACTACATTACAGTCAGTTTCTAATAGTGTAATTCATTCTCATCAGAAGACAAGCCAATGAAAGCTTAAAATAGTAAGAAATAGTAGTAGTAAAGTTCTGCCTCAGCCAAAGGGTGTTGTAGGATGTAGAAAATGTAGAAATGAAGATAGAAAAAAGAAAATCCAATTCTAAAATCCCTGGCATACCTTCCTAATAGGATACTCAGTAAGTAAACAGAGGGAGTTTCATCTAAATGATTGAACATAGCATTAATTATGATAATTAAAAACGTGGATGCCGTCTCACTCGTCTTTAGTTTTTAGTATTCCTTCGGGTCACCCTTTTTATTAGTAAGGATAAGAAATACTTTTCCTTGAGTGTTCTTTCGTCTTCTTTCGTTCGTCGAGGACTCCGTCTCGGCTTCGGTGTAGATTGTAGATACTTATTAGGTTTGTGAAATGAGAACCCATCTGTAGAACAAATCCCTTATACTTAGGTAACTTAAGCTTATTGTTCCTTTCTGAATAGCTATATACTACCTAAACTTATGTGGGAGTAGAGGTTATATATACCAAAATTATGTAAGAGTCTATAGTACAGTGTGAGATGAGGACTCCGAAGCCGAACCAGAAGAGCCAGGATTCTCATCAGGTCCACATTCAACTATCCAGGATAGAATAAGATCCTCCGACTCTTATTGTTTGACTCTGATGATTCTACTTATACACGTGAAACTACAGACTGAGTCCCTGTCTGCCTTGAGTGTTTAGTCGGCTCGATGAGAGGGAGTGATGTAATGTTAAAAGTATATAGGATCTTCTTTTCTTTGACTGTGCGGAGACTCTGGACTGAAGATAGATAAATCCCCAGGAGCAATTACACACGATGATTATGCTGCCATTTGAGGTAATCTACATACATCTCCGACATTCTCCCGTCTCTCTTGACCATTTTACATGACATTTAGACGGGGATTAAGGTTCTAATTCCTCCGCATCTCGTCCTTTCATCATATTCCATTATTTATTGCCTCCAAGACTGACAAGGTGTACTTACGTTTACTGCACAAGATTACCTCCAGGATTAGTTGACTTTACTTTTCACCATTTTCTTTAAGATTAGTTCCGAGTTTGAGACTCATTCCTACCCTACGTCTATATATATAATGGGGTGATCTTTACCTGTACACTATTCATATTTCATATGGTTATATAGACACAGACATGCTATAGGATAGCGGCAATAACCAAATCGAATACATTTTGTGTGTGTGTGAAGAAGTTTAACTTTGTACATTTTCATTCATCTGCTAATCCTTTAAGAATTTTTTTGGAAGTTTCAGACAGCTGCAGTGTCTTACCATGTCATGATTTTTAAAATTTTACGAATACCTTCTATCATATAGCACGACGGTATTACATTGTTACATTCGAAAAATAAAATATTTTTGTTAGCATGATTTTCGAAATACGTAGCTTTATTCTTCATTGCTGACTGTTGAGCAGCTCTAGTTATTTTTATTATTAGTAGTGCTAATCAAAAATAATGTTATCAGACAGCTCAGTGGCAATGCAGTAAATCTATGTTAAAATTGATTACTTTTTAAAATTACAAGTTTAGCATATGCAGTTGCAATGCCGGTACTTAAAAAATTGTGCTTTAAATATATGAATTCTTCATTCTTCGTACTAGATCTTGTAAAGTTGCACATAAGTCTTGTAGATAAAAGTAAAACAGTTTGTAGTGATTTTTTTAAGTGTCGCAGCGCAGCAGTAGTAAAAATTGCCCACATTTATACGCTACAAGTATCTCTGTTGATCGGCAAAATATTGACTATTTAAAAACCTTTTACGACTCTCAACCATAAAGTACTTGAAACATTTAGCAGTTCAATAACGACCGCTCTTCTGGGTATACAGTTGATTTAATTGCTTTGTACACCATTCACTATATAACTCTTCTTGTTTTACTTTGCTTTTACTTGGATATACCACAACTGACTGGTGCCTGCTGCTAATACAGCATTAGTATATAATTATACCACCACAAAAGATAAATTTGCAATGCACTATGCAAAGTAGTGAAAGTACTTAATAGTTTTTATGCACCTTACTTAATTTTACTGAGACACACTTTTTATTACAGTGTATGTAGTAGTTAAATTTTTTCGGGACTCAATATTAAGCCTAAGAATAATTTACTGTCATGAATAGTCATATAGTATTAATAATATTTACTAAATTAAGAATCCGCAGTGTATGCTCCCCTAGGATTAGAATAGCGAAACATATCTTACTACTATATAGGTTGCTACATAGATAAACATATCATTGTACCTACATACAATTTGTGAGCAACATTTTGATATATTTTTATGTGTTTAAAAACATTGTACATGGATTGTAGCAAAAATTAAGCCGTACTCGTTTGTTTGTACCTCGCTTTGAAGAAGCCATTAATATACAATTTATATTTTGTCATTAATGGTTTTTGTATCTCTATATAGGAATGCTCAGATCCACAGCGTGCAGTCAGGGTAAGGTTTCAGTTGCATTGCGACGCTATTCCATTTATGACTGAGAGAGCCCTATATGCGCGTTCAAGTGGAGTCACAAAACAAAATGAAAACAAGAAATAAATTTGCCGAAAGTAGAGTCCGGCCCGGCCCGGCTGTTTTGTTTTAGGGGTCGTTCAAGTATTACGTAACGCAAAAATTGCCAATTTTACCCCACCAACTAGCCAGTGTAACGCGAACGTAACGCTTTCAATAACCCACTCACTACCCTTCGTAACGCAAAAATTTAATTTTTAAAAATACATCGAAAAATCATTACTAAACGACCTATTACTCGCTTTTACAAAAATTATGGATTTTGCTTGATGAAATTTTTTACTACATCAAAAAGCGTAAAGTTTTAAAATTGAGTAGCATGAAATGTAGAAAAATATCCTTTATAAGTTCACTGCTGCACAATTGCAATATTATTTAGCTACTGTACAGGACAAGGTATTGCTTTTTAAAATTAAATAAATTTTATAAGCATTATTGGTAAATTATAACATCAATATAAATTATAACAGTAAATATCAAAATTAAACACATGATCCCTTACTGGAAAATCAATCTTTCTGTCAGGAGGTCAAAAATTGTATTTGCTAAAATACCCCAAAAATTTATTATATTCCTGGATTTTTCAAATTTTACACATCTATTCAAACAAGGACAAGTGTAATGGTCTAAGCCTTTTAAAATTAAAAGTATTTCAAAGCTCGGATGTCGAGTTTTGGAGGTTAAGCGTGATAAATGTTTAATAAATTAATCATTTGTTGATCCATTTTCAAGTTAAAGAGAAAATTCTGACTGATCTCTACTATTGCATTGGTTGTATCAGAATTAGGTATTATAGCATTTTTTAATAAATTCAAATCAAATTTTGCGAATTTGTTCATAAAAAAACATTTTAGAATCATCCCATTGGCTTTGCTAATTAAAAATAGAATTTAGTGCAATTGTTTGGCTAATGTACTAAAAACCAGTATTTATTTGTGTTTTGTGGTGTCTCAATATTCCAAAATCGAAAAAAAAAACAATTAAAATATAGAAATCCTTTACTTTTTGAAATTCTAGCATAATCTGTATTGATTAAAATTTTAGATAAAAAGATATTTAAACCTAGTAATTTTTCTATTGCATCTAGTAAACAGCGTTACGTAACTTTTATAACGTATACCCACTACCTATCGTAACGATTTTGTAACGCTAAGTCCGAACTACCCACTACCCATGCTTGCGTTACGTAATACTTGAACGACCCCTTAGTGTGCTGTGTTACATGTTATCTATTGGGATTGAAATGGGAGTCGCGCAGTACGATATAGGCATTCTTCCTTTTTTAAGGTGTATGCATATCTCTGTGGTTAGTTGTAAGTTGAACAAACGAGCAAGACTAAATGGAAAATAAGTAAAGTTAGTAGTGAAGCAAATCACTCCTTGTCCAGATAGTCAATAAAATGACAAGATACACATCGTAAAAAAAACTCTTATCTTTACACACATACTATGAGGCATGAGGATTGGAGATGGAAAGGGAGGCAGGCATCTGAGCGTCTGTCTCCCTTTCCCTTTTTAACTTGTTTCATCTCTTCATAGATAAAGCGAAGAAGTAAAGCAAAGCTTGTCTTACGATTTTAGTACTAAAATACCTGACTAAAAACATGTGGTTGGCTTGGCATTTGGTAGTGGGTATGCATAGTGGGAAAAAATGGCATCAGCATGTAGATACACCGTGTGTAGAAGTGTAACAACTTTTACGAGCCGCTAATTTTCCTGTTCAAGTTTGAAATCAAAGTTAAAAAAAAACATTTCTTTCTTTGGATTTGAAATGGGACCCAGAGGCACAGCACAGCCAGCAGAGAGCAGTTAAGAAACATGGATGGCTTCCTAATTAAGAATCCTAACTTTTCGCAATTCTTTATCTTGAGCTTTATTTCTTTCCAGTGTACGTACATATGTTTGGTCTGGTGTAATGCGAAGGTATAATTCTAATTCATTTCTTTAAAAATATTATCTACTGCTGTTACGCGCTTACTTTTAGAGGTAAGATATGTCCATATGTAAGCCAATAATCCTTGGAAATTAGACGGTGTATAACTAGTAAGCAGAACTATACAACCGGGATTCAGTTGGTATTAGTATTGCATAATACATATGAATATTTGACCTGTCATTCTGACGATGAGAGTGGCTCTCCTCGTCTACTAATTTAATTTATGTCCTTTAACTTCCACATTTTCGCCTATTTTTTTCACATAGGTTAGTTTCAAATTCTTTGATTCTTTATTGTGTATGTGAGAGAATGGCAGTGTGAAAAGCAACAGGGAATTGAAAAATATATAATATTTTGCTATGGAGTGGAATGAAGAAAAAATAAAGAATAGCTTTATACATAGGGCTGTGTGTATGCTCCTCCAACTGAAATCCACCAACTGACACTGGTACTTACCACTGCACTGAACTAGCTCGTCTTGTTCAGAGGAAACAAATTGTATAACACATATATACACAACATTTATTTATTACTTTTTACAACACATACGAAATACCTATATTTATAGTCTCACAGCCATCGGTATGAAAAAAGCTATGGGAATTTTAAACCTGACTAAATCTACTTATATACACAGAGAGGGCAACAAATAACAACGAAGCAAGACCAACCAGATTGTTCAAGCTTAAAGCTGATGAACGCATTAAATAAATCGTAATTAAAAGTACAAGGGGGTGTGAGAAGCTCGCTCAAACACAACTCCGCCTCCCAACAGACCATCAACAATGAAAATTCATACGAATGCTCGTCTCTCAGTCTGAGGGAAGCAGAAGGTAGTTGTTGGTACATAATACACTACACACAGCAAAACAAAGGAGTGCGAGCATCTGAATCTGAACTTGTACATCAGTCGGACGGAGGAGGAAATAAATGAAATGAGGGAAACAAAATGTTAGACTTTTATGAGTTTTCACCCTCGTCACACGTACATACAAATTACGGGCGAACATACTTGTGGCTATATCTTTATGTGTAATATCTATAGGATTTAAGCGTATAGTTAGTAGGCACTATAACTAGAGTGCGGTCAGCATGTGTCTGCGGTCTGGTCTGGTCTGATTCGGATAAAGCTGAGCTGAAGCCAGGAAAATAATATACCTATGTACTTAATAATATTGTAATCACTTTGGACTTTGGAAGAGAAGGAGAAACCTAAAACCGTAGACGGAGACGTAGACTGTTTGGTTCGTGGTCATTCGTTACACTTAGGCGTAAAGTTACATAAATCTTAGCATGTTCAAATATGTAGACAATGAATAAAACTTTTCTCACCATTACATGTCATTTAGTCATTTTGGTCGCATGGCATGACATGACTCAATAGCCTGCCCACGACAATGCATGTCTCCTGTCTACGATTAAATCTCTGCGGGGTGACGGCGATCTAATTGTGTCTCTCTCCACTTCCACCATCCAGCATGCGGGCTCTCTCATTGGGCATTTTATATCCTTGTAAGTTATTGCTTGTAGACTCTATGCGACGACGACCATATTTGCTCTTTTGCAAACATTTTATGATTTACAATAAATTATGACGGTTGGTTTGCATTTGGTTGGTCTTGGTCTTGGTAAATAGCGCAGAGACCACGCCATTTGAGTCCACAAAGAATATGGCATTTCTAACCTTTCACCGGTCGCGGTCCTGCCTCGTTTCTACTTATCGTAATATATGAGGGCTAATTCATATATGCAATGTGAAATATGCGCCTGTATTTACTATTACAGTATTTACGTTGGCAGTAATGGATCCATCGTACTATACATATAGCTCATGCATTCAAATTACAAATACTCTCAGCGTTTGACTTATTTAATTGGTATTGTGGTGCTGGGATTGATGGACGGGGACCGGGGAGTCCTATAGTTTTCTATGCAATTACATTGCAATTTAGGATAATTTAACCTATAGGGTTCAGTGTCAGTCTAACAATGGGATGAATTTTTGTTATTGTTATTGTATAAAGTGTGGGGAGTTGTTGAGGAGAATACGTACAGTTTATGAGCAGAATTTTGTAAACACCGGGGCCGGGGGGACCCGTGTTCATAATGTATAGGTACCTTTTCCTCCTTTTGAAAGTTCGGGTTTCCTCATGTTTCTCTCTCATGTCAGTTTTTGCCACACATGAAATTATGAATTTTTTCCCATAACCGACGATAGTTTCCCTCTTTCCCATATTTAGTCACATTACATACAATTAATTCTAATAATTGTGTTATGATGAATGAGCGGCTAAATTTAAATATGGAATATTCATTATCCTAGGATATTCGGGATCTTTGATTTAATAACAATACTGACACGGACCAAACCCGGCGCAAACCTTAAGTAATGCTTGCATTTTGTTTACTTCGGAATATTGTGGAATATGCCTAATGTCGTTACAATTTTTTTTGTTGCCATTGCATTTTGGTTTACTTTTGTAACCTTATCGTTACATTAAGTTTCAACGACGTATTCTCAGTAATGTATGTACTTACCTAGGCAGGCATTATGGATGAAGAAGTATAAAACGAGGGGAAAAAAACACTCAAATTGTAATTCTCGAGCGAGTAAATACCGTGTGATATTATATGTGAAGCGAAAAAAAACAATAATCCATTTTACATTTTTACAATCACAATTATAATGATAGGTTGTGATGGTGTGTGGAGAAGAAGAAAAATGTGAATCTCCTCCAGCCTTTTAAAAAATTCATAATATGGTTAAAATTGTACAAAGAAAAAATACCCGTGTAATATCCTCTGCTAATGCTAATGACTTACCGTATATAGGTCGGTATCGGTATCAGCGTCGGTGTCGGTGTTTGTCTCTGCCTTGGTAGTAAATATAAATATAGGTATACATATAACGCCGTAAATATTAGAAATCTAGAATCCAGTATCAAGAAAATTCAACTTACAATCAGACACTACTCCTAATATCATAATCTTTTCATTAGTGGTAAGGTAAAGGTTTACGTTTACACATACGCAGCAAGGTGATTTTCATTTTCATGTGTGTAAGTTCTTATGCACTTGGGCTCTTGAATATTTACTCGGACTATATTATTATGTACTGCGGATAATTTTTTACAAATGTAAATCATACCTTATATCATTAACATGTACTCAACGTAATTTACACTTGTACATTCTACATACTATGTACCTTCTATGCGTTCGTTCAGCCTTTGTATCTCCTTATAGCTGACTTTTAAAACAAGAGAAATTCACCCCTGTATAATATTACTGAAAGGGCGCAAGTATAATTCCACAGTCTAGTACGAACTTACTTTAACATATTATAAGGATGCGGATAAGACGTTAATTCCTCCTGTCTCTACAGCGTCAGTTTGGATTTCGCTTCTTGGGCTTAGGATCGTCTGCACTTTGTAGGTAGGTGGGTAAAAAGCATATATCGGTATTAAGGCTGGAACTGGAACTGAAGCTGTAAAGCTACGCTACAGATTTCCGTACAACAAGTGGAAGAGTCATATTACGAGAAAACTGTGTTGTAATGTATATTATAAGACTATGTCGAGTTTTAGAGTTGTACATAATGCGGTTAATTTTTTCGAGGATTTCTTTGGAATTGGAGGTGGGTCAGTTCACATAATACATTTCATTCCTTTATTTCTTTTTCTCATTTGCTTCATTTGCCTCTAATGTCCCTAGTCCATGGGCACTACACCATCTACAGCTAATGCTCTTCATAAAGGAAGAGTTACAAGCTAAGTACATAATCCCTCTATCCTACTCACTGCTACATTTATTTTGTACAAGGGCCGAGTCATATAGTTGTGCCAAGATATTTCATACTTGAGATCATCTACCACTACCGATACCTACACTAAACTAGAAGCAAGGAGCAATGCATCTATATGAAATCTTAAGTATACAGAATAAAAGACTGCTAGACTGGTACGTGGATAACCGATACTTTTACATACATACGTAAGCGTAGAATATATTTGGGTAGAATGTAGAAAAGGATCCTTCACATTTGGTAGTTCAGGTTCCCAAGTCATTGTTCATTGTTGGAGGGACGGCCCCTTGGAAATATTTACGAGTTCTGAGGGCGCTTCGTGGGTTCCTTGATTATAGGGACGGTACTCAGTTGACATTTGACGGATGCTCTTGACCCTTAGGAGATATCTCGCTCTATAGTTTCCGATTTTCTCAACTCCAGCCTTATACCAGTACCAGTCCATGGATAGTATAGGGTAACGATATTAAGTAAATCATTCAAATTTCAAGTTAAAAATCCTACTACCATTCCTTACATAATACAAGCTGTATTATTTCTACTGGCACAAGACAGAGCGCAGAGGGAACAGTACAGAGCAGTGTGGACGGGATGAGAGAGACTTGGCCAACGCCAACAATGCAATGTGTGCCTGTATTTCAAGCAATCTGTCCTCCTCCTTACTGACTTGAGTGGAATTCTTTGATTACTTTTATTCTCATTCTATAGATAGACTCCAGTCTTTTTGGTGGGAGCACTTTACATTATTTTACTACAGTTTCAATTGGAGATGTATTACAAATGTGCTTGGTGCATTAAAATGTAGCATAGTACAGTCACCTTGTACGTAAGAACATCACTATACGAGGTACCTGGTACTAGTACAATATTAAAATCAGGAAAGTTATGATAGGAAACACCTTTAAGAAAGAGTACCTATAATATATTATAAATTTGTCGATTCCGATCCTTGATCTTCTTGAACTTGAAGAAATGTAAAGCTACGATCACGGACGGATACCGCTCTGTATGTCTGTACCTATTTCAGTTATGGGAAGCTATTAGAACTGTTTTAATTGTAGCAATACATATTATTGGACATGGGATGTGATATGCATAATACGAAGGTAGGTAGAAGGCTCAACAAAGTTGAGGAGTTGGGAAAAGTCATGGGTGATACTTACTTGTTGTGAGACAACAATGTGGAGTATGCAGAAAAGATGAACAATGTAACAATTTTATGTTATTTTACAAATATTCTTGAGAGTTGACTAAAACGTCAAGTTGGAGTCGACTTTGAATTGTGTATCTCAAGTGGTGTACCTTGGTGGACCCTGCCCCTCACTGACTGCGGTCTTCTCCCAGGGGAAGATGCCCACAATGGGTCAAACATCACAACAGGAAAAAGTAACAGAAGAGCGAAACCTTCAGCTTTCAAAGTCGAGATCCAAATCCAAATCCAACATCGAACCTTTATCCTTTTCTTGCCAGTCAACAAATGTCTATACAGTCCGGTACAGAATGTATGAGTGAATGTGCACATCAGGAGCCTATTCATATAGTCCCATGCAGTTATACGCTAGTAGTAATATCAGAGACATAGAAAACAGACAGGAAAGAAAGAAGAAGAAGAAAAAAAAACGTTACATTATATGAAAGTAAATACAGATAGTAAATATTATGTGTACATAAAAACTCATAACAATCCACATTTTCCTCTCCTGACTTTAGCTCCGGTTGACGTAGGTTAATTCAAATTAATTCTCTACCACTGGGGAACCACATAGCTTTTGTAACTTAACCTATCACCTTTGAACAGGTCTAGTTGTGTAGTAAAGTAGGTATAAATATGTTACAACTGTTCCGAGTACGGAGGGGACTTTGATATACATGCTGTGCCTCATGCATTGAGAGGCACTTATAATAACTCTGAAAGGAAATTGGGCAGGACCTAAACTCTATCTGTCTATGTATAGTAATACGGATCGGATGGAGGGATGAAAGAGGAACTGTCTTGACGAGACTCTCTTACACAATCCCGCTGTTGGGTGTTTAATAATACAAAATAGTAAATTGTTAAATAATGTTCAATCCTACCTGTTTGGACGGCTGAGAATTATTTGAACGTCAAGTCGTCAACCGTCCTGGCTTGATGTGGTTCCTATGCCTTCCGTGTGTATTTTTCTCTGTTTTTCTTCCCTATTTTTCCTTTGGATAAAATGACAAATGTATATACATATCCATGGGTATACTGATAGGTAGACGTTTGTAGATTGTTGGATTTGGAGGTGCGTTCACTTCTTCTTCTTTTCAAAAATTCATTAAAAATTGCCCAAAAGTCAAAGTGGAAAGAGGAGGACGGTGAGCGAGTGAGCTAGACGACAATAACATTAAATGAGTGAGGAAGGAAACAGGAGATACAAATAGTAGTTGTGGAGGTATTCAAAATTCTAGCTCATCTTTTAAAAATTGGGAAAGATTATTATTGGATTTTAAGACAAAGAGACAGACATGAGACATTTGGCTAACCGCTTCCATGCGGCCGAAACTCAAATGGCTGTTATGTGTGGTAGTTGCAGTGGTGAAGAGTGAAGAGTGTGGTATGGTGTGGTGTGGTATGGCAGGCGCCCATTTCTTCATTATAGAGTGGGCGGTCAGTCCACTGTCAAACTAGGAAAAAAATAAATAAATAACAAATAAGTTTTCGTCTTTCCCTTCAACTTCAACCACCGAGTTCATCTTATTTTGGTTTCATTTCATTTTTTTTCCTGTTATTATTTCATTTTCGTTGGAGAGAGGACCGAAACGGGCAAGTAGGCGGATCACCAGTTCAGAGACTTGAGATCACGAGACTAAAAGTTCATCTTTGAAATATAAACGAGTTATTACTATTTTAGGTTTCATATATTCGATGAGTCTCGCGGCTTCGGACTCACCAGCCAGTAGCTTCATCCGGGACGAAAGAGTATGCGGTCTCTCTCTCTCTCCTCTCTCTCTCAACAAGATCCCAAGAGTATCCGTGAAATATTAAATGGTCTTTCCAAAGGATATGTCAGTAGTTACTTCTACTTCTATACTTCTGATTCGGGCTTCCTTAGATTTTGGCTTTTGTAGCTTCTCCTATGGGCCACATCATCAAAGCTAACGTTCCACTACTGAATAGAACAACAACAGTACCACCATACAATGCGTAATGGACAGACCAAAAGCAACTCCGCTCCGGCGGCTTTTGTTTTTTTTTCCCTAACTGCCCATTCAGAAATTCAGAATTCAAAAGCCTAAAATAAATATGTTGGGTTGAGTCACGTTTAAATGGCTATGGTTTCGTTTGGTTTCGGCTCTCCTTCAAAAATCTCATAGTATAGACTCACGATCATTGTCTCTATAGATTTAATGTTTTGTTTTCACTTCATCCTCCACCAGACTCCGTCTCCTAGTCTCCTCTCTCTCTATTTTATAGCCACGCTCTCAATAATAAATTGCTCAAGTGACTCAAACACATGTGTTTTAAGTTTTGAAAATCTGTAAATTATTTTGTGGTTTTCTCGTTGGCAATTCCTTGTTGTAGGGGGCGGGAGATAATTATTATTTATATTGTGTATACGCACACACACACACAAAGGTTAACGATTAAGATTTAAGAGGTTTGTTTTCTTCTGTTTTGTTCTTCTCTCTCTCATCGTCATCAGAGCAGAGGGAGAACCTGGGGAGGGGATGTGGAATTATTGTAGAATTCCTGAGCTGGCTTGATTTTATAGTTCGGTTTCTGAATTTAGACAAAATAAAATTTAAATACTAACGAGAGAGGAATGTACAGGGGGACGGGGAAGAAGAACAAACAAATTATATGTAAATGCATGCATTAATGTCATCGTCAAGCTACTTAAAACTAATTGTTGGGATCAAGTCCGGAATTGTGTACAGTCTTTAATTTTTAACATTCTTATGGAGATCCAGTTTCAGATCCATAGAAGTGTCTCACACTCACTTCAGTCCGTCTCACTAGTCACTATATAGTCAGCACAAACACATTACATACCGACACCGACCATCACTATCGCATCATCTCATTAGGGATAAATGTAGGAAAGTAGGGCGGTTTAGGTTTGGGGGGACCAATGCATAGAGTATAATATATATTTGTGCATTTTCAAATAATTTTACTATATATGTACACAAATAGTATCGTCGTGTGGACTCTGACTGAGTGCAGACGCCTATGGAGAATAAAGGGCACAAAAGATTTTCAAATCAAGTTTGAATTTCAAACAAAAACGGTAACAATTTATTCTTCTAGAATTTCTAATGGGACTCTGTTTGAAGAGAGAGAGGAGAAAATATTTTGAGTCTTTAGCATGGCTTTAGCTTTCCGTTTACACACAGTTTCTCGGGTTACATTCAAAATTTTTATTCTTCTTCTCTAAAAGTATCTTGCCTTCCACCTAGCCTACTGTATACAGTATACAGTATGTATCCTAATGTCTATAATGTCTAAAACTGTGGTGCTCTGGTCTGGTGCTGGTCATGACGTACCACGCTCTCTACTCTCTACTGCCCTCACGAAAACGGTGGGGCTTTTTCTCCATTTCCATTCCTATTGCTATTGCCATTGCCATTGAAATGAATAGTGCGTAGGAGGAGAACATTATCGTGAGGATTTGTATGTATAAGTAAACAGGGAGCTGCGACAAAGTTCCTTGTCTTTGTCATTATTGTCATTACACATTGTCTGGATCTGGATGTGAGTCTGGACCTGGACCGATGTGTACAGAGAAGATTGACTGTAGTATATAGTGAGATATACCACACGGAGCCGGGGCAAAAGCAAACCTACCTACCTACTTGACTGTTCTATCCCTAATATTTACCGTGTGGACAAAAGTGTATCTTCGTCTACTGTTACATTTTGTTCGTGGGTCGAGCTGCATGGGTACTGGTCCTGGTGTCGAAGCTCCTTCTCTTCTCGTCATTTTCCTCTTGACTATTTTCCATTAGTTTTACTTTTAGTTTTTGAGCTTTTGGGTCAATTCTAACTGGAATCACTACATGACATGACAGTGGCTACGAGGAAAGCTATAGAGATGGGCATAGGAGTTACCTTATGTCTTCTCTCTTGTGTATACAACCTCTCTCTCTCTCAATTCAACTCTGAATGTTGAGGCAATGGCATTATATCCCTCTGTGTAAATAAGCATTTGTTCTCCCTGGTTCTCTGTCTCACTCTCTCTATCCTTCTCTGTACACTTATATTTATATTCATGTTGGGATGGTGGAGGAGGAGGGCAACGCGGTAGCGGTGGGTCGTCACTTTACTTATATTATTCTGTCTATAGATTGTAGATCACCACCACTGCCACTGCCGACTTCCAATTTTCCAAGTCTAATATAGCTCCAGCAAAATAGAATCAAGAAATGGATGTCGTCAAAAGGCCCGGTACAAGGTTCCCATTCCGATTCCGAGATATAGATACACATTATACATTTATGGACACTTCTCCCATTTGATGCCATTTGATCTTGTCATCTAATCCAAAGTTAGTGTATGCAAACATGGACGGAAACTCTCTTACTGTTTATAGAGCTCATTTTCAATTTTCATTAAGCTCACATTTTTCCATGTTACTGATATGCAGAGTGAAAATACATTTAGGCAAAAAGTAACAGTTAATATCGTGCCGGTCGCTTTCATTAAAATAAAAATATTGTCGCCAAATTTACCGCTTTACCACGTTATGGTTAAGGTAATTCTCAACATTCAACATAGTATTCCAGGAATTTCGTTTTTATTTTTGTAAGATATACATTTGTTAATAGGTAACCATTAAAATGCATGACCCTTACTCCAACAATTAACATTGCGTTAACATCTCCCCGGAAGTATATATATTTTAATTTGAAACTCGTTTTAATTTGTTAACTAAGACTGGAGCCGAGACACGGGGCAGCTGAGAGATAAGGGTGTGGGTTTAATTTTTTGGCTTTTGGCTGCATGGCTTCTTCTATGATTTATCAGTATCTTGAGCTGGCCGTAGAGATATTGTGAAACCGGACGTGGAAGAAATTCTATGGATTCAATTAGCAAAAGGTCCTACTGACTGTCGCGTCGCTTTTGAGAATAGTTCCAGTCCCATAGCTACATTATGTATAACGTAGGAAGAGTCCGAGAGGACGTATAGCTATTAGGTACATTGGCGACGCAATAATAATGTCAGTCTGGTTTTGATTAGAATTTCATGTATAGAGTATAATCTATATGCATTTGCTCCATATAGCTTATAACCCATGTTTAAGTAACGTCTGGCTCTTAAATTTTGACGAAATATAGAGTATCTACAAGATGACGATAACAAGCGACACCTTGGCGAGATAGCACTTAATTTTATTCTATCTGCACAGTGCTGCGAGTCTCCAGGGTTTCACGAACCAAGATGAAAGATGCATATAATATGTATAGCACTTCCTGACTTCCTAAATCAAGCGTCAGTTGGAGCCATGAACGAAGAAAAGGTCGAGTAGCTAGTAGTAAAGTTGATGAGTCAAAATCGAAACGGTCAACTGAGCGGACGACCGTCAGTTTGTGGTAATCGGACAAAGTCTCCCTGGACAAAGTCTCCCCGGACATTTTACCCCCGGACATTTTCCCCCCGGTCATTTTCCCCCCGGACTTTTTCCCCCTATAAGTAACAGCGGACATTTTCCCCCCAAACTCGTAATTGTGTTATGTGTCGTAAGATATGTGTTGTGAAATAATACTCAAGACCAGCTCCTAGTCCTATAGCTTACAACATTGAGCTATCTTCTCAAAGTATGCACCTTTACACAATAATGAAATACCACATACCAGCTGTTGCATTTTAGCACTGGGGGGAAAATGTCCGCTGTTACTTATCGGGGGAAAAAGTCCGGGGGGAAAATGACCGGGGGGAAATTGTCCGGGGGTAAAATGTCCGGGGAGACTTTGTCCTACAACCTCAGTTTGTACTTAATTGACATTTTCATTTTTATCTCCCCTTCCTCCATGACGTGACATGATTAAATTTACGATAACAATAAAAGGCACTACTATTTATTCATTTAATTTTCATTCTCAATTCTTTTCAAGGCGGGAACACTCATGTAAATAAAGTGAGAACAAATGAGAGTTTAATCACTCAACATTTCTTGTATATCAAATTGTTATTTGAAATACCTAACCTAGGTAACGGAACAATACACATATGCAAGGATAGAAATATATCAAGGTCAGATACACTGAAAATGAATCCCAACTTTTACTTTTACAGATGCTATATATAACACCCGCTCTAGAGCTCTTAAATATTAAAATACGGTTATCTATTCGCGAACTGAAAACTAATTTTGAAATGGCATTAAGAAATGACACGAATTTACGGCTTTAGATATTTTACGCTGACGCGTAGAGAAGTTAAGAAACTTATGCATGTAGAGATTATAAGGATATAGGATAAAACCTATAGCAGACTTCTTGATGTCAAATTCCATGATTTAATGTGCTGAAAGATCCTTTTCTTGCTCAGCATAAGCATAAATCATCCCAGATTCTAATTCAGGCAAAGAATAGAAGACGACCAATAAAACCTCATCACGTTCACGTTCTACCTATGATTGTCTGTCACTGTAGAATGACAGTCGTTTTATGTATTTAATAAGTTGGTGCTCGAGATTATTTACGAGTTCAAAGTTTCATAAACAATGGAAATATGCATTTACTGTAATATTGGCAGAACTTTTGCTATTAACATGGATCGTTTGCACTATTGCCAGGAGGTATTTTATGCGTTATTTTTGTATATCAAGGAGCTTGCGAGTATTTAGTTTCCATATTGTACACGCTTTCTAGAATCTAGAATAAACAGATAATAATAATGTGTAGCAGATACGCAGAACTAAAAGAATTGAATTACTTGCCTACTACTCCACATTGTAACTCACAGTCAGAGTTAGAGTCAGAGTCAGAGTGTGATAGAAATGGATTCATTTTCTTCCACAGTGATTTAAACAGGATTTAGGAAAAATGCAGTAATTGTAGGATAGGGAATAATAATAATAATAAATGATGACAAGATACATTGGAGAGGGAGGACTTGGAAGGATTGAAATATCCTAAATGAAATATTTATATTGCCGTGGTCTCAAGTTGCGGCTTCCTTCTTGTTGTAAGTATACAATATGTTGTTGTTTTCACTTCGTGTTTCATGTGTCATGCGTGTAATTGCAAATTGCAGGATAGTATTCTCAAGTTATTAGCACTCGCGTCCTCATGAAATAGATTTTTTTTAAAGAAAAGGTGAAAAAGACTTCTGCTCCCAAATTGTAAAAAATGTTCTCAGTGAAGCTTATAATTTACTACGGGGTTATAAATGTATTCAGGTACGCACCTAGTTTTCTTTTACTCAGTCAGTCTGTCTAGTTCTAGTTCTAAAAATCGATCTTGTGCGGGTGGATCACATACATGTATAGTGTTTAAATGGGTAATATACAACCTACAGTTGCAGGTATAGTTAGGTACGATGTACACGTACACTATCCATGCTATACAAACAATATACAACAATCATACCTATTATTACCTATAATGATATACCTATATCCAACACTCAACACAACGTACACGTACACAATACGCATCCTATGTATGTATAGACTGTATACTATGCTGGTACTGCTATCTATTTCTAATTCACTTCCACCTTAGACACTGGGACTGGGAGGATAAGGATATTTTTGTGAAAAGTGAGGGTAGAAAACTGGTCTACTTAAATGTATAGGAAATAATCTGAGATAATTAACAAGAAAATAATGCGCCGCGAGAAACAAATAGGAGGAAGTTTGTCAAGGAGTTTCAACGTGAGTGTAAACCTTGAAGGAGGCGGACAAGTTGTTCGGTCGAGATGTATGAATGACTTCTGTTCTGGTTCTCTCAACATTAAATTTTGGCTGTTTTTATGACAAAAGTTAATCGATAAGATGAGGAAAAATAGTTGTTTTTATTTTTCCCTGGTTGCAATTTCCTTCCTCAGGATAATTATTATTGGAAAATAAAGGTGACTCTCAACATCAGCAACCGACAATTAGAGTTGAGCTTAAGAATTTTTTAATTATCAATACGTTCGATTTATACTTTGAACTTTGAATGTAATTATAGGTTCATACTACGTCCCTACGCGCTTTAATAAAATCTTGGAAAACGAAACGTTTGAAGCATCGAAACGGTATCGGGTGAAGTCAAAATAAGCTTCTTCAGAATTCGGATTGTAATTGAAAACCAATGCTTATGCATTGACCAAATTAGCAGTTAGGCGTTATTTTAAATTTAACGGGTAAATCCGAAGGCGATAGCCTTTGATTTTCTTGACCTAAGGTGTATGTAAAAAAATACGTTCAAAAGACAGCTGCTGTAAGCAAGCTATTAACTCGTAGGATAGAAGAAGGAATTTCACATTTGGTTGACCCTTTCCTTTAATGAAGTCACCTGTCACCTGTGAAATGACACGTGAAAAAAAGTGTATATAGTGTCAGTAATATAGACGTTAAAAAATCAGATGCTGCCCCTATTTAAGCTTGAGTATGGGGATGGGAATAGTTTTTGGCGGTGTATTGTTTAACAATAAAAAATAAATCCATAAAATTAGAAAGTACATTGTTAATGAAATCGGTCCAGCTGGGAAAGAATTATTCTTAACTACTGCTAACTAGCAATGATTAGAATAATTGTGGATGTGACTGACATAAGGAATTCAACCATGACCCATAGCAGTTTTGAAAAGCTCAAGCTCACATAGTCTTTTAGCTGGAAGTGGAAACTAAGAAATATAAAAGATGCTTTTTCTCCATCCTGTCAATTTCTTGACGACAGAATATTATTTCTTGACTTTGACTCTGCGGTCTCAGCTCGTTCGTGAATGGGAAATGTAAAATCCTTACTTCAAATTTTGTATTATTGTTGTCATCAGGTCTTTGAAGTTCTTAGAAATAATGATTGACATGACACTTTATCTGTAATTCCAGTAACTACACTATAGCTTCCTTGTTGTCAGTATTTAGTTGTACTGACAGTATTGTTGATCTAAAGACATTTCTGATTTTTCTTGACTTTCCTTAAGTTTTTTGAGCCCCCATACCTTCTAGATTCAACTCACTATAAGGTTACTAGCTTATGAAATATCGAAATAGCCATTGTCAAGGGTTTCAATTCAAACTTAGACTGAAAAATTAAATACCTATTTATCTGTACAACTGTTCCAGCTCTACGTTCTGGACCCTAAACACAAAGTATTTTTCAAACGTGTTAATAGTTAATACACGTGAGAATGAGGAAGTCGGTAATCAATAACCTTTATTAAGTGTACCTCCTTTGTTAATTTTTAAGTACTCAATTTTTGTGTATTTAATAACACTGATGTAGTCTCATTAATAGGCTGAATAAATACATGCAAGTAATTGACTCTCGTCAGTTGTTCCTATTGTAATGTTAACGTGAATGGGTCATGTGCATATACTGCGGACTGTGGGTGCATTCAGTGAGCAATACTAATATCTGTAATGTCATTATATTAACGTGTGCGGTCTTACTAAATTATTAAATACGCTGGTAGCTTGCTAAACGTTTTATTTCGTTAACATTTGTAGAAATATACTGCATGCATGGTACTCTCAATTTAAGTTATCACAATATAAAACCAACTGATAGCGTATAAGAATGCTGTACCTACATAAATTTATATCTGATGTAGAAACGTTTTGGGACAGTACAAAAGAATACCTAGATTCCTAGCGATGATTTACATGTTTAATTTGCATAAATATTTAATTAATTCAAGTCTCAATTCTTCAATTTCATTCAATAAAATATATTATGTTGTCATGTAGATTGGACTTTAATTAGATGTAAATGAAGGGAATTCAATAACCTTACGAGTGGACTGCTAGCTACTATCAGTAGATAAAGAAAGGGGCGAGCATTCAATTCAAGCATACCTGATCGAAGCTCTATAATTACTAGGTAGATTTTTAGTTACAATGTAATCAATGACCATAAAGTCCGGTTCTGCTTCACTTAATTGAAATAGTGGTAGGGTGAGCAGGGTGTATATATTTGTGAGCCGCCCAAGAATTAAATTTTTAATGACATTTAAAATTTTGAAATCCCTATTGTCAGGGCACCTTCTCCGCCTCCTTATGACGAGCCCATTAAACCTCTTGAATTCCCATTAAACGATTATAGTAAAGCTACATGGATTTTTAATATTTTTCCCTTGCCTGATGCCAGGATTTGGTCATGACATGGGGACGGACTTTCATATGTTATAGAACGTTTCACTCATATGTATGTGTATTTAAGGTACCGTACCTTGCTTTTATTTTACTTTGGGTTTATTCATTATGTGGCCCGACCCGCGGCTGCTGCCGTCTTTTCTTTTGTACTTTTGTCTTTAGAATCTCTGAAATGTTTTTGAAAAGGAAGAGGCGGCGAGTCGAGTTGGACTAATCTTTAGAAACCAAAATGAACTACAAAACAAAGTAACCACATTATTAGTATATATAAGAAAGTAAGTTTTCTTTCTGTTACTGTTATATGTCCTATGTACCAATACCACCTCAACCTGTACATAGGTATGCACGCAGCACAGAGATTTAAAGATACTAACAAGGAAAGAAGATTTTTGTCTTGAAAATTTTCGGTTCTTCAATAGCTAAAAGTATAATCATATTGATGGACAGCTTAAGCTGCTTATGGTCTTCTCTCTTGTCTTATGCAGGAATTCTGAAAGGAACTGTTATATTTTTCTCCGCCTTTCTAGAGACAAAGACTAAATATGTGCAACTATATACTATATGCAAAGATAGAATCCAAGATTTACATTAGCGATTGAGGTGTGGGTATAGTGCAAACACTCAGTAATTATTGTACTTATCTATATAGTACTCAAAAATCGGGTGTTCATCTTTAAAATAACTTTTGTTTGAGGGATTAAAATATATTATGATTATAAGCATAGCGAAATTCAGTCGTTACTAAAGTTGGGAATTCGTAAAATTTTAATCTTTTAGAATTTAATAGTGTTTCCATCTGCGGTTTTGATCATACAGAAATTTTGTGCTCAGCAGGAGCTTCAAAAGGTCTTGATTACCTTGTAAGACAAGACGAGGTAAGTCGGAGTCGTTTTATTATTTACACTAAATTTACCATGCATTTCAAATGTGTATGTATAATGTACCTACTTACCTACGTAGGTAACTTATAAATGGTTTTAGAGATCAAAACCGCTATGCAGCCTACACAGGTATTTCAGCTTGAGAGCCACAGAAATGGGAACTCAATCTCCTTCTCGTAAAACAAAAATTCTAAAATAAAAATACTCATGAAATTTGAGTCGCTTTTCACTTTTTTACATTTTTATTATTATTATTATATTACGTATACTCTGTGTGTACTTTATATGGTCAATTGGAGTTTTGAAACATTCTTACACAGTTGAAGATGTTATCCATAAACTTACCTCTGTCCTCATTGTACGTTTCCTTGTTAAAGATTTGTAATTTTTTCCTCTGACCAGGCCATGGAGCTGCTGCTGTACCGTAGGGGATCGCAGGACGAAGGAAGGACCAGGCATGACATTATTTTATTGTGACGGCGGGTAATGATTCCGTGGTTCGTCTTCGTCGTGGTCCTCGCGTCCTAAGTCCTAGGGTTTTACTACTCTTCGTCCTATACCCATCCATTCCAGGCTACGGCTACAACGCTACTAACTCAGGTATGTAGTAGCAGTAAGAGAACATAAACAGAAGAGTGAGACCGTTGTATATCTATGGAAGCATATGGGTCGTTCATAATAATAACATGGGCTGGATCTGGAACTGCTGGGAAAGACAAAATGGAATTTGTAAGGGGCGCACCCTTAAGTGTCTCTTCTTTTATTTATTAGCATAATAAAGACTCGAGATGCAGAATCCTGATAAAATAGCAACATATTAACAATCTGTAGTATTTAAATTCTGAACCATATGGACACTGTTCAACATTAAACTAAAACCATATGAACCCGTGTGGATGTTATTCAATTAAAAAATACAAATAGCTGTTTTAGACTCCACATAGATAATACACAGTGACAGAGAATGTGCAAGTCAGAGTTGTTTCAAGTCCAAGTTGTAAAACAAGCGTGCAGCAGGGTGTAGAGAGTCTATACTCATATAAACTTACATAACATTCATGACATAAAAATCTTCAATAGTTTAATAAGATAAACGCTTAAATTATTATATATTATTCTAGTGCTGCTGAGCTCAGCTTTTGGTGACGGATGATGACTGTAAATGAAGTTCACATACAGCAGACCAGAGTTGAATTTTTGACTTGAACATCAACACGATGGGGTGTTTTCTATTTTGACCATTTTCAAGATTACAATAAACTAGCTGCTGGATGCCACTTTCCTTCATTCAGTATACTTACTCCTCTCCTTGTCGTATCAAGTCCTATGTAATTATATATCTGGGAAGAGCTCAGATTTTTCGTATGTCAAGACAAGTCTCTGTCTGGGTCTGGGTATGTACCAAACACCAGATACATTATTGCCCAGTGTAGATAATAAGTAATCAGAATTCATCTATCTATCTATATGGTGGACACTAGTAGTGGGTTAATATGGAGAGAACGGTAAAGGGGATGAATGCCAAGTATGTCAGACGACACTTGTCGTAATGTCTTAGCCTTCCCTACGATATTTCTTTTGCCATCCCATAATATCATCAGAGAGTGTAGGAACAACTTATAATGTCGTTTCAAATTTAGAACCAAAGTATAAAGAGTTATGGCTGACTCCTATAAATATAGATACCTAACATACACAAGGGAGTCGGAATATTTTTAAAATGGTGAGGTAGTAGGTAGTTTAGTTTGTTTACATATGTTGATTACGTTGGTGGATGTGGACATTTTGCTCCTTGCTTATGGCACTAGTGCAGTACTACTACTGGCACTGGCTTGGAGGGCTGCGATGCTGATGTTGTGAGAGGAAGATGAATGATGATATCATGTTGAAGATATGAAGTTGTGTGACAATCCTCATTTGTCCATGGACTCCGCCTTTAAATGTACATAGTCTGTCATGTAGGAAATCTCTGAAGCTCAAGTTTATTTTATAATATTTACATTGTACTGTGGGACATTTGAATTGGAGATTTAAACGCAAACGCCTCCCACTATTCTTCATCAAAGCGAAATGTAGACACATCGTTTTTTTTCTATCTCTGATATTCGTCACGGGCGGGTGACGGACGGTTGGGCACTGCCCGTGTTGAGTATAATATTACCCAAGCATCACAACTATATAGTTAAATATACGACTACGAAACAAAACTGCTATTGCAACCAAATCACGTTCACGAGATGAAATGTCTTCATTTTAATCTTTATAATTAGACAAATTATCTATTTTGACATGCATGGAGTGCAGTATAGAGCTATGATGAAGGTGAGCGATTAAAATTTTGAAGCTGTATTGAATTTGTGCATTAAGTCTCGTGCTTGATTTGTCATTGAAGTGGGTAGTAGGTGACAAGGTATTTGACTTGTTTGATTAATTAAGTCTTTTAAAGAATTTGTAAATATCTAGATTTTATATTGGATTCATATTAGAGCTAGTACCCATTCGGCAAATTATTTTTAAGGAATTCGAATTTAGAATTTTGGTAATTATCTATAGGTCCTTGCACATAATTGAATTAGTTAGATTTACATAGACATTTAAGGAAGAAATTGAAGAGTTCATGGATCATACTAAATTAAATTCCGATTCAACGTTTAACATGTATAGCCCAGTATGAGACAAGATATCTATGATTCATGACGTGAATGTGGTCATGGCTTTACTTTATATAGTAAAAATTTATTTGCTTATATAATGATAGGTCTACCTAGTACCTATACCTACCATTCGTTTTCGATCGTTTCTAATAGATAATAAGTAGACTTGGTATTGCAGAGTATATCAGTGGGTACTCAACACTGCCACACATAGGGTAACGCTCTGCATGTACATAAGTCACCCTGAAATTCCTCGAAAAGTATTTCTTCAAAGTATGCACAGCGTAGAAAGGGAATACCTTCACATGGTCTCGTCCCTCTTGTCTGGAGTTAGGCACAAAAGGCCCAGAAAAATACTTTGAGTTCCGCAGGATCTAAGAGAGAAAGAGAGCTTGAGCTTATCACCATCGTCAGTTCTGTGCCGTGTGAGTTTGATGTATAGATAAGGTTACAGTGCTGGACAACGTGTTCAGATGCATGCCTGAGTAAGAAGATACTCTGCCTACCTAATATTTCTTAAGATACTCTCTGAACTTCCATGTAAGTAAATATATAACATAATGATTGTTTCCCCAGCGGGCTAGCTACCCATCCGTCCCACCAAGAACCATCCACATCCACTAGAGCCAACCGACCGACCGACCAACCAACCTTATTACCGATGTATCAACTGCACTCTCCTCGACTCCTCGGCTCGGCTGTGTATCTTTCCCTGTAGTGTTTGGGGTGTTAGTTATAGTTCCAGAATTCTGTATTGCGTTCGCAAGATATTCTGCTGTCTCGTACCCGACTGCTATCCGACAACATTCTAAATGGTTTGGCTCTGGGTTTATCTTTGGTGTTAGTGCCAATGGTAGTCTCAGTTGTAAAGTTGGAGCAATCGTGAAGTGTACCCACAAAAACTCGAAAGCCCAAAACAGACGAGAGGATGAACGGACGGAGGGAGCAACTTTACTATATGAGAACGTAACGTGTACCTTTTACCCAGCTGTCAGCGTGAGTTGGGATGTCAGTTGATTCAGAGAAACAGTCAGAGAAACATCTACGATTTACACTCTCTTCAAGTCTCTCCGAGTCAGTTACATTGCTGCATTCATATCATATCGTTTGTAAAAACATTTTTCTACGAATAACAAGTAATAAGCTCCAATGAGTATAATATTTTGGTTTTCTTCCAAATAGTTGCCTGTCACGTAAAGAAACCATAGACCTACACGATTTTTTTTAAAGTTTCACCAACAGTAATTGTGACAAATACTCCGTTTATTATTAATATTACGACACAACCACTTTTATTGGAAACTTTGGTATTTTACGATGGGAATGGAATGCTAGTGTCAAGTTTCTTTTGATTAAGAACCAAATCTTGGAATAGTTCGAATATCAAACCAACCAGTCAGTTTATTGGCTGTGTTTATAGGTTATTGAAAACATATCAAGTACCAACGACCAGAGTCAATAAGTAATTGAAACTATGTGTGAAGTTCGCCTTGAGTACTAAAAGTGACTGGAGGAGCTATATTGACAGATGGGAGGAGAGAAGAAAGAATGTTAGAGTTGGAAATTGGATCGTACGAGTAAGTCAAGGATTTACAGTGACGGAGTAAAGCGAGAAGCAAATCAAACATTTCAAAAATGTCCAACTTTTGGGTTTTCGCTCTTTTCCTCGTCGAATTTGCTTGTCAGATTTCTCTCAGCTCATCCTTTACAAAATATCAGACGAGAGGATATGCGAATGGTGGTGGTGGTGGAGGAGGAAGTATTCAGACTTCTCCTGGTTCAGGCGGACCAGATCGACTGGGATGTTTTTGGTCAAGACTCACAACGAGCACGCTGAATGGAACACGAGACAGATTAGAGTGTCATGTCAGAACTTTAAACACTGACTTTTGGAATGTTACTGATCTTGGCAACGAGAGCTCAAGTGAGTTGACTAAAGAAAATCTACTGACCCGTGCAACATCCCTTCGTGTGAAATGTAATGACAAACTTTTATTTGAAAGTTTTCTTCTACCAAATCAAACTATGTTTGGTATGGTTAATCTCCTCTCCGTCGACATTGAGTCGTGTAAAATCCGCAAGTTACCGGGAAATGTTTGGTCTACATTGGGATTTCTCAAGAGTTTAACGATCCGCTCGAAGAATGGAGACTGGTCCACTTCTGTTAGTTTGGAATTGGAGAATGAAGCATTTCAAGGATTGGGGCAGTTGACAAGGTTGGATCTGAGTGAAAATAATATTTGGAGCTTACCGGATCGAATCTTTTGTCCACTGAGAAGTTTGGAAGGATTGAATGTGAGCCGAAATAGACTAAGTGAGCTGGAAGAGTTGAATGGGTCATCTGGTTCAAATTACTGTATGTTAAATACTGTCCAGAATGTAGACTTGTCGTATAACTCCCTTCGCCGGATTGGAAAGATTGTCAAGTGGAAGAAAATTACGGAGCTGAGACTTCAAAATAACTACATTGAAGAACTGGATGATAATGCATTCTCGGAGTTGACTCATTTAAAATTAGTTAATTTGTCCAGTAATCGCCTCGTTGCAATTCCACCAGCAATTTTCAGATTCAATAGCGGCTTAAAAGAAATTAATTTAGCAAATAACTCCTTGTCTGCTGTTGCTCCAGCAGTTTTCTCTGGACTGGATCAATTAGTTCGGTTGGACATGAGTCGGAATACATTGACAAGTCAGTGGATACGAGATAAAATGTTTAATGGACTTACTCGATTGGTTGTGCTTCGTTTGAGTTTTAATCAGCTCAGCTCTGTGGATTCTTCAATTTTCCGAGATTTAGTCAGTTTACAAGTTTTGAATTTAGATAATAATCGTATTGAAGCTATCCATCCAGATGCTTTTTCTGTACTGGCCCCTCTTCATTTCCTTGACTTGTCCAGCAACCGTATCATTGCAACGAATTATAGAATTTTTGGTCACTTGACAAATTTGAAGCAGCTTTACTTGGATCATAATAAAATACGACAAATTGATGATGAGCTCCTTGCCAATTGCACAAGCTTACAGGTACGATAAAATTATTAATCCTTTTTTTTATGTAATTTTGTATTCAGTGGATTACCTATGCTCAGAGTTTTAGTGTTTATGACTTCGTTTACACGTGGATATTGCGTGTTATGTAATTCACTCCAAATACCATTTTTGATAAAGTAGAGAAGGGATGGTAAATTTAGAAGCGGTGTTAGTATTTTTACGTGCGGCTAAAACTAGGGCAATTTTGATTAATTAGACATTTGACTCTATTTTAGATGATACTTAATCATTCTTATTATTTGTTTTGTAGGACTTGGGCTTAGCTGATAACCTTTTGTTAGAAGTGCCTGTTGCTCTGCGAGCTGGCTTGAGTCATTTACAAACTTTAGACATTGGAGAAAATCGTATCACATCTATAAACAATGAATCATTTTCCGGTCTTGGTCAACTATTTGGTCTCCGAATGGTAGATAATCGTCTCACGGAAGTTCCGCGGGGCTTTTGCGATCCACTTACAAAACTTCGAGTTCTCAACTTTGCTCAAAATCGAATTCAACGAATCTCATCCAGTTCATTTACCAGTTGCCCGGATTTACGAGCTCTTCGCCTGGATACAAATACACTTGAAGATTTACCCACTACACTAGTAGCACAACTGCCTTCACTTCTATGGCTGAATGTATCGGAGAATCGGCTGAGCTCTGTTGATTACCGCACCATCCCGCCCACTGTAGAATGGCTTGACTTGAGTCACAATAGACTGCAAACAATTCGTGGCCTGGTGGAAACACAGAAATCGCAAATCAACTTGAAACTTCGAATCCTAGATGTGAGTTACAATCGCCTTACACAGTTAGACTATACAAGTATACCAGGGTCATTGGAAACTCTTCGAGTGAATCATAACCAAGTGAAAAGTGTCGCTCCTGACAGTTTCATCCGGTCAAATAGTTTAATGCGGGTTGAATTAAAAGCCAATGAGTTGGAAACATTACCGCTGACAGCACTTCGGTTTCCTCCCGTCCCAGTTGGGCGTCGACTTCCAGAAATATCTTTGTCCGCCAATCCTTTCCGTTGTGACTGTTCCATGGAGTGGTTGACACGTGTGGGTCAGTTGTCCACTCTCCGACAACATCCACGCATTGTTGACTTAGACGCTATATCATGTTCCCCCATCTTTGCTCGGAATACAACTTTAACTTCGAACCCCATTTCTCTCCGTACAGCGAGTGCAAGTAATTTCTTATGCCCGTACAAATCCCATTGCTTTGCATTGTGTCACTGCTGTGATTTTGATGCATGTGACTGCGAGATGACTTGCCCCGGCAACTGTACTTGTTATCATGACACCGCTTGGACCAGAAATGTCGTGGACTGCTCCAGCAGTGGCCATCAAGATATTCCAGCTCGAATCCCAATGGATGCAACAGAACTGTATCTGGATGGAAATCATATCCCTTCATTGACTAGCCATATCTTTATTGGAAAAAAGAATTTGAGAACTCTATATTTTAATAATAGCCGAATTGAATTTATTCGTAACAAAACACTAAATGGCCTCAAATCATTAGAGAGACTTCATCTTGAAGATAATCTTTTAACAGAACTCCAAGGATTCGAATTCACAGACGTAGAAAATCTAAAACAGCTTTACTTGCAAAATAATATGTTGCGACTCATTGCTCCGGATACTTTCGCCTCATTGAAGTCTTTGGAGATTCTAAGATTGGATGGGAATCAGCTAGTATCGTTTAGTGTGTGGGAACTTGGTGGTCACGGACTATTGACAAGTGCTATGTTGGCCGGAAATCCTTGGTCATGTCATTGCGAGTTTATGATTGCGTTTAGAACATGGATTTTCTCACACTCTAGTACTGTACCAGACTTGTCAGAACTGACATGTCAGACCATGACACATGACTCAACTGAAGATAATGCGAGTGCGAGCTCAGCAGTTATTCCCATTGCCAGTGTTTGTCAAGCTCCCAGCGACTCCTCTATAAACTTTAAGCGAGGGGAGAGTATTACTATCAATGGTTTCAATGTCAATGACCAAATGATATTGAGTGATGACCACCAACAAGTAAGTGTTAGCCATTTCCCCATGGTGAATGGGATGGAAAAGTCCGGCTCTGTTTCTCGGGATAGTAATATTGACACGGGTTCTGGAACGTTGAACTCGGGTCAGTCCCCTTCAAACTCACAAAGTGGAACTGACTTAAGAACGTCTAATATGACTGAGGACAATAGTGGACTATATTGGGCGGTATCACTGACTATCGGTGGATTCGTAGTCTTCCTTATTTTCCTCCTGATACTTTTCCGGAAAGAAATTATGGAGCATTTAAATAATAAAATGAATCTGATCCTCTGGTGTTGCTCCGGTTGTTGCCCCTCAGATGACTCAAGGGGTCACAATGGTCATCCATCCGGTAAAGGAAAGTCTAAAAAGTCCTCTTCATTAGTATCCAGTGACGACATGGAGAAGCTCTTTGATGCCTACTTCTTATACAGTAAAAAAGATGAAGATCTTCTCCTCGAGAAAGTAACTCCGGAACTGGAGAGTGGAATCCCAAACTTTTTCCGGTTATGCCTTCATCATAGAGACCTCAGCCTCATCCCTGATAATCCCTGGAATCATGAAATGATTCAGAGTGCTAGTGATGCAAGTAAACGGATCGTTCTTATCCTATCACAGAATTTTCTACACTCAGAGTGGGCTAATGGTGACTTCCGCTCATCCATCCAATTTGTTTTGAGTCGCCCAGAAATTCAGAAAAAACTCATTATGATTCTAATGCCGCCCCTCACCGAACAGAATCTGGTTAACTTTTTACCCGCAATCTACCCGGATTTATCTTTATCCTTACAGATGATGAGTGGCAGCGGGCTGAGTAATAAGGGTGGATTGTCATCGTTGACGGGTTTTGGATTTGGTTCGAACCATTTAAAAAGTTGTATGATTGAATGGACGGATAAAAACTTTTGGAGTAAATTCAAACTTTTGATGCCAACCCCACTTCATTCATCTATTTTACATTCAGCCGACCATCCCATGTTGATTCCTGCCACGTACACCATTAGCCGCCTTCATAGTCATAATCGTAATAGCAGTCCAAATGGGGACTACTCACATCATCATCATAGTTTGAACATGAAACAGCTCCAGCATCAATCAGCTGATCAAGAGTATCAAATCCAGTGCCAACAACAACAACAACTAAGAAATAATTTAAATCTTAATCTTCCATCATACAACCAGTCAACTGGAATGTCATCACACCAAAACCAGAACCAGCAACAACAGTTGCAAGTGCCTACTCTGAATTATCCTGGAAGTCACCATAGTCACCCTCCGCCGCCTCCATTGCCTCCTGGTTGGGGTGGTTGTGGTTTTGGTGATAGTAATAATAGTTCTAGCATTAGTGGTAGCACTGGATCATCCATAGGCCATCGGGCAATTCATCCCCTTCCCAATCAGTTGACACCACAATTGAATTTCACCTCCTTTAATGAAAGCTTTAAGCGACATCAGCAATCCCATTTAAATCATCACCTCCACCAGCAACAACAACTTTTACGACTACAGTCTAAACCTAAAAGCAAGAAACCGCATCATCATCACCAACATAGTAATAATAATAATCCACACAATCATCAACATCAAGATTCAAACTGCTCTAATATCTCCAATAATTCCCGGCGACCATTAAATGCCTCACCTGGGTACTCTTCGAGTGTTGAAACTAATCTAAGCAGTTCAAATGAAGAGCTTGATCATGTGTACTCTACTTTAGACTCCCCATTACATTCTCCTAATAATAATGCGAAAAATTCTTCCGTTGGTCTCGGTAGCGGCTTCCAGGGATCAGTTGGTTCTAATGGGGAAATAGGTGAACATTTAAATTTAACGAATAATTCTTCGATGAAATTAATTAATCCGTATAGTCCTACAAATATCAATAATAACGGAGATCCCACGATGTATTTTGTATAGCTAGGCTAGATTATTAATTTTGTATAATTACTCAAATTACCGTCAGCATTACAACTACCACTTTCGTTTAAAAGTTTTGTAAAACAAGTATGTCTAGTTTAATTTATGGTGTTTGTAATATCGTGCTGTATTTTTTTTGTTATTTGTTGCATATAAAATTTCGTGTATTCAATTCGCAAAGTCATTTAGTTAGATATAGTATATACATATATATATAAAGTTTACAAGGAAAACCCTACCGTAATATGTAATTATGATCTTGATTTTTACGTTTGCCTGGTAGAAATGTAACAATTAGTCAATCATGAAAAGACTATATAAATTTCATTATTGATATAGGGTGCGTATATTGTAATTTAATTTATTTTATCAGCGTAGTTTCATTCACTTTTACTTAATTTGTTATTTTGAAATGTAAATAGTAGGTGAATGCCTACATACTGCATAGTACGCGAGTATTTACTGAGCTGTAAGGCTATTGCATTTGTGCAACAGTGACTTAATAAAGTTTTTCTCTCTTCGCCACATAAAAAATTATTAAAAGTAAGTAAATTGTATGTGTTGTTTGTTAAATTGCTATGTTATGTTTCCTTTTAAAGCTTGATTCCTTAATTCCTTAGTCTGAATGATTTTGAGTAATCTTTAGAATTATAAATATATGTCCTTGAATTGTTATTTAATTTGAATATGAGTAAAATTGTGTAATGTTTATATAATTACCTTCTTTGCAAAAACCTAAATACGTGGGTCTGTTTTTCTTAAGTGTGATAATAAGCGTGTGCGTGGGGTTAAGTTTGCTATATAATATGTTACTGTAATATAATTTCCTCTTCCTACCGCCACTTACTTAAGATTATTATATAGACTTTGGAAGTTAAAGATCTTCGATGTTGACTACTTAAAGTCGTGTGTAAAGACTGAAAACTCTTAATAATCGGCATAATGGTTATATAAAAGTTACAAGATTACGTAGGTAATTGTTATTTAATGGTTTGAGTACTGTTTCCTTTACAGAGTTACGAAAGGAACGAACCTAACAATGAAACTATTAGGAAAAGTATATATATATATATTAATTACCTAGTGATCTGAATAATCAATATTTGTATCTACCAAGTATGTACCTACTACGTAATGTTCACATTGTTTGTATCTCTTTCTGTAATAATACAGATACAGGCAGACATAGCACGCTTAAAATAATAATTATATCAATAATTAGTTTATCTTATATCTATTCTAAATATACATACTTGACATCAGTAATGTTGACTCCAGTGATTCTCATATTCACTGCAAAAATACAAAAGGAAAATAAATTCAAACTGACGTATCAAATAATAATAGTAAATGGTTTCTGAATATTTCTTGGCATCTCAAAGTAATCATATATATTATAAATAACATGCAATTACATATTGTATATAGATTATCTGTGAAGCGCTTGGCATTTGGTAAAAGAACAGTAATGGCAACGAAGGGCCTCCGCCTTATGCACCACAATTTTAATCTATTTTATTTATTTCAAACGCACGTTAAGCTTGTTTATGTACCTTGCCTAGTACACACACAATAAAGGACATGCTGTAGAATGTGCAATGTAATTGGGTCCAATCCAATCCTGCACACAGATAATTACTTAGGTAAGTACATATTTGCTCCGAGTCATGATGTCGCTCATATTTCATTCAAGCTCATAAAATATATAAATATACAGAGAGTATATTTTGAAGACTAGTCGCAGCTCTCATAAAAACTATTAATTACTCATTATACACCAAGTGCAGAGTTTGCCTATTGTAATTTTACCTGTACTTTTTGTTTTTATGATTATAAATTATGTTTGAACAAGAAAATAATGTCCACTCCAACTCCATGAGCATATGTATATACACAACTACGGAGAGACTAGGCACACAGCATTCAGCAGGAAACCTACCTGCCTACCTACCTACTACTACTCACTTTAAAAGCAAAAGACCAAAAACCAAGCAACGCATCACAAAATCATACCTCCCTACTTGAATATTCTAAATGCAAAGTCCAAGGGCCATAGCCATTGACAAGCAGACTGAGAGCAGAGACCAAGTCAAAGGAGAAAGAGAGACAAACAATTAAGAATATTATATGAGCATGTGAATATTTCATTATTTTTATGACACAAGTTATGCGTTGCGTCAGTACGGTGTGCAGTGTTGCAGCCTGTAACAACAAGTTCTATCTCTATGCTCTCTGCTGTTTATAAAGATACTAATATGCATATACTACTCTCGTATTTTACATACAGACACAACACAGTGTGCAGTGCAGGGTTCAAGTGGGCAGTTTTTTCTCCATTCTTTATGCCTTGATTTTTTTCATTTCATTGTTATTTTCATTGTGTTAACTCTTAAGATCCAAGTAATAATGTTTCTTCAAACCAGCCCATTGTTTGTTCTTGTAATATTATCAGTCCGGACCATGTAGCGTTAGCCTCAGCTACTCAACTCTCAGGGATTGTCTATATTCCATATACTAAAACGACAGTAAAGTGTAACTTGGAATTTGAACGGGTAGTATCTTTTCTTGACATGAGTTCATCTCTGGCCTGGCGGATGACTATAATCTCTGAGTCCAACCAACATCCAACAACGCCAGCCAACTCCAGTGGAATAAAATACAATAGAATAATATAGAATACTGAGAACGAGAACTAATTGTACTGTTGTACGGAGATGAAGTTAAGTGAATACGTTCCACCGTAATATAATGTAGGTATGTATATAACATTATGAGGATCCTCCTATGATACTTTACAGAATAAGTCAGTCCTCTCCTGAGTTTGAATTTTGAAAACTACTTGTGAGGTTCTCGTCTTATTCTTCATCGGACGAAGAATTTTATGGGCGTTCCGCGTAAATAGACAAATAATATCCTTTTGTTAGTAGTTGTACTCCTCTCAGCATTATTATTTGTTTTATAATTCTCAACAAGTAACTACAAACTACACACGACTCCCTCCACTCACTAATTCTTATACATGAGGTTTCTATTTAATGGAGTTAGAGAGTAAGTAGTACGAGGCGAACATCATTGAAATTACAATTTTGAGCCGGAGAGTTTTTGGTTTTAGATCTTTTCAACGAACAAGTTTTGTATCATTCTTAAAAGATTTTATACATCATTTTTTAAACCTTGTTTCACACAATCATCATTTTATTATTATTATTACCATCATTATTATTATTGTTATTATATTCTCCTGTGTTTGTTATGTGTGTAATGTGTGTAGCCGACCTGAGAGTGAAAATTGAAAAATTTCTCTTCAACTTCCACAAAATTTACATTTTCAAACATAATGAAACATAAACGTTTTAGTAATTGATCGCCCTCGTACTCTACAATTAATTAACTCTTATTGGCATATTTGTAAATTTGAATTTGAATCGAAAATGAAATTAAGAATTAGGGCTCTAGGAATTAGGGTGATTGGGGATATGATGTGATGGTTCTGCTACGTGTAGTTGTGTATTTTTTATTGTTCTCATGTACGTAGTGCGATTAAATGACTGGGACTGGGACTGTGTGTGATGGGAGGGAGGAGGGGATGAGACACGGAAGGTGGAGTCAATGCTTTTATCAATAAAATATGAAGAACTTAGAGTACCTGTACCTGTACTACTGCTTTGCTATTAGATTCGGAATTCAATTCTTAAACGACAACGTCAGGCCCTATAACATATAATAAAATGATGAATTGACCAAAGAGTAGACAAATAGGTAATCATGAGCTCATCATCATCACGTTAGTCCCTTCACATTCTGTCATCGTATAATTGTTTGTAATCATCATCCTTGAACCTGTTGTATCATTCAAGTGAACTAAACACATCCGATCACATGATCATGATCATCCTGATGCTATGATCCTCATTTTTTTTCAGTACAGACCGGGACCCTTAAATCAACATCGTGGATCTCTAAAAGAACAACTCTCTCCACCAAAGTCTCTGCAAGAGAAACTACTAAAAGGCGATATGATACTTACTCAAGAAGGGCATACAACATATTATACAAATCTAAACACGTCCACATATCACTTCCTTAACTTATTCTTATTCCCTTTGTTCAAATTTAAATCCTCACTCGAAGTGACGTTTATATTTACTCTTGAATACAGATCAAGTACCAGTGAGGATTTTCGATTCCGCTTCTACTACTAGCGACACAAGCTCCATTCTTATATTACTATATCCACACATATTTTTTCGCTCTTCCTTTTCGTCTAACTAAAGTCACCATCAGAGTTTCTCAAATTTGAATCTCAACTGAACTACTGTGCCTCCCAACACTAACACCAACACAAACAACAACAGCAACCAGTCCAAAAAGCATGCTTTAGATCTAACAATAAGACAGTTTAGTCACAGATATATAGGTATGTATAGGAACGAGGGCTATGAATAATAACCATGTGTATATTTCACATTGTAGTAAGTATAGCCCAATAGATGCGTAACAGTTGAGCTCATTGTTATTCCAAGTGGAGACTAAAGCCCTGAGTCTGTTTGAATACGAAATATCCATAAAATATATAGAAATAGTACTTTGACTGGGACGACCAGCTACTTGGGTATGGGTCCCCGGTACGAGCTACATATAATGTCGGAGACGCTAACATGAATAAATAGCCATCAAGATGACTAGTTGAGTGTTGGTTCACTGCTTCTGCTACTCATTCATTCACTCGGCAGTTTTATAGAGGAACAAAATCCTCACACGCCGGCTCTAGTTTTTTTTTTGCTTTTCCTCAAGTTCTATATAGTCTAGTCGTCCTAGTATTTCCTCCCCTACCTCCCTGCCTGCCTGCTCTCCTTTCTCCTGTACCATAAAAATATAATCATCAGATCAGACCTGACTTGACTCGCACTCTGGCACTGATCACTCACTGATCATACTACAACATCGACTCACGTCAGAGAAGAACATCGAAACAACTTTGCTCTTGCTCCTATTTTGCTCCTGGATGCTTTTTTTATTTAAGATATACAAAAGATTATGAATTAGGATGTATCAATCCACGTACATGTAAAAATACCTACCTGCTACGTAAATAAAGTAAATAGAGTAAACGACAATCATAATTTCTTTCTGTATTAATTACGCGTACCTCCGCCTATTCTGTATAAAAACTGTAACGATAACGATAACGCCAATACTACTTTAAGGATCACAATGTATATTATGTGCGTATTGTATCTTTTGTATCATGCACGGATTTGACATGGCTGATGATGAAGTCAATGGTCGACCTTTAAGTAGAAGTAGACGCAGACAGTCAGTCATATATAGCGTGTACATAATCGCTTGTAGATATAAATTGCACTACTAGTTTCATACTTGTTGAATGTATTTACAATTTACCTTACATTATTGTTACCTTCCACTTATCCGGCACCTCACCACACCAATAGTGCATGGGTAGCTTATATATAATTACACGGTGGGGCTTTCTTGAATAAAATCTCATAATAATATCAGTAGTTAAATGAGTACCTAGGATACGAACGATACGATGCGGAGACCAACCTCCATGTACATTGTATGTATTTGCTTTTGTGCCTATTATAAATTTGTTCCTCTCAACTCGGAGCCACGTATATAAACTGCATACGTGAGCCTACCTGTGTACGGTATAAAAATGATAAAATCTAATTCGAAAATAATAATAACATACATAAAAGTTAATATGCATGATAATAATATAATGATGGACGTGGATGGGGAAAACAATAGTTGAATGGCTGCTTCCAGGATAGTTTGGGTTGTATGGCTATAAGGCTATGGAATGGACGGGGACGAGGCTGCTTTGGTTTTAAGAAGTTTACAAGATGGGAAGATAACATGGTTATGACTTCTAAAGTAAATAGTGTAGTTACGTTTATTTATTTATGACGGAGGAGGAGGAGGAGGCATGGAAAGAGATGTTATTTGCTTGGCCACCAGGAGCAGTATATTCAAATGAATCTCTTCTACAGATTGTAGACCAGGTACTATATATATATATCCATCCAACCATCCTGGTTTTCTCACAAATATAACAACATAACATAAAACACAAGTGGACTCGATGTGAATTGTAAAACAACGTTACTCCGCAGCTGCTTAAAGTTAGTACACCAACTACCAATGTAATCATTTCATACTTAGGTACATATATATTTATAGACGGACGACGGATGTCTTGCGGGTTTAGATTATTATTATTGTCCATGCATTTAAAATCTTGATTCCTGATGAGTAACTACTCATACTTTACAGGATTTGCCGACCTTCCGACATTTCACATATTTATTATATTTTATATATAGTGACTTTAGGCTGTCTAGCTCCCTCGTCTGCGACTGTCTCGTTGACCAGTGAGAACTATGTAAAAAAACTGCGTTCTGCATATTTTAAACATCCTGCTCTTGTATAAAATAATTATTCAAAAATTAACAAGACCAAAAGTAATATTATTTATAACAGAATTTTATGATTATATGATTTTGATTTTCCAACCCGTATTAATATTCCCGTGTCAATACTTTTTACTTTTACATTTCAAGGTTTGCAAAAGTATCGTATTGTATTGTATTGTATTGTATTCATTTTATTCAGTTGTCAGAGCTTACAACAAAGTTAATCATTGATTTCAAAAGCCGGACAACATAAGAAACAGTAGGAGGCAGAAATTGAATGAATCATTGCATTACATTTAGTAAGAATTAGCCGGTATATTGGTCAGTACAATACATAAAATATGTTAACATATGTAAATAATAATTATTTAATTAATTAATTAATTAACAGGTATTAACAGATGTAAACTTTAATGTCCCTATCACGAATTAAATTATGAGTTTATATTTTCAACACGATTTTTGATGATCCAGGCAGCGAGATCCTTAATGTACTGTGGTTCTATTTCTAAACCGCGAAGAGAGTTTGGTAGGGAATTCCATTCTTTGATAAATCTATATTTTACACTTTTACAAAGGATCTCCGAGCTCCGGTGGAGGGTTTTTATAGTGTTCTGGTGGATGCCATTCACGGAATTAATTTCGCAATCAAACACACCTTTATAGATTGTACTTATACTTCCAAATTTGAGGAACGAGCGCATTTTTCGAACACAATTATAAGTAATCCGTTCCTTTACAGATAATAAATTACACTTGTCTAGCAAAAATCCCTCCATTTCTTTGTTTACAAGTAGTTTACCCCGTGCAGTATATTTTGCATTAATTTTTCTTTCCTTTCTATTTACTTTATAGAAGAAAGAATAAATGAGCCTGTTAATCATTTCCTGTATACAATGGTAGTCACTGTCCGGCCTGCAAGCCCAAACAGTAATACAGTAGTCAACATGCGATAATAAGAATGCATTTACAGATATTTTTAACATGTCAAATGATATGTATGGTTTAAGTTTTTGGAGCACTGTCACTGCGCTAGCTATTTTTCTTTTTACATGTAAATAGTGCTCTTTGAAGTTTAGATTAGAATCTAAATGTACACCAAGGTATTTAAAGTTATAAACCCTCTCTATTTCAGTGTTATTACAATATAGTTTTAGTTCTTTGGGCACCTTGGTGTCATTGGATTTATGGAAAACTATGAATTTAGTTTTATTATAATTTATTTTTAAAGAGTTTTCATTGCACCATTCGTCGATACTTTCTAAAGCACTTTGAAGCTTAAGGAGTCCCCTATTGACGTCACTGTCATCACAGTATAATACAATATCGTCAGCATAGAAAATACACATTAACGACATAATTATAGGTATCGATGCGAGGCTATTTATATACATAATAAATAGAAGGGGGCCTAGTATAGATCCTTGTGGGACTCCCCATTCTAGTGGAAACTTATTGGATGTAAATGAACTTAATTTTATTCTAAACTTTCTTTCAATGAAATAGTGCGCAAGTAACTTTAATATACTACCGTGCAGCTTATATTCTAATTTAAGCTTTCTGAGTAAAGAAATTTGAGAGATAGAGTCAAAAGCTTTGCGTAGATCAATAAATACGGCAAGGACTCTGCCGTTCCTTTTGTCTATTTTATTGTAGATATCTTGTGTTACTATTTGAACTGCCGATTCACAATCCCGCCTTTTTCTGAACCCAAACTGATTGTCACATAATAGATGCTCATTGGATTCTAGAATTAAGTTTGATAGAATTTTTTCAAACACTTTACACATTGTAGGAAGCGTTGAAATTGGACGGTAGTTAAGTGCAATGCTTCTTTTTCCCGATTTTTTGAATATAGGTGTGATAGTAGCACATTTAAAATGAGATGGAAATTCACCAACTGCTAGTAGTCTTGTAAGTGTCATTGCAATGGGTTTAGATAGTGATGACATACAGCAAAGTAGCATCACATATGATATTATGTCACATGGATCTGTTCGTTTTTTCTTAAGTGATTTAATAGCGTTTTTTACATCTTCAGCACTGACTATCAGCTGGTTTTCAGGGACATCAATAGAGTTCCAGAAATCTAATAATTCAGTTCTATCTGTTGGTGTATTAATTACAAATGCACTTGCTAGCTCGGACGCGATTTCTTCATTTTTATGGACTGTCTGGTCTTGTTTTTCAAGTTTGTCAATCGGAACTTGCGTCTTTTTTCCTCCAGTAAGATCATGAAAGACTTTCCAGACAGATGCAGAGTCACGACACTCACTAAACTTGTCTTTAAAGTATATGGATTTGCAAGATTTAATTGCTTGAGTAACTTGGTTTCTTTCATATTTATACATTGACCAAAGTTCATTTGCTCTTGCAGTTAATATTTTCATTTCGTCTTCATTGTCACATGATTTGTTCATCTGCAGTTTAGCTTTTAGGTATTTAGATTTTAAGGTATTGCGACTATGAATTAGTTGAATGATGGTGTTGCTCATCCATGGTGCTTGATTTCCGCGGATCCTCATTTTGACTATTGGACAATGCCGGTCTATCACAGGTTTGATAGTATTTTCAAAATTCTCATATATTTCATCACCGGATGTCATGTTGTCAACATTCCATTGAATTGATGCGATTTCAGCATTCACGTGCTTCCAGTCTGTGTTTTTAAAGTTCCTGGAGTTGATGACAACTGGCTTGGCTTTGCTTTTATATTTTACACAGCATTTTATTAAATAAATGAGATCATGGTCTGAGAGACCAAGAGGCACAATTCCACTAATGATCTTACTTTTTGAATTTGAGGAGTAGATATGATCCAACAATGTAGAGGTCTTTTTATCTGTGCGGGTGGGTCCTTTTACAAGTTGCTTATAGTCATGTCCCCTCGAGATATTAATTAAATTATGGGCGGTGTCATCATAGTTTAATAAATTTATATTAAAGTCCCCTAAAATAAATGTTTCTAAGTTCTCTTCGTTGAGCGAGGTTAATAGTTTGTTAAACTGATCAATAAAGTGCTGTGAGTTTATTTTTGGTGGTTTGTAGATCGACACTACGATTATTGGCTTGGAAAATATAGGCCATATTTGTACACAGTGCACTTCACATTCCTTCATAAATTTGATATCAAAATCCAACTCCATATATTTGTGTTTGTTACTGATATACCAAAGTGTGCCCCCACCCATACGATTTTCCCGGTCGTGGCGTATAGTGGAGTAATTATTGATATTGTACAATTGATCCGGATTTTCCTTTCTTAGTTTAGATTCTGTACATATCATCACATCCAGGTTTGAATTACTGACTAGCAGTTTAATTTCTTCTAACTTTATCAGATTCAGACTGTTAATATTAATATGAGCGATTTTTAGTCCTTTGGTTTCATTTAAAACTTTAATTTCGTCGGAAATATGATTTACAACTGGTAGGCTTATTTCACATGGACTTGTGATAGTATGAATTGTCTCAGGAGGGAGCTCTAAAATTATATTTTCCGTAATATTATTCGCTGGTTCAGCACAGTATCTACACTTCCATGTGCTGGGTTCGATTTTATGAAATTCTCGATATTTTATTGCCGGTACAAGGCATGTAAAATGATATGGTTTTTCACAGATACTGCAGCGTATACAAAGTTGATTTGTTTTTCCCTTTCTGTTACACTCGTGACACTTTTCAGTTGGCTTCATTTTTAATTTATGTATATTGAAAGATCGTTGGCAGCGAGGTGATGACCAAGGTACCTACGTACATCCTACGTATGGTTTTCCTTGGTTTGTTGTTTCAAATTCAAATACCTTATTTTTTTTATAGTGCCAAAGGATCGGAGGAGGGTCGAAATTCATTTGATAGTTTGTAGTGGGAAGAACCAAAAACGGGAACTGGTGATCATAAGTAAATAAAAAAAAATTATACAGATATATCGTGAAGCACTATTAGTAATCAACATGCACAAGATATTCTTGAGGTTGCTAGTTACCTACTTTTTGAGAGAATTTCCTGTACACACATCATCATCATCATCATATTACTTTGTACAGCTTACATGTAACTTGAAGTATATACTCACTTTTATGAAATGAGCTCTGTATTAGCTAAGTGAACACTAAAACCGGCATAGGTAATGATAATATATCAAGTTCGTGAGGGGAATTTTGGGCTTGCTTGTAGGGTCAGATGTCAACGTCAAAAACAAAGATTGTTTTACTTGCCTCATGATGATGGCTTACATCATCATAACCTTTATAACCATCTACCTACAGTACACATTATAACAATAACAATATACGAATAATGTAGTGTACCAACAGTTAGACATCGCAAGTAAGGGGTGCCCATACATAGCTGAGTTTGTATAAGTATACACGTACTACGGGGAATGGGACGAAGCTGAGCTTGTTACGATTACGATTACGATTATTATGAGATTATGAGAATGTAGTCATGTTCTACACAGGGACTAAAACTACACACACACACACAGACAGACACATACTTGCTCAATGCAGAACACATGCTTAGCAAGAGAAGAAAAAATTTATGCATAAACTTAACCAAAGTAGAATAAACAAGTAAACAATCTTTTCAGATATTAAGTTAGCAGCGCTGTACAAAGTTGAGCTGTTTGGAAATGGAAAATTGTAAATTGAATGGACTTGTTGGTTTTACCTTAAATCTGAAATATTATAATGAAATTTTACTATCACCTTACCTGCATTTACCAAACTATCAACGACATACACCAAGTGAATGTGAAGGGGCTGAGGAGAGGAGAAGATGATGATCATGATTCTAACGGGTTGGTTTGGGCTTTGGCATTTTTTAGTGTTTTGGTTCACTTCAAGTCTTCATTTCGTGCGCTCTGTAAATTTAATCATAAGGTAATGTAATATTTATACCTCCACAAATTTTATACACTTTTTGAAACATTGTATGCTATACATAATATTCATACATTTTAAATTGACTTATTTAGCATGCAACAAGTTTTGGGTTGGTTTGCTTTTTTAGGCTGGAAGGTAAAAATAAATAACATAAATATACATAAAAAAGCGTGTACTTGTTACTTTACGTAAGGTCAGGTCACCTTGTTATAATTGATATACTCTGCAATGGTAAAGGTCGGTGATCGATTTTCCTTGAAAGGCAAAAAAGTTTCTTCATCCAATCGTATACACCTAAGCAAAGTAAACCAATACAAAATTGATGCATTAAATATTTACATGTCTACGTACTTTTAGGTATACCTACGTAGGTCTGTATAAATTTTAAGCAGATGTCCGATGAGGAGCGCTGCAATAATGCAAAGAAAAATGTATTTTGCGTGGTATGAATACCCTGTAATAATACGTTCAAAGTATATTAGCTGCATGCATTCCCAGCAAAGTTTTCGTTTTTCATTTCATTTTCATTCCATGATATAATTAATTTTCGCTTTTATTCTAACTCAACCGAATATTTCCTTTGTAATTACATGGTAAGGCGTATACTCATATTATGAATTTGCATTTTTAAGCTTGAGGCTTAAAGGAAAGAAAAAATAAGAGAAACAAAGTGATTTAATTTTTGGCTGTAAATGATTACGAAGTGCATCCTTGTTTGTACCATGTCAGTCTAAACGAAAACAAACAAGTAAGAGTGATTGTTTTGCAGTGCAATTTTAGAATTTGAAAGACACGTGACAGCTAAATTGAACACATCAAATTAAGAATGAAAATTATATGCATGCACACTGACTGAGCAGACACACAGATTCTAATTCACAAAAGCGTTCACATAAACATATTATAGTTTAGCGTGTGTAGTGTACTTACTTTTCATTTTGACTTCACATAGGATGTACGCTCTAAGATACTAACTAGACTTGTCTTGCAGTCTTGTTAAGGAATTTACGGTTTGACTTTAATACGTAATGTAATTAAATTGTAAAACGTAATTAAGTCAAAACGTCAAATGTTAGATGAGAAAACGAGAACACACACAACTCAAACTTAACAATAACGATAAAGGACTAGACTCCTATGATCTTCCTGAATTCAATCCTGAAGGTTCTTTCATAAAATTACACAAAATGTTTCATCTGACTGTAAGTACATAAGAACTCACGAATTATTTTGTACTAACTACGAGCAATAATAATTGTAACGATCAATGAACTTCAATACCACAGGACACAGGATGCTACGCTAAACTATGAAGAAAGAGGATGAGATAGAAAGTATAACCACAAGAACTCATTCATTAAAATTATTTTTTTTAATACCCAAACTGCAATGCAATAAAGCAATACACGAGGCAAGACCCGATGCAAGATGCAAGGGATGAATATATGTAATAATAATAATTTAAAATAAACTGCTTAAAGCTGACTAGTGAGACTTCAAGGGATCTGCAAGGTGTTGGCTTATACGCTAGGTTTTGCTTGAAGGAGGGACATTGGGTGTGTAAAGTGTAAATAAATGATACGTGTAGGTCGCAGGTACTAGGTACTTATGTATAAGGATGTGTCTGGTGTATATTTACAAATATTATTTAATACTTTCATTTTCGCAACCTAATTTTACGCCCCTCTTTCACTTATCTAGCTCAAATAGAGTTAAAAGATATTGCCGTTGTGAATATTACGGAAGATACTCAAAAAAAGATTACTTTCTTGCTAAAAAGTACCTTGATTCAACTTTTGACTGAAATCAACTAGGTATATACTAAACTGTAAGCGATATATTCGTTTTTACATTATTCATTCTTCATTTTGCACAGCGTTAAGTTTGATTTGATTGGATTTCGATAGACAAGTGAAAGGAATCTGTTTTTTTACAAAAGAATAATATAATTGAAAAAATGGCACATGATCACTTCTTTACTCTCTTGGGATGTAATAATAATATGGTTAAACTTAATTAATTAGACAGCCAGATAGCCTTGGGCTTACGATATTTGCAGAAAATTTATGATTTAATTTGTACACAAAAGTGATTACTTGAACCTTATATCTTGATCAAGTCAAATAAGAAACGATAACATGGTATAGGAACTAGTAACAACGCATCTATAGATATAGCCTAAGTACTGTGCTTTTCACAAAAGTGTAGACCGAAGTAGGTATGTCCCATTTCTCATCTTCCCCGCAAACCGCACTCGCACTCACTGCGATACCGGCTGTATATTTAGAATACGATTTTGAGTTCTGCTCAATGATTCCTCCCCATGCTATTTTCTATGCTAAGGCTATGCTAAATTTAATGATTATGTAAGAAGAAATACGCAAGGTACGCAAATATATTTAATACTAAGTGAGGCCACCATTATCACCGTTTTTAATTTTGACATACCAAGAGTTTGTTTATTACCATTTATGTACAAAATTTGATCTCAAATAATAGGATTTTACAATTAATTTTGACAAAATATTGTTTTCACTTTGATGCATCCACTTAATGCCCCGTTACACCCTAATCAGTTCTTTTTTCTTCAAATATATAAATTTTGTAATGGCTCGCTGACATTAAGGTCAAGAACCACCGCGTCTTCCAGCTCTTTGTCTCTTTTAATCATTTGGTCCTCAATCTTAATAGCGTGATTAACGCAATTTTCCCAAACTTTAGCTGTCACAGCTTGAATAGACTCTTCTGATAGTCGTTTTACATTTTTAGTCCCTCCGATGGAATTATTTTTGGCCACGTACCCCTTCACAACACTCCATATCAACTCTATTGGATTTAACTCACAGTGGGCTACTGGAAGCCACAGTACTTTTACATCTTTGCCTGATAGCATAGCAATCCGCTCCACTTGGTACTGTAGCTTAACAGGATGTTTCTCTGACCATTCAATTAATTTCTTTTTAGTCATGTCATGATAGTCCTTCACATCTTCAGGCTTTTCGACGTTTCGGATCATTAGTGAGGATATTAACTGATCTTTTTTTGGTACAGCTTGCATATCACTGTGCTAGCTACACGATCTCTGTGGTATGGGGCCCTATCCATAACAATTACTGTTTTGTCCTCAACACAGTCCACTAAGTTTTCAAACCACTTGTTGAAATGTGCAGAATTCATTGATGAATGGTAATCAGCGGAGTCTTTTTTGGAGATAAATATGTCCTCCACTCCACTGCCTTTCACAAACCCAGCACTACCACCAGCATGGTTTATAATAACCCTGCCTTGTCCTCCTTTAACAATAAATCCGCCAGTATATCCTTCTACATTTTGAATTACTTTGGAAGTTGTGTATTCCGTAAAGTTTTTTAATTCCGCTTCGTCTAGTAGCATTTGCCAGCATCTACTAGGAGTTAAGTCAGGTGAGGCCCAAGTCTCGTCGGTATACACAATGTAATACCCTTGTTCTCGATAGTCTTTAATTTTTTCCAAATAATACTTTCTCTGCTGCTTTATGTCATCTCTTTCTAAAAACACTGGCTTTTTGCCAACTTTTTTAAACATAAAGTTACACTCATTCTTCATCCAGCGCCATAAGGTAGTTCGACTTATTATTGGAAAGTCAGAAACCTCTTTACAAGTTGCCAGAATTTTACTTAAATTGGGGTAGGTTTTCTTGGCATAAAAGTCAAGAACAACACGCCGAATGGTACTGACATTCCCTTCACTACACACATGCTTTCGGGCCCTAGGTTTCCTTTTTTTGGGCAAATCACATTCTGATTTAATAATGTTAGCTACAGAAGCTTTTGAGATCCCACACACAGATGCACATGTTTTAAGTACATTGCCATATTTTTTTTTCATAAGGTTGTAGCCTAATTCCACTTCGATGTCTTTTTTTAAATTTCCTAAGAATTCACGTAATTTACGTACAATCAGTTTTTGTTCATATGTAATATTTTTCTTGTCCTTCCTAGATTTTTTATTAATTTGTGTTCCATTTCCGTCATCCTCATTTACATCATTATAATTTGCATCCTCTTCATCATCCATTTCATCCCAACCATCATCCATTTCATTCCAATCATCATCCACTTCACTTTCGTCATCCGTTGATCCATCAACATCACTACCTTTATTGATGATTTCTTCATCACTACAATAGCTGCCGTCACTATCTTCACCGTCACTGTTCTCATCCCATCCATCATTAAAATTTTCGTCACATTCATCATCACTGCTCCTCTCATTACCACATCCCTCCGCAACATCAGATCCGTTATTATCATACACATTTGAATTTTCAGACACTTCACTTACACACTCTTCCATTTTACACAACCGCCAACCGCAACAACAAAATAACAAAAAACAACACACAACAAAAGTAACAGCAACCAACAATAGTAACAGCAAACAACAATAATAACAGTAATACAAAAGTAACAACAGCACAACAATAACAAGCCCACACAACAGCAATTGACTACATCGAACACTCGTAATTGAACACTACAAACTAGAAATGGTCATAGTAGTAGATAAATTTTACAACCCGTAATATTTATCTACTACTATAACCACATTAAATTTAACCTACTACTATCAACTACTACTACTACTACTACTACTACTACTACTATCTATAACTACCCGAACAACACTAAAAAATTATTACTTAAAAAGTTTTATTAATTGCTGAATTAAAAATTTTTTAAATTGCCAGCTTGGTCTGATCCGTCAACAACTTGACATAAAGTATTTGTGTTTTCCCGCTGCAGTAATTTAAAAACGTGCGAATAATAGTTGTAGCAGAAAATAGCATTGCTGGCTATAAATAACGCGAGAGATGTGGACCGCCTACGGTTCATACTTATGTGAAAAACACAGTAGGTAATAGTATAATGTGAAAGGTTCTTTGATTAAATTGTTTCGAGAATGTGCTCATTCAATCTGAATAAAACGAATATACATATAGTAAAATTTATTTTCAAAAATCCAAACCTTGGTTTTAGTTTGGTATCTTTGTACATGTTGTAGTGGCATCGAAGTTGGAACTAAAACTTACAACAACAAAGTGCAATATTGAAACTTGCAAAGTGGTAAAAGACACTACTATACTGTAATACTATTAGCTTCCTTTTCCTCGTCGTCATCCTGGTGAAAAAGATATGGAGATACATACTCTAAAGAGCTACGTACATATACGCTCGTAACAAAATTCCATTTTATTATGTGAAATGTGTAAAATTTTACAACCCACAGCCGTCCCTCTTGGGGCTATATTACCTCCATATGCATACCGCATGAGAATCAGTTGATGAGTTTACGATGGAACGAGCCTCCAATTTTCGGTTCTTTAACAACACAGACACAGTTCAACAATACATAATGCACATGCTCTTTTGTTGTTCCACTGCTCCTCAATTGGTTAATTCGTAGACTGAAACTGTCATAATAATATATGTAAACGTATAGATTTTCATTTTCGTTTGTATATTTTTAACATTTTTTTTCCACTTCCACTTTACTTCTACTACAACTTTTGAGACTTTTATAATTTGGAAGAAGTGGAAACTGAGAGACTCATCTAAATTCTGCATTCTGACTCTGATAATATATACTTTGGAGTTTGGAGTGCACAATGTAATTGAAAATTAAACCATGAACTCATACGTCAAACGTCAACTATGGACCATGCTGTAAGCATACTAAGAGAACCTGGCCGTATATATGACTGGCAAAAAGGCTCAGTTTGATCGTACCCTCGACCCCTCATAAACTTCAATATTTAACCACCGACAGACCAAATTGGGTCTTCCAAGTAAAATACGGTAATAAAATGTAGCTAATAAGTCTTACTTAATTTTCGAACCCTCCATATGCATACTCTATGTTATTGTAAACTACAAGTATTTTCCGCACCAAAGCCTTTCGCACTTCAATATTCGTTTAAAATATAATCCTTGAATTTCCTTTTGTGAACGATTCTCTCAAAAACTTATAACTAGGTACATATTATTTCGTGAAGATTTTGAACCTATATAGGGGACCAAAATGTGTGACATTGTGTATAGCTTTAGACTTTCTTACTGTTACGGGTGTCCCTCTTTAATATCGCTTGCCTGTAGATATGTATTGTTACTGTCACTGGCTCGATACAGTCAAGTCGTGACTAAAAAAATTGGTCTCTCGTAGCTTTCCATGAAATTGTCCTTCTGCTCTACTGTGTCCTGCATGAATTAATATTAGGTACGCCGGACAAATTATAGTCCTAGTTAAAAGTGATAGCTATATATATAATTATTTGTTATATCGAGTTATAAAATACTATTGCACTAGTATGCTCTAACTGAAACTGACCCAACTTTGAGAGAATGACTGACTTCTGTGTACTGCATGCAGAGCTCAGAACTTACCATTGTAGGGCACTATATCTCAATTTTATGTTTTTATGATGACTGTCACGTTTCAAGATACAGTTTTAACATCTTCAATATATTATACTCTCTGAAGATGGTCAATCCTACTTTTCGTTCTTGCCTTGCATATTACACTGTATCTATGGATAGTGTCAACATGTCACCGTCACCGATGCGCGATGGTTGGTTGGCCTGCTGCTGGTTGGTGTAACAGAAAGAAACAATATAATTATACAACGTAGCAACTACCTCCATATTTAATGTCGAACCGTATCTCCACAGATATAAATCGTTCCAATAGCCATTGTGTCTGGTGCTGTGTATTCCACTATTCCTTCCACCGAAGCACCGAAAAACTGACCATGAATGAAAAGGACACTTTTGTCTCTTATTATTCCACTGTAGACAATCAGGACCCTTTCCTTCAAATGCAATTGACATATATATAAGAATGTGTTTTTCATTTTATATATAGGGCATCTATGTTATTTAATTTTTATTGAGTTTGTCCCGTAATTTATATTTTAAATTAGTTTATTACGAGAGAGTGGGGTAAAGACCATAGGACATGGTGCGACTTCTTGACACTTGCGGAAAGGAATATGCTCCATCCAGACTATGATCATAGGCACCTATGATAGTCATTGAGTTTACACTCAAAAGCGCGAAACTCAAACACACTGCCTATGAGGGTTATTGATAATAGATTACGGTCAATTGACAAACCAACCTCAATTGACTATAATCGTATACCTATCATAGTGTGGATGGAGCAATATAGTATAAAATGTCAATAAATATAAATTAAGATGTTAAAATCCAAGGCAAAAATTTTCTCACACTCGTTTCGGAGTCACAATGTTTCTTTATTTACATGTAGCACCGAAGCTACAAATTTTACTGCAACTCTTGTCCATTGTGTCATAGTTGTAATTGAAACCAGTGAGGCTGGGCGCTTTTAGCCAAAATAATTTAGAATTGAATGATTTACACAGGTATTTCATGCACGGATAGAGAGCGTGCCTCAGCTCTTTGGAAATTGTGTAAAATTCAAAGAAAAACAAGTTTCGGTACAAAAGCCATGTAAAAAGGAATAATATTACCTACATATATATTTGTACACGTTTCTTGAATTGAATTGAATATTCTCTGTGGCTTTGAGGCTCTCTTTCATGTTTTTTGGTTGTAGCCCGGTATTTAGAAGGTTAATGTGAAAGTCTGCATACCTATTACACAGTTTTGGTAGTAAATATGAATAATTAAAAATCTCCACCGCACACCCCTCTCTTCATACTTCTCAATTTTTGATGGCAAAACTGTTGATGTCCATTCCATATATACGACACGTACGATTTAAAATTCTAACTCCTTGGGCTCTTTCATACTTCCCCAGAGGTTTTTACTCTCCTCCTGTAATATCCCGAACTAAAAGTACCTTACTCATACTGCAATCTACCTTGGTATCTTCTATTTGTGGCTCATCCATATCTTAGATACTCACACTATCGCACACTATATACATACTATGTAGTGCCAGTATATATATAAATACTGTAGACGACGATACCATACGTATGTCCACGTAGAGAGAGACTCAACTAAGTTTCAGTTTTCTGCTCAAAAACTAAATAGGACAATTACGAGGGGTAAAGGAGTTGTAAAAACAATCTCATTTGATATAGATAGAATAAAATAGGATAGATAGAATAGGAGGGAATGGGAATGGCATGATGGGATGACTTGGCTTTGACTTGGTCTTCTTCCTTCGTATGTCCATGCTACGGACTGGAATGATCCGTATGGAACGTGCGGTGAGCACGTTAAGAGTTACGAGGCGGAGAATAGCGTACTAATTATATGAGGGGGAAGAAGCCGAGATAAATGTTAAGAGGCCGTGGAATGGGACGGGTGAGAAGAAGAAAATTCATTTGTTCGCTTCCTGGAATTTTAAAACCCGGGTTTGTTATCATCATCGTTTGTCGTTCCTTTTCTTTCTATTAGTTTCCATACATCTCCTTCTACACAGATAGACACCGTGTATAACCTCCTGCTCCTGCTATCTGTGCGAGCTTCACTTGTTCCTATCTATGTGTCTTCCGCAACTTTTATCTTCACGAAATTCTTTATACGCGCAACTAATCTTAACTTTGGATAATATGTTCTGATATAAGTATGGGGTCCATGCGTATATATCTCTAGAGGCATATAGTCAACTTGGAGGAGTTTCAAGTGCACACGTTCAACCGGATTCTACTACCGTCTCCAGGACTCTCTCAATTCTAAACATACACAGTGAAAATATACGAGGACTTTGAGTGAGTTGGAATTTTCTCTCAATTTTCTACATATTCAAGTGCAATACAGGAGGAGGAATAGATATATACGAATTTGCGAATGGTAGAAATCCACCTACCTACTTCACTTTAAGTTGATGCCACATTACATTATATTACATGAGGCTTTACTTTTACAATCACTCCCACGTCTCACGCTCTCATGTCACACGTCACAACAGTTCCTAATAAGATACGATCCGATAAAATTCTGTAGATAAAACGAATACGCATATAGAGTCTCTACCGCCTTCCTATATCTACTACAGTTAAACTAAGAACGACACTCCCATGTATAAACCTTCTTTCTACCCGTCTTTTAAACATTCAAAATAAATTCAAATAGATAAGGATACTCGGAGAGTAATAGCATCATCAAGAGCAACATCAGGAGGAAATCCAAAATAAAAGTTTTCCCTTTTTCTCTAAATACCTTTCCTTTCATCCGTTCCCACTCCACAGAGCACAGTTGTCTGTCATGAATTGTCGATGCAATGTATTTTAATTTCAAAAATAAGGCACGTAAACGAAATTTCGATTATCCATCAGCTTATTCACAGAGTCAAGCAATTTTGTGCTTTACATTACAAAAGTCTAAATAGAAGCAATGTAAAAACAGGAAATTAGCCAAATAATCTTTGTTGCACAATATATACCGCGGATCACATGATTAAGAATTTGCTTTTAAGCACCTCCCTAGGTACCTAAATGCAACACACCAAATAAAACAAAAGTGCATAGAGTGTGTAGAGATTATTTGTAGATACTCTTCATATTACTGTAATCCATGAGAATTGCGTGTGACTAAACGCAAAAGTACAAATAATCTAGAACAATGCTTAGGTACATTTTTTATCCGTCATCAAGTGTGTAGTACTTACTCATACTATTATGTATGATTCATGCAGTTCCATTTAATTTAGCTTGACGGTGACGAGGACGGTGGACGGTAGTGCCTTTATAATGTAAGTAGGTACTTCCAGCTAATTACAAGGATCGTAAAGGGAAAAAAGAAGACAAAAATTATTGTGATTACATGCATTAAAATGTGGTAGTACATCAGTGGAATGGGTACGCAGCGTACGCATACTATCTACTACCTACATTAAATGTACAAATACAGATATTCCTTTCCTTGGGACGCCATTACTTGAATTGTTGCTTGTGGAGTTTTTTTGTGTGTTGTTGTGTGTAAAGAATTATTATTGCACTGAAAAACTACTGAAAGGAGTGGATCAAGTTACTGTGTGTGCAGACTGCGACGAGAGAACGACTGCCGATGCCGATGCTGACTGCAGCAGAGTCAGAACGTCAGTCAGTCAGAGAGATAGGGTTGAAATAAAAGAAAGAAAAGTTGTGTAGTGGCTGAGCAAAGATTATAGATGTGATAGGGAGGAAGACACTTTTACGAAACCAAACTTTAAACCAAACAAAAACGCACCTACGTACCTAGCTACGTACCTACCTACAGGGAATTCACATATTTTATATAATAGTTTCATGAATTCATGTAGGTTGAGGAGTAATTTTACGTACAATTTTTGATTACAATGGCTACGCGGCTATAATATCCAGTGAACGGTGGCAGTGTGAGTGACAGGACTTCCTGTCTCCGTCTTCCACACCACACAACTCAATTACATGCCCAGATGCGTCCGTTTGTCTGTCTGCCTGCTCGTCCGCTCTCGTCCATCCTCCCATGTTCAGTCTTCTCAAGAGTCCCTATATGTTATTGCTCAGGCAATCTTCTTACAGATACGAGGGAATATTGTGGCCAAAGCTTCCCATTGGTCTTCATACTAGACGGTGACGTTCTTGGTTGGTTTGCTTGGTCTTCTCTCTCTCTCTCTCTCTGAAATATAGATATATTTTTTGTTATCTAACTTCAGACTGAACAGTAAATAAACTATCAGTAGTAGTAAGTAGCAGTATCTGTACGTAGGCATATAGAATATTACATAGGCACATTAGTTTCGTTGAATAGTAGTAGCAGCCCTTTCCGATGGATTATTATAATCATTTTATTATGCATGTTCCCTCCTTTTGACATGAATATAGATACAGATAAACTATCTCTCTCCCTCTCGGTCTGTCCTAGGTCTGCAAGCTGGAGCTATGGAGTATGAAGCTGACTGGGCAATGTAAGGAAACATCTATCCATACAATATTATAATGCACTTATAATATACGTCAAAACCCAAAGCAAAAACCAATATGGCCGCTATAGCTAATAAAATATCGTCCTTCCAACCCCATCCCCATCCCCTAGTCACATCAAATGAGAAAAAAATCAACCCTTTATCACACTACGATGCACTCCAGTCCGAGTCTCCTAAAAGTTACACTCTGACTGATCAGCACCAATGTATCATCTATCTATATACCTATTCCATGTAATAGCACAGTAACTATGGCTGCAGGAGTTGTGTTCAGAGGCTATTATGGCAGCAACTATCAGTCAGTATTGACGATTTCCTATATTAACTATACAGATATGCTATATGGACAAAACGTCAGGGCAAAAATATGAGTTCGTACGTGCATCCCATTTACTACTAAATCATTGCTTTTACTATTCCATATTCCATTATTTTAATTTTTATAGCTTTTTCTCATGACTAAATGTCCATGTGTAGAAGGGCCTTTGCTAAACTAGACTGGGACTGGGACTGGGATTGGGAGACTGGATAGTGGATTATTGAAATAACAATAGCCTTTCTCTAGGGAATTACAAACGAGAAGGAAAGCTTTAAAACTGAAACTGGAATGGATATATAGGCGGATACTTAGGCAATTGTTGGCGGAGGGGGATGCGCGCTTTTTGTTACAATAAGGCAAGGGCATATTATATGCACCGCACCACCGGAAGGAAACGTGTGCCATAGGTGAAAATTCCGGATTCAAAAACTTTTCTACAGCTTTTTTTATACTCTCTGACAAAGGACTATAAACATGAAAACTGCAGGGATTCTGTAGACATTATTAGTCCGCACACTTGTCACTATAATATGGTCTCCGGGTCCCATTGGAATAATTACAGTTTTCCTCATTCCATCTTCTTCTTTGTGTCTATGGCCTGGACTGTAGATACTTAAATTTACCATACGAATATGTCAACAGCTATACAGCTCCGTCAACTACAAAATACATGCAAGTTAAAATTTAAATTTAGACAATTGTCATTCCCCCCCTTCCTTAGTTCACATCTGTATAATATATTGCAGGGCCACTTAAAGACAAAAACAAAAGAGTGAACGCAAGTCTATGTAAATGATATTCGTATCTGTGTATAATCTGCGTAGCTCTTTCGTTCGTTCGTTCGTTAGCTCGGCCTAGTAATGAGATTCACTGGGAAGAAATGCAAAAATACTATAATGGGATGGGACAGTCCCTCTGCCTCTCTGACTCTGTCTCTGACTCTGACTGTTCTCTCCTATTTAACTAAATAATTTGAATTGGAAATATTTCTATAGTGGGAATTGAGTTGTGTATACAAATTGCTCAAATGAGCGCACGTTGATCATCCTAATAATAATAATAATGCTAATGCAGACACAAATGCTAATTTGAAAGGGAGTATCATGAAAATGTCAGTGTCATGCAGTCGAGAAAATACAAATAGAATGTCAAACAGAAGAAAAAGCAGCAGATCAAATCAATGAGCTGTCAGCAGGGTAATGTAATCTGACACAAATGAAGCGTGGAGTGTAATCCATACTCAGAGTATAGCACTGAAAGCATAGGGAGGTATACAGACTATTTGGTCTGTCTGGTGCCAACATACATATTCAGCATGCTTTTAGCTTGAGCAGGAAGTGTGACTGTCGCCTTCACCGTCACCATTCCATCCATTGCTGCTTTGCATTCGTTGAATTTGAATTTAGAATCTCATTTCAAATGCCTATAATAATTAAATTGCATATGTTGAACATAGCTGAATAATTGACAGGGAAGGAGACATCAGCAAGTCAAAAATTATACAAGTCTCGAGTGTTCAATTCCTTTACTTATAGACATGAAGGATGTTGACTTGAGAATTCGAAATGAACCCAATGCCGTATGGCCGTTAGCACCAAGGTTATAATTACAATAGATTTACAGGTGAACTCGAAGAACATAAATGAGACACTCTGCAGTGAAAGCTAAATATATCTTTTATTTGTAGAGAAATCTATGTCGTTCTCCTTCTCCTTCTGACTCTGTGACTTTCAGTTAAATTGCTTTTTGTAATTTACAAATTCAAACGTCTTCAAAGCTATTATTATTATTATTTCTTCACACAAAAAATAGAGCAGAAGTAAAAAACGAAAAAAAAATACATTTGAAAACGAAAACGATATTGTGTACAAGCCACGAATGTAAAATAAACAAAAACATAATGACCTGAAAAAAATTTGGCTGAAAGGGGTTACGTTTGTAGCACTAGGGAAGGAGATTCGAATTTTAAAAATTGAATTAAGGTTAGAACCAATAGAAATAGTACATAGCCAAAGTGTTGTTATTGTTGTGTTTAGTGGTGGTGGTGGTGGTAGTGGTATCTTTGCATGACCTGGCCTAGCATGACATGGCCTGCTGCTTGTTTTTTCTTACCACTAGATTCAACAAGGAGCAAAGTAACGCATTGTGAACACATCAGCACACCAGTCAGTCTCACTATAGTCAGTCTCAGTCAGCGTGAATTGGTAATATGTAGTACGAGTACAAAAGGGGAGAATAAAGACTTACAAATGTATTCTGCATTGTTCTGTATTATTAGTATTCTTAGACTATTCTTTACTTGTAAATAAAGAATAGTATTCGATATTAGATTACATGGCCAAAAAACCCTGGTTCTGGTTCTGGTCCTGGTTTTGGTGTGTATCTCGTTCGTATTTACTTATGCAGCTACCAGCCTATATACGCTGCTGAAATCCAGGGTGGTTTGCTTTACTGGTTGGTAGTGTGAGTTGTGCTGGTGCGACTGCTTGAGGCTTATATGTACACGCATTTGTTTTTTATTTTATGACCCAAAAGTCGAAACGAAGAAACTATTTCACACTCTGTTGACTCTCTGACTCTTCAAAATTCAAGGTAGAATTTTAGTCTAAAAGAGTTTAAAGGATCGCCATCACATTTCCTTTGACTTGGTTTCCTTTCCTTTCCTTTTGAGTTGTGTTCGTCTAAATTCGTAAATGAACATTATCAACATCTTTCCATCTCGTCGTCGAACAAAGGAGAGAAATGAAAAAAAAGTACCTACGTAGATATAGTATTTGTATTTTCCACTCAGGAAATAACTCAAAAATGCCCCAGATATAAAACAAAATGTGATTTCTGCACAGTTCTTGTCCAATCACAAATATTTATCTGTCTAAAGTGTGTACATGTAGTCTAAGGATCAGTTTGTGTGTCTAAAATACTGTACTCCTTAGTAGCCGTTGGAGATGAAACGTGCTCCTATACACCCGTGCGGTAAAGCACGCGCTTATATAGTCAGATCGGAGCAGAAGAAGTAGTTTACAGAATACAGTATCATCTAACAAGAACAATGCCGCAAGCTGGAAATCTATAGAAGTACTCGCCTCTTATTATCACTCGATTTAGGGCTGGGAATTGGAAACCATCCGTATAGGAAGGAATAGGTATTAAGGGGAATGAAAATAGAGTAAGTGGTGTGGTGTGGTAAAGGTGCTAGAGCCTAGCGGGCGGGCAGCGGTCTTATTTCATGACAAAATATACAGATACACAGACATTTAAAAACTAGGTAACTATAGATAAGGTATAGCCGGTGCGAGTAGAGTACGTCAAGGCGCTTTAAAAAGTTTTAAGTTGTAGAATTCTAATTCATGAACTTCAAAAATTCTAAAAAAAATCAGCTCGTGATTCTGGTTACCATGAACTATACGGCGGACACTGGGAGGTATAATGATCTGGCTCTGGCTATTGTGCATAGCTAGCTCCTCGTCCTTGGCTTTATATCAGTAGAATTGAATGTCACCAGGAATACCTGTACACGCATAGTATATAGAAGCATCTTGAGGAGGCTTTTGAAATCCAAAATTAATTGCATATGACAGAAAAAAATAATATGTCACACGAAGAGTTTTTTAAATAGAATAGTTTCACCCACCCGCAACGTATCAACACCCTTTTTGTATTGTTATTATTTTGCTATTATATTGCTATTACTTTAGAAGAAAATTGCACATAATTTTCAATTGGTCCCAGACCCCGGATTTCCATTCACACATTTCGTTCCATCCAGCCACTGTCTGTATTTTACTTGTTACATAGTACATATTAGTATGTATGCAGGAGGTTCCTATACCTATGTACTTGTAAACTGGTGCGTACGTAGGTAACTAGGTACTTCCACATAATAATGTTAAACTACTGGCCTTCTTCATACGTATTACTTTGCCTTTTTGGCCCAGTCTAAATTCTAAATTCAATCTCCTACTTCTGTGTTAGTAATACTGACAAAAAAATGACTAAATTGTTGTGGTTTGGTTCAGTTTAAAATACTTGCTTGGTTTAACTATTATTTAAGAAGCTTATTCCATATTGGAGAATAGAGAATAGGGGTATCCACCAACTTCTCCCCCGCCACTTCTCCCCCGCCACTTCTCCCCCGACATTTCTCCCTCAACGTTTCTCCCTGAGTCATTTCTCCTCCGTCCCGTTTCTCCCCCTACCTACATCTCCTTTGTACTGTTTTTCCTCATTTCATTTCTCCTTTGGTACCATTCTCCCCCAAAGTTCTCCTCCGTTTTCGTTTCACCTTCTACTCAAATAACTTATGGAATTGAAAGTTTTCGTTTTTAAGTCAAAATGATTCCATATGTTAACTGATTTGCGTTAGTATGAAAAAATGTGATGGCACTTCGATCGGGAATTTTAGTTATGCTTAAATAGTAGAATTTTCAATTTTTAGTTTTTATACATTTTTTATCAAATACATTCAGCCTTAAATAAAGTTTTTTAAGTCAGTATGGCTCTACGTACTAATAATTTTTACTTTTAAAGTAACTACACCTTGTGCCCACGAAAAATTCATTCTCTATATTTCAAGCGTTATTTATTGTAATTACATATTACATAACATAATATAATACCACGTATACATATACGTCCTGCATATTATATTTTCCTAAACCAAAATAAAAACATATTTTTCGTTCAGTAGATATTATTGTGACGGATTTTCTAAGCTAGCTATGCTAAGCATAGAAAACAACACAGTTGGTCTTGTGTTCGTAGTTAAATATAACTATTAAATTGGATATTTAATAATATGAAATAAGTCAACGCAACAAAATACAAATATGAAAGTAATTCATCTTGCTTTACCGCAAGGGATACAACTACAAATAAATACAAAATAAAGTAAAACTCAAATCCTGAGTATAATTCTATATTTATTCTGAGTTTAACTCAAGACAAGACAAATTCAATGGATTACAAGACAAGAGACAAGATACAAGACTATTGACATGGCGGAGGTCTGGGTTTATATACTCCATTGAATGACGAGCGACCATAAGAGAGACACATTGATTAGAATTAATTTACAGTTATGTTGGGTACTGGACAAAGTAATAAATGGACACTACAAGCATTGGATTAAGTATAAATACAAAATACAGGTGAGCGGTGGCCCAAACCAATGCAGCATTGGTTTGGGCTACAAGCAAAGCATTGAATTAACATAGCAATGGAGTTGACATTAGTTTACATATACAATTAATTATCACGTGAAGCAATGAATTAGGATACCCTCATGATATAAATGTAAACATAAAGCATGAACATACAAACAATAATATTAAAAGGAAATGCATTTCAACTGATAGAGGATCAAATGACAAGGGTACGGTAAAGATACAAATAGGAGTTAAGCATTATGTATATGGCGAATGCTGAGAAGTAGGTATATGACTTAACACTATTCACTATGTACCATACAACTTCGGACGGAAAGTAACATTATTATCACGTATATAGTAACTATACAAATTATACTCTCTATACACAAAGTTACAGCAAAAGCCGGGTGTAGGTTCTTAAGATACAAGCATGCCAAGTTACTACAAAAGTAAATTAAGTAGGCATATGCCTTAACACTATTCACTATGTAGCTTACAAGTTCCTGCGGAATCTAATGATATTATTATATACATAGTAACTACACATAATATACTCTATAAACACAAAGTTACAGCAAAAGCCGAATGTAGGTTCTTAAGATACAAGCATTTAAAGTTAAACTCGCGTCCATGCAAAAGTGCATGGACGCCATTTGAATGACTACTACAAGCTGTGTGGATCAATGTATATGCAAATGCATGCTTACATAAACTAATATGACGATATGCAAATATATTCGTCACATTATCTATCTGTCAGTGGGTATGGTCTAACCTTCACAGAAAAAAATTATTTTTTCTGTTAAGAATTCATATTCCCAATTATTTTACTGCAAATAATTGGGAAAAAATAATTTAATTTGCAGAGATTTAGTAACGCACCAGTGAAAATAAATTAGGTAAATGTTAAAATGAAGTAAAGAATAAATAAGTCATAGGACGTCCCGAAGTCCGAAGCGCCATATGTAGGTTATCAAATTATCATTGGGATTTCCTGAAATGCTATAACCTGCAGGTATGCTACAGTTTTTGTAGCTAACACCGAACCAGTTGATACATCGGGATAACAAGAGGCAGCAAAGTTCAGAATTGTGATACCTTCGATGACCCCATAATGATAGTACGATGACAGTGCATCATGCAATTGAAATTATTCTATTTTTGTTGTTCCACTGATAAGAAAACTATGTCCATTATGCACAGATACTAAATAATTCACTGAACTAAAACGCGTTTAAATGTTCTAAATATTCTTTGCATATAAAATTATTTTTCTCCTCATAAATAATTATTAGTTTCAATGCTAATAGAATCATATCTTTCTGAAGTTTTAAAATACTACTAAACTAAAATTCCCGAAGTATCTGCTATTATATTTTTTTAATTAATCTAAAATCAGTTAACGTATGGAATAATTTTCATTCCTACCTATCTACATAATTTAGCAACCTTTGGCAGTTCTCAACCGAATTAGACATGCGATATGTCATTTTAAAGCTCTTTTCAAATAAAAAATATAAAATTCTTTGAAAATCGAAAATTATTTAATTTACTATTTCTTTTAATCATAATTAACTTTAGATGTCCAATTTTAAATTAATGCTTTTATAATTTGCGCACCAATTGCAATACACATTGTTCTTCTCCTCATTGTCGTCATTTTGATATATCACTTCTTCATATTTGAAAAGAGTTACCGGCAGAAATTTGACATTTTAGGTTTGGCGGGAAATTCAAATTTTCAATATTCCCTTATTTCTACATGTCTACATAATTAATCTCATTTTTGCATTTCTCAATGACATTTTTGACATGCAATATATGATTTTGAAGCTCTTAAAAACAAATATTCATTTAAAATTGCAATTTATTACATTCAATTTCTTTAATTATAATTAACTTTCAAATAACAATTTGTTAGTACAGATTTTAGCATTCAAGAGTACTACCCCATATTACTGTTAAGGCTACCAAAAAACAAGGGCTTTAGCCCTTGTTTTTCCATATATTATTTGCGTCGGAGCTGAAACTGAAACGGAGGAGAACTTAAGGGGAGAAAGATACCGGAGGAGAAATAAAATGTGACGAAGTGGGACTGCGACGAAATGGGAATGGGGAGAAACAGTGCAAAGGAGAAGTAGGTAGGGGGAGAAACGGGACGGAGGAGAAATGTCTCGGGGAGAAACGTCGGGGGAGAAGTGTCGGGGGAGAAGTGATCGGGGAGAAGTGCGATAGATTCGAGAATAGGTTTAACCATTTTTGTACACACGTGTATAAGGTGCATTCCGAAATTCCAATAATTGTCGATAATGAGCCAGTAATGATGATAATAATAATGGGAGATAATTTCACAGAGAGACACCGATCGATACACACACGTAAGAACCGTAACCAAATTCCGACTGGAAATACTTTTAAACTTTTAAAATTCCACATTTCTAAAAAAATAATAAAAAGGTGAAAAAATAATTTAATTAGAAAATGATGTATTTATTATTGAGGGGAAGGGGCAACTAATTTCAAAGTAAACACCGAGACGGATTATTTCAAAAGGTTGGTTTTGGTTTGCCTAATAATTTAATGGTAGTGTGTGTGTGTTGATTTTTCTTCCAATCATTTAATAGCTCATCTGGATTTGGAAGTCTTCTTTGGGTTCACTCAAGTCGCGGATGTTGAATGAAATTGTTCCTTTAGGTTAAGTTTCCATCCTGTAGGCATTTGGCATTGACTTTGTGATGATGAATTCTTCTGAATTGTGGAATCTATGGATACAAAGAGATACACATTTTTAAAAAACTTCCAAGAAGTTTCATCCAAATAATGGAAACTGGATGCAATGAAAGTAAAAGGAAATATATACATATACCTGTAAAAATTATAAACTCGCTATATTCTAAGTCCTTCCAACTCCATAGCCAACATCCTTTTACTATCATTCAGCTGGATGCAATCCACATGAAAGCTTGCGGGTTAATCACATTCTCGTCAAAGTTAATTTGAAAATTGATGAGTCCCTTATTTCCTTTAACCATAAACATACCATAAGTTTCATTGTTCTTCTTGCTCAAGTCCAAATAATAAAGTAAATTTAGTTATCTGTCTGCGTGGCGAGGAGAGACAGCGAGCATCCCTATAGGAAAACAAAAACAAAACTGACTGTGGATGCCCATGCTACAGCATACGTAACCTTATAGCTACAACTACGATTACAATTTCGTATTGTATATTATGTACTGTAAAATTTAAAGGGTCTAAATTCCATTTCTTATATCTACCTGGCTATAGAGGCATCATATATCTGTATGTAGCTTGTACAGTCATAAGAAATTAAAATAAATAATACCTTCCTTGTAGACTTGGTTAGTTTTAGATTTCTGATGATTTTCCAAGACTCATTTCTTTTATTGTAATAGTAGGTTTGTCTAATTCAGTCAATTTTATAACTACAATTCAAACAAACGAGACGTGGATGTGGATGTGGATGGATACCTGGACCTATACGCTACGTACGTACCTGCCTATGTATTTATATTATTATTACTGCAGACCGCAGACATGCCGCATGTAGGTACCTACTTACATAATAATTGACATTAGTAGGTAGAGGCACAGGTAAATAGGAAACCCAGGACTGTGTATGTATGATATTGAGAGTGAGATATAGTAGTAAATATAAAGGGGAAATCTACTATATAGACAGAAGAGATCGAGCTCAATGGGCAGACCTGCCTTTTCCTTTGGTAGGTACTTATAGTGCTTGGTATAGTTTTTGGGCTGAGTAAATAAGATGATTTCAGATTAGGATTAGAATTATTAGAAGGCATGTACCTACATGAACCTACCTATACTTATTTATGTACAAATATAACTGGTTCGTCCTCGATCGTCTTGTTCTCGTCTTGCTCATCCGTCCGTCCGTCCCTCTCCACAAGAAGTATGAGCTCATGAAATTATTGCTATTGCTCATTCCAGTACAATTACATTAGAACCAATGTAGTCATTATCCCTGAGTCTAATCACATAGTACTATAGTCTGTCTGTGCTCTAGATTATTATTACTATCAACAGTCCACTCTCGATTTTTTTCCGCACATTTCCATGAGCAGGCATTGTGAGCATTGGGCATTGACTTTGGCGTTGGCGTTGGCTTAACTTTTTTTTAGGTATTCCTCGTATTTATTTTATTCTCGTCTATTCTATGTAATGTAAAGTACCTACCCTATAATAGTTCTACAAACAAAATGCAAACAAACATTAATAAAGCTAAAAAATACATTACATTACATACTATAGGTAGTTCAACTTTTTTATTATTGCCAGGACTGGACGGCTGTAATTAGTAATAATACTTTCACCATATAATTCACTCTTTTCAGTCCTCCTTGTAGCTTCTCACATTTTGTTAAGTCAGCGTCGTCTGCAATCTGCAGTGCAGTAGTAGTTGTATAGTTGTTGATATTCCCTGTTAGCTATCATGTTAATGTAAAATAGTTGGGTAAAATGTATTTCCTTTTTGTTTCAATTTCAAAATGTAATTTCGTCCGGTTTTGGTTTTATTTTATTTTAAAAATGCTCTTTTATAGCACAGGTTTATTATTTATTGTGGATTTATGTACTTTAGATCGATTTTAATCACCGACTATAGCTAGGTATTATACTGATTATTTTTTTAAACTGACAATTTAAACCATTTTTTAATTTTTTTCTACTGCACTAACTTCTTTATAGCACATGCAAATGGCCAAGTAGGTAATATGCCTATATAATTTATCTCTGCGAATATTATTTAATCTCATATGTAATTAAGTATGAGTTTTATTATTTATTAAGGAAAAACTTGAGCATAAGCATGTACCTGTGCATATTTTCCAGCTTTGCAATTTCCGAATTACCACTATATAGTACACGATCATATAGCCGAAAAATTGCATCATACGCGCCTTCCTTCTCTACTACGAAACGTTACAATATCTCTTATGAAAGACAACAAGACCCAAATCCAAACCCGTGCTGGAATTTCAAAACCAATTGTGGTGCAACGAGGAGTCTTTCAGGGATCTCCATTGTCACCACGGCTTTTCAACATCTCAATCGATCACGTGATTCGAGAACTCACTGAACATGAAATTGCTGCTGAATATGGATTTCAGATTCATCCAGATGTACAAAACTTGTCTGCCAGGGCATTTGCGGATGACGTAGCAATATTCGGACACTCTATGGACGCAGCTAAAGAGCTTACCAAAATTGCTATCCATAACTTTAAAAAGGTTGGTTATGAGATAAATTTCACGAAGTCAAAAATCATCAACATCAAGAAAGGTAAAATGTGCGAGGACCCTTTAATACTGGATAATAATTGTCATATTAGTGCAGTCAAAGCCGGAGAACGTATTCGGTACTTAGGGGTTAATTTTACCGATGAAATTGTTTTTGAACCATCAAAAATTATAAAGAATTTTGAAAAGGACTTGCAAAACCTTGTAGGAACCCCAATGTTGTATCCGAATCAGAAATTAAAAATTATTAACCAGTACTTGTGGCCAACGCTCATCTACCCACTGCAAAATGCGCCCCTAAACAAATTGTCCTCAAAATTCCTCCTGGATCTGGACAAGTTAGTAAAAAGCTCGGTTAAAGAAATCATTGGTCTTCCAGCGGACACTCCGGATGCAATGTTTTATTCCTCCAAAAGTCATCGGGGCATTCAAATTGTGCGGGCAACTTGGGAGGCCTTTATCCAGCACTATAACATATGCTTTTCCCTTCTAAACTCCAAGGACCAATTCATCTCCTACATTCGGAATATGGAAGATGAAATGAGCGAGTGCATCAAGGAGTTAAAACTAGAGGAAGTAGAAGTAAATGGCATGATCTTAGCAAGACCCAAAACAAAACCTAGCCAAATCCTGAGAAAGAGTCTACGTGACCGTGAATACGTTAAATGGTGTGCACTGCCCCATAAAGGAATGGGAGTTCAAATGTTTCAAGAATATCCAACGGGGAATAGGATTATTATGGATAAAGAAGGTCTCACTTCTTCAGAGTGGGTGTCAATTTTAAAGATGTCAGCTAATGTATACCCGGTGAAATCAGTTCCCGGTCGCTGCCTAGGTGAGCCTTGTTGTCGTCACTGCAACAAGAGAGAAACCCTTAGTCATGTCCTTGGTAGCTGCCCGAGAGGCGATCTACTCCGAAACACAAGACATCACGAAATTCGTACCATAATTGCAAAGAATTTGCGAAAAGCTTACTCCGGTGCAAAGAGATTCTGGAAGGTTCATGAGGAAGTCACTTGCACAGCAACTAGTCAAAGAGTTGACATAATCTGTTATGACCAGCAGAAAAAAATAGGTTATATAATTGATCCTACCGTGAGGTTTGAAAAAAACACAGATCAAGCAAACGAAGTTAACCAAGAAAAGCAGACAATATACAATCTATGCATTCCGTATTTTCAAGAGCAGTACGGTCTGGAAAAAATGGAAGTGATCGGTCTTCTTATTGGAGCCAGAGGAACCATCACCAAATTCTTTGAAGACTTTAGGAAACAATTTATACTACCATACGCCATGGTCAAAGAAGTTATTCTGGCAGCGGTTCGCGGGACACACAGAATTGCGCACCACCACTTATATTCGATTACTCCAACTTGAATGTCTCTAATTCATTAGCGATTAAAATAAATATACTAAATAAAACCCTGTAATATCATTTTAAAAATTGTATTATGTTTTTACTGTGTCGTGTTGGCAAGTACGATTGTGTATCAGTGTAAATAAAGTTTTACTTTCTCTCTCTCTACCTGGGACAGAACAGCGTATGGTCGTCAGGAGAGAATCAATTGATAGAGAATAATTTTTAACTATCGTATCTCTACAATTATATATTACCTAGTTAGATGCATAGGAAAATCCGAAAGGAAAATATAAAAAGCAACCGTGAACATTAAAAGAAAAAAATGAATAATATAAAATCAAACATTAATTTATAATGTAATCTCTCCGAGACATCACATCATCCACCCTTCCTTCTCCTATTCAATTTAGAGACAAATAAAAAAAATAGGGCTCACATTCCTCTCTTTTCTCTTGTATGGTTTAAAATGATTGAAACAAAGTTGGTTTTATTCAAGTATCTAATTTTCCTCCGGTCGATCGAGACTATAACCAGTACCAGTACCAGTCAAATCGTAACACAATACATGTGGGAAGGACTGATAGGAACGTCTGTAGTTTGAATTCTAAATTCTAAAGATAATGTATGAAAGAATACGGAAATCAAAATAAAATTTGACCGTATACTAACAAAATAATACGTTAAAAGAAAAAGAAAATATACGAGGACGCGAGGCTGTTGCCCACTACCAAATCAAATAACGAAAGAAAGAAGGAAACCATAGACCCAGACCCTGTCAATACTAATACAGTATGCACAAGAAAAAGGATAAGATGATGGAACCAAAGTCCAAAAGACCAAAGCCTGGCCAGACTAGACCAGACAGCACCATCAGATCAGATTCAGATCTCTCTCCTATGCCTGTCCATATAGTTCATACAGAATGCTGCTACGGTACGGACACGTGAAAAGATACAGTTGGGTTTTTTGGGAGACGGTATATTTTGTCATTGTTCGAGGAAAGACGAGCAAGACGGAAGGCGTTTCATAGTTTGGGCAGAAGGGATGTCCCATACCATGCATTTCTTTTTGAGGATTAAGGATTAAATTTATTTTATCAATCTTATCGAAAATCAGTTAAGCTCTTCTTGTTCTGTAGAAAATAGCTGTACAGAATAATTTATATGTACCTACATACCTTATCCCATCTACCTTCATTATAATACATAATTTAAATTTTATCACAAAGGACCAAAACCATGTGTTCGTATGCTATTTGAATTTGGTTGAATTCACCTACTATGCCTACTATACGTGTTTATGCAACGTGACGATGTGTAGCCTCTCGGCATCGGCCTCGGTCTCGTTCTCGGTGCAATACAGAATACAGATACTGATGATACATGGCTTACATGTATTTTTATTTCACTCATATTATGTTAGTTCAAGTAAGGTACATGATCACAATTACGATTATGGTCCTTATTCCTTTGATAAAACGTTAGATGTTGATTGTATGTAAAGCTGAAAGCCAGAGCCAGAGGTCTAGTTGCTTCTTCAGTTACTGTTACTGTCCTTGTTGAACAACTTATCCTAAGGAGATAATGCCAATATACAAATGCTCCTTTCTGATACCCATAACATATAGCCATGTAAATAGGAACGAGAACGACGAACGAGGGAGCAAGATGTCCATGTTGTGCATTCAACAAAATATTCGAGAATGGGAAGCATACCTGAGCTCTAGAACTCTATCTCCTCAATGATATTTTTCTACACAGAAACATTTTTGATCGACCAGCAAGATTGTACAGAACGCTATGCGGAGGATGAACGATTTGAACATTGAACGTTGTTCAGCCATGGAGTATGGAGCCTGGATTGGATGTAATGGAATTGTGCGAGCAGAAAGAACAAGAACAAAGCACATTATTATGCACATACTATACCGTAGTATATACCAGGACGAGACCCAAACTGTTGCCAGTATTAGCTACCTCAGCCCCAGTGCCAGTGTAAAAGCTCTACTTGGCGTACATAAGATATTTGACAATGATGGCAAGATCAAAAAATCAGATTATCCTCTCCTCAAGTGCGGCTCTCCAACATAAAAGCTTGTAATATGAAAATGAAAATGTGTTCGAATCAAATCAAAGGTTGAGTGTGTATGTTTACTATATACTGTGTACAATTTAAGAGTTGTCGTTGTCATTCAATTTCTAATGGTTGTGGTATTATAGTGCACATAGTCAAATATGATGCTCAAGCCACAGATGTTGCTTCCGATCCGAACGATACTATTAGATGTTTCGGTCCTATTTGACAGAGACATAAGAGAGAACTGATTGGAACTCAAACCAAAAAATCGTAAAAATACTGATACACCAATACCGAAGCTACTGTACAGTAGCTACAAAACGGCTATAGTAATCCAAGGAGTCTTTATAGAGAACAACATTCACAACACAACAACAATTTTACTTGATCTTCTTCACCGGCACCGGGCTCTTCTCCCTGCATAAACACATCTGCATACGCATTTAAGAGTTCAACATCATCTCTATGAAACGGTAAGATGTTTATAAACACACGCACACACAGTACTATCCCTCGTCTCGAAGTGTCTTCACTTCTGGTCTGGTCTGGATGATGATAACATATGGGGCTTTTAAAAGTGAGAAGCTCAGAGGAGCAGACACACTGCTACGTTATAAGTTACAACTCCGAGTAAGACGTCAGTATCAGTATGAGTAGATGAAACATGTAAGTAGGTAGGTACATGACGATGACGAGAGGAGGAGGAAGAATTTTCTTGTGGTGTTGTTGGCATCTTAAGAAATAAGTCTGTGAGAGAGTTTGATGTTTCTCCATCTTATAAATGCCGCCTGCTGCATCTGCACAACCACACTACTACTACTAAAGTACTACTACACCATTTCGCGCAACAAATAACCCAATCAAGTCAATTGACATGACAGGCTATTAGGTATTAAGTAAAGCGGCACACACTGAGCAAGTTAATATCAATCCTCTCCATTGGTTTTTTTTTCTTTCAAGACTTTGACTTTGGCTTTTCTTGATTGTTGATACAGATAGCTCATCTCCTCCGTCTCCACACATGTAATCATGTGTAATTTTTTGAATTTTACATTTTGATTCCATTCCGACTCGGACTACGACTGTATACTTATATGTGCATCCACCTAGATTGAAAAAGAGAAAGAGCATAATACATCTTATCTTCCAGAGCTCCTCCAAATCAACTCTGACACATGAAGGAGGGAAGATACAAAGTCAAAAACAAGTAAAAGCACAAGGCGCTACTGCTACTGTTGTATTTAAAATTTAAATGCATACAAGAAATTAGTATCAGAGCAGGAGAGTAGTCAAGTCAGTAGCTATTTGGGATGAGGCGGAAAGAACATAAAGGTAATAGGAGGCACTTTCATAAAATCTACACAACAAGATTGAGAAAAATTATATCATGTATTAAAAAAAAAGAGCTAAATCCATTTACAAGTCAATTGATAATTGACAGTGATCATTTCATCTGTGAGTCTGAAACCCGTACGTAAATGTATCTCATCATCACTACATTATATACATATATATAATTATAGAGTATATCATCATTATTTGAATGCCTAAAAGACTCTGGACTCTGACCCTGCCCTGGTCTAACATGTAAAATACCAAATACCATTACGGTCAACGGTCACTACCTAGTACATAAGGTAACCCCTTCATAAAAAAAATATTTACAGTAGAAATGCTTTTGTTCTCAGTCACCTCCGTCTCTGTTGGATCCAGAATTCAGATGCATCTGTAATAATTATTGTAATGGTAAAATTGAATATAAATATAAATGCATAATGCATTATGCTTTATACTTTCGTTAAAATCAAAAATCTCAATTCTCACAAATCAAGTCATAGATCAGACACAAAAGAAGATGAAGATGACTCGTCATGACAGGTGTTTGTTTTATTCATCTGTCGATCTGTCCTGCACAAATAAATGGGAATGGACTCGAAGATAGAAGGTTGAGTAATCCAATTGAATTTTTTAATAATTTAAGCGTAATACTTGTGCAGGGAAAAGGGCTGATAGAAAAATTAGAGTTATGTAATTTCTTTGAATAAATGTACGAATGGTTCAAACAGAATATTTAAAACGAATATTTACACTTTTCGAAGTCACACAGTGCCCCAGTTGGGAAGCAAAATCAAAAGTTAAAGGACAATAAATTTTAAAAATAAAATTTTGAAATTCCTGAAAACAACAATTCATGAAAGCTGCACAATTCTAGGGATACAAATTTGACTTATTCCCTTCGAAATAATTCCCCTCCACACGCACACACAAGATTGTAACCATATTCCTAATTTCGTAATTATAGGCGGAAACATAAGAACTCAGAAACAGACATTTAAATCCCGCCTCCGTACATTCTTGGTACGCTTCCCAATCCTCCAACTGTACGAAGAAACTCTCAGCCGGCCTAATCAACATGAAGGTGTACGAAATTCAATGAACCAAATGTTGAATGTCATTTAATTTGAAATTATTGGAGGTCTGACCGCCCTCATATAAATATAAAACAATCAAGACTTTTTTTGGTGTCCGGTCCGGTGTGATCCAGCGGCATTATTGCTAAGTACATAGAGAGAAAAAAACCTTAATTTTTGATGTTGCTTTCATTTCAGCTGCTACTTTTGCTCCGCTTCTAAAAATTAGAAAAATTCAACTTACTTACTACTCACCTACTGTCCACTGCCTGCATGTCTACCTAACTATAGGTACGACTACACTACCGGCGGGGAAACCTGAGGCAAAGAACTCATGAAATGGAAGTCAAGTCTCAAATTCAAATCCAAAAAGAATCTCACAGTGCAATATACTCAAACTATAAGCTCTACTATTTGATACCGAATGTTCGTATGTTTTTAAGTTCTAAAGGAGAACGGAAATATGTGGCAGTCTAAAAGAATACAGGAATTCACATTCAACCAACAGTATATAGGTAGATAGGTACATTATACAGTAATTAACTATGTATGATTACCTTAAGTAAGAGCCTATATATTTCCATTTAATATATATTTATTATACTAATTCTGTCTTGTCTTTAACAACAGCATATCATACCATGAGCTTACACACACATACGAAACTGCTATAGATAAAGGCAAAGGGTGCTTTTTCGTTTCCAGTGAAAGTAAATTTGAAAACCAGTTTTATGACATTTGTATTCATTTGTTTGTTTTGGGGGAGTACACGTGTTATGTTTTAGTTATAGTTTTACAACACTCCGCATCTGACAACTGTGCTGTGAATCTTCCCATTATCTGCATCTGTACCACAAGCAAAAAACCAAAAACCACGACTACAACTATACGACTATACAACTTCAACCATTTGTACTCAGTACTGAGGGAAAAAATTCAAATAATAATGTAGACGTAATTTAAAAGAAAAAGTTTTATTTAAATTTGATACCGTCTTTAATGTATCTTAGGCCCTGGTTATATTGTGTGTGTGTGGGAGCTAACAAGGCAAGGGTTTCGTCTTTTTGTAGAATCAAGTCTGACTGGAAACTGGAGTAGAAATACCTACACAGTATAACATATAGAGTGATGATTATTTATATAATAAAATGTTACAAGTCGTTTGTTTGATTTTATGATTTCTGGGTTGAAAGGAAAAATAGACACCATAATTTAAGAATTGTGTATTCTGTCGAGAGATGATCGAGAGAAAGCAAATTGAGAATGTGTTCCAAACTCACATCACATCATATCAGCCCCATAACTAACACCACCATAGCCATAGCCCAAGCCGAAGCTATATAATATGAGAAGACTAGACCAGATAATCAGACAACTGCATATACGTTAAGTATACAAGTATATCATAGTGGTACCTGTACTTACGATTAGAGAGCTAGTTAGATAGCAAATAGGTAATAATACAGATAATATAATATGCCCTTCATTGTTGGTTTAAGTCCCAGTTTGATTAGAGAGTAGTTTCATGAGACTTGCCGGTTAGCCAAGGAATTTATGGCAGCCTCAAGATATTTAAAGTCAAGTCTAATTAGAGTGGATAAAAATGTTCTTGTGAAGCTCAAAGGTCGGTTATTCGTTTCTGCCTTGGATGTGGATGTTATTGCTCTGCTGCTATACGTCTCCGCACTCTCCGCACTCATCTGTTCCTGTTTTCTTTCCCTCGTTGTTTCTTCAAACTTGAAACTAGCCATATCAGAAATATCACATCAGAATCAGTTTCAAGATCTTTCTATCTATAATGATATGTACCTATACCTACCTACCTACTTCAAGCATGGGCTGGCTTCATTTTGGTCTTGCTTTATTTTCCATCTTAACATGTAAGCCAAGCAAAAGGTTCTTGTCGGTTTTTAAGTGTAATTTTTTACTTTTTTCCCCTCTCTATCTTCTCTCTCGCCCTCTACTTCAATATCGATGAGGATGAGGACCAGAGGGAATAACCCGTAATTTTCGTCTCGTTCAGAACTTCTTCTTCAACTTTCAACATTTAAGAGGCTATATCAACCAGCTGAAGGGACCCATGGCCATGACCAGGCATATATGTTTGTAAAGTTAAAGTTGGTTGATAGCGTAAAATAAAATAAAAAAGGAAATATCATCAAAATTGAGGCATAATATCCTTGTGAATATAGCTATACATATATAAGCGTCAGACCGTAAGTAGAGACTTACTCACCTACCTCCCGACGATGAGTAAAGTAAGCGCACAATGTGGCGATTATTATCTGTGGTGGGGGTAATCAGAACGTCTTAGCCGCACCACATAATCCATTATTTGCTCTTCTTGATCAACCAGCTGCATTTTTTATGACCCGCCACAAGTTTAAAATATACCTGAGAGACCAAGGAGAGATGAAGAAGAAAAAATGAGAGAAAAAGAAGTGCCTATACATAAGTAAGTAGAGAAAAAATCAAAATGTAAACTAGCAAGGAGTTATGATGGGGTAAACCAAAAACCAACTAGTAAATAATAATAATCATACTGTGTAAAATGCACAAGGGTCTATACGGAGATTAAGACTCCCGCTTACATTCATCAACAGATCACATATTACATGCATGTATGTACACTCGAAGATTACGTAATACTTTTTTGACAAACTTGTAGTCCTTTAATACCTTGTGTACATATTTATTTATGCTTCCTCCAGCCTCAGGCTTTTGTATTGCATTGGTATTATACAAACTTTGATACAATTTTTTTTATAGTTGCGGTTGCTGTAAGTAGACTGCATAGCTCTGTTGTTGGTTCCATTCTATGAGTATCAGTTGTTGATTTTGATGATTCGATTCCTATGTGCTAGTATTAGTATTTGGATCAGGATTCTGAAGCTCTCCAGACATGATACATTTTTTTATGGTAACAATGATTGGAAATAATTTACTACCTAATCATCATTGATACTAATCAATACATGCAAAGCTAATAAACAAATTTTTTTTTGTCCAGATTCAGAGCATTTCTTATTTTCTTATGTTGTTCCTTTTTTTCTGTATGGATAGATGGATGGATGGAGGGACAAATTAGCAGAGTTGATATCCGTGGGTTCACTGGTTTTCGTTTTATGCGTACACAAGAGACTGAAAAAAATACATCTTTTGGATTAGGATTACGATTACAAAAAAAAAGTCTACAGAGCACAGAGTAATTTACTTAGCCTACGGTGAAGAATTCTTTCAAAAATATTTCATTTTGATTTTAGAAAATTTTTAATCAAGAACATCCAATTTATGAATCGCTCTAAGGCAATTTTAAAATGCAGTCCCCTTTAAATTAGATTAGAGATAATTAAAGGAGGGAGCCTCGTCAGCTGGATCTGGATTTGGTGCACATGTGAAGCCAACATAAAAAAACATTTGTTTGCACAAACAAAAAACATTTAAAACGTTTTTGAAACTATGCGGCCAATACGACATGACTTCCATAATCAGAGCTGTTGTTGTTATTGTTATTGTTGTTGTATTTCGGAAGAGGAATAGGGGAATAGGCGAATAGGAATAATAAAATCTAACTAACCAGAACCAGAGAACAGATAATATTGTATTACAGAGTGTCGATTGAAGAGGTGCCGGCACAAAGCGGCGAAAAGTTGACATTTGACACAGTATGGGAATCCAAATAAAGATAAAAATTTGCACCCGCTGTGAATCCCGTCGCCTATTTTATCGGTATCGGCGGCTTCCTTTGGTCTATTTAGTCATATCGCTAAACACGTGTGCAGTAGCGGTATTTGGAAGCTATAGAGAGCTGTAAAAAGATTCAATTTGTTTTTGTTTGCAATTTATTGCTTCATCCCCCAATTCCACCAGAAGAGCTACCATACGAATACTTATACACCATAATATGTAAATACAATACACAAATAAATATGGTATGGTCAGCGTAAAAACGGGTGCGCACAAGTTTAGACTAATTACACTGTGAGTAAGTTGGTAGTTGGGAACTCATAACTGAACTAAAGGTAATAAAGTTCCCTAATAAATGTACCAAGTAAGTACTAGTAGTAGGGATAGGGAGCGATAAGAAAATGTCAGTTTTCTATGCTTTAGACTTTAGAGTTGGCTCTATTATTATTGTAATCGTAAATAGTGCATAAATTATTACTTGAGTATCATACAAGAACAAGAAACAACGAAACAAGACTTCATTCTGATGAACCAAATGACATGACATGTACCTACCTACCTACAGTCTACAAAACCGAAATGTACATATTATGTATAATATAATTAGTTACCTACCTACCTACGTACAAAACGAAGCTGTAGTCTGGCGGAGTATGGCATGGCTACGTATGCATTCAAAATATAAAGCTCACTTTAGGTAAAATAAGTTTGTTGTAGTTTGTATGGGTTTGGCTGAAAATAAAATTAAGGAAGGGATCGTCACGGTTTAATATTTGGTTCATTATACGCTGGAACGTTCCTTGGGAGTATGTACCCACATGTTCCTTACATTGATGCTGTAATATAGTGACCGTGGTCACACAAAAGAGGTGTGCACAGTACAAAGGACTCATCGTAAGCCAATCCAGGCAGTGAGTCGAGCCGCGGCAGAACTATAATACAATTTTCTTTGAGAGAACTTTATTTAAAGGAAGCGTAGCGTAGCCCTTATTATCTTATGCATATTATTGGGGTCATAAAGAAGCGGAATTTTCAATGAAGAACAACAACAACAACACTTGCTTCTGTTGCTGTTGTGTGGAGCAAAGTGTGGAAAGTATGAGGAATTGTTAAGTATAGATTCGGTTCGGGCTCTGATCATTCATAGTTGTAGCTCTGTGTAAGCCCAAATAATAATAATAATTGTAAAATTTAAAATCTTATGGTGCTGGTGTAAATTGTACAGTAAAAGGCAGAGGAAATAAAAATTGGAATTCTAAGCTTCTATTGTAGTCAGCTGTTAGTTTATATGGGCATAGTATATACTCATACTTTAGTTTTTTTGGGTTTGAATTTGGATTTAGATTTTTTTTCAAGTCAAGACTATATAGTATAAGAAATTGATTCTTTGGAAAAGTTGAACATTTTATTATTGTGTCCAATTCAATTACCTTTCCCTTTGAGTGTGTGCACTTGCTCTATTAGATATGTTTCGGTTCGAGAAGGATACTCATCCGACAAAAGAGGACCGAAGCGAGAATCCACGTCTTTCTTTCAAGCTTCAATTTTGACTACGGAGGCGAAGGTTTAAGTATCTATATAAAGTAACAGCATTAAACAAAACGGTATGTATCCACTTTAGAGTACCTACGTGTCTGTATTCTACGATCGGGTTTAATTATTGACGATCGTGAACAAGAATTTGACAGCTAATTAATTTTACTATTGTTAAAAACTTCTTGGCTCAATTAAGAACTTACAAAAGACCTCCGACGCAATCAATTGCTCATAGGAATCATTGGTACAGTGTCTCGAGTAACCTCCAACGTTTTAATTTAAATGATATTTTACTCTACCTTTTAGTTGAATAAACCTACCTACAAGTACGTATATATTGTCGGGATACAAAGTCGAGATACCTGGGCAAGGTGTCCAAACCCTGCCGCTTCCATTTGATTGCATGGATATGAAACTATTTGGACACCTTGCCCAGGTATCTCGACTTTGTATCCAGACAATACGTATTTTTTAATTAGATTATATAATGCGAACAATAATTAGCTCAGGTTTTTGAGTCTGTGCCATATGGCAAATATACAAGGTAAAATATTTAATTAGCAGGTAGGTTAATTGTATAGGTAGCTACTTGATTATACTAATTTGAAACTCATCCTCCTCCAAGAATCACTCAAACGGTACCCAACGTTTTATTAGCACGGTGCCAATAACCAATAATACGGTAAAGACATATTAGATGTGTAGTAGTTAATACAAATTGTAAATGGGCAGAAAAAAGGGGAAAACGGGTTTCAAATGAATACTAACATAAATAATTATAAATGTACTGGCCGTCAGTTATAAAGTATTGGAACACCTATAGCATTACTGTAACTGAATATTTTAAATGAACATAAATATTTTTTTTCCGTTTTAAGTATATAATACAGTATGTTCGTAAATTATTTTTCAATCTCAGCGAATATAAAAATGTATTTTGTAGTACTTACTTTACAAAAAATGTACTCAAAACTACCAAGAAATCTCTTGCAAAACCGTGGGTTATTCTTTACGCTCACCAATAAAAAGTAATCAATTGAATTTTAGTATAGTAGCAGTATAGCAACGCAACCCACATTCCTCACCCGTATGGAGCGGACAAAAAGAAGACGTAGGTAAATCAAAGAAATCTAGACAGGCCAAGTTTCAATACTGTCAATTGGATTTGAAATTCAACCGGGACCAAGATCATGAAAGTGTCACAAAATGGCAATATTAAGCCAAACATACAGACAACCAGCGGCAATAATAGAGTTGAGATCTTGTTCGTACGGTTCTTTTTTTCTCGTGGTGTCGTGCACGACAATGCAGGTTAACTAATAAGCAAAGTCAACAACCAACATAATGTATTAAGAAACAACAAAAAACAAAAATAATGTTGAAACTTATTGAAAATTATGAAACATTTTTGAAGTAAAAAACCTATAGCTAGTAAGACTCATATGCTTTGAGAAAATGTAAATAGTAGGTAGTATAAATATATACCTTTACACATCCGTGTGAAGTTTGAACAAAATGACTACCAAAACAAGACGGCTATGCCTCGAGATTTTACCGATTCAACGCAGGCAACGGCGAGTGTCAAGGAGACATCAGGATCATAGAAAGAAGTACGTATAGTATACGTATCTAGTTAGTCATCTTTACTAGGATCTTGAAAGTGTTTAGCGTACCAGCGAGTCAGCGAGCTATTGGAATACTCCCAATGGACAGAGAGAAAATATGTCGTCCCGACCGTTGTAATTCTTGCCCGTGCGGTTATCCTATGGTAAATCAATGCAATATATTTGTCTAAGGTGGACATTCTTGTCACTATTACCGTCTTGTCATAGTCATTCTTATGTCACATTACTCCACACTCGACCTCACTTTGAATTTCAATTTCAAATTGAGGCTCGAGCCAGCAACTTTACACAGCACAGCACAGGTAGGTAGGTACCTACCCCCGCCTTATGAATGGAGTATGGCATGGAACACGACTACATTATATAGGCAAGCACACACGCTACGGATTTAATTATTTCGTCCCTTTACACATTTGGGTTTAATTTAAGATGTCTTTGTTCCACCTTTTCAGTGCTAACACACTCCACTACCCACAGCACTCGGGTTTGACTTGAGAAGCTATACTATAAAAAGACAACTATTGTTTAATTTATTTGTTAAGCTGACACTTGGTCCATGTTTTTAAGCTTGAATAATTTGTACTGTCGAGTCATGTTTTGTTTTCTAATGTCATCAGATCAACTGTACAAGTCCAATAATGAAGTATACAAAAGCGAAGCTAAACTTAAGATTTTTTTAATGGAAATTCGTTTTCGTGGAGCACGAATACAAAGTCTCGTGCTTGTTGAATCCACTTTGTATATTTTTATTTTGAGTACTTCTTCCTCACTTGTTCCATGTTCTATGATAATGGTAGTATTGTTTCTTTTTTAGTTTGGAGAACGCGTTCCTAATCTTAATTTTTTTTCGGTCGTTAACAATAACTCGTTTACAGTCGATTTCTACTATATATATAAAATAAGGCACTAATTTTGTAAGACTAAAGATTTCTAGAGTTAAGCTAATCGTAGATTCAATACTATATGTTGTTTTCAAACACTTAACATGACTAAAACTTAAAATTGCACTAGAGATTCGCCTACTTGGTATACAAAATCGAATTGTGCCTTATAAACAAGTCACAAATCCGACATAAATTACTTGGATGCCTTGCAACTGTAGGTAAAAGGTGAGTTAAGCAGTATAGTAACCTTTAAATACTCACAATAGACATTCATGATAAATGCGCTCTATACATACACATGACACGAACTAAATTTCCGCTTTCCGGCTTTTACTTTTCCTTATATTTTATGATCTAGATAACCATAAATAAATGGGCAGAGTCAAGATTTTAAATCTTTCACTATTCCGAGCATAAATCTTCAGAATTGGGTCCCAGATTGTTCCATAGTACAGATGATATTATTGCCCTTCTTGTAAATCTTTATTGTTGTACATATTTAGAGCACTATACTTGAGCTGTAACAGTTAACAGTTGTGCCTAAAAGTGGGACTGCCAGGCAACTGGATTCAGAGGCTGCATAGTTGAAGAGGGAAGATTTTAGTGATTATTGTTGAGTCACCCTGAGTTACTTGTCGATACCGATACGAC